>JBCLNQ010000010.1:0-585500 GCA_039119965.1 Talaromyces sp. DC2 | reverse complement strand
TCAACAAATTCAACAAAATCATAAAAAGTTAAAACTGAAAAATAAACAAGATGGTCTGCACAGCCACCGCCGGCCCCGATCCGGCTGTTCTCGGGGTACTCGACTAACCGCTTTTGGACATGGCCAGCCACAGTCGTCTTCCTGCTTTCCATACAGCATTAATTATATGGAGTGCATAATAATTAATTTCCTCCATATAGTATTAGTTAATGTATAAACGATGTATCATTATTCTACTTCTGAAGTATAATCGTGGTTTTGTGATAGGATGACTAATATATAAAACTACACCTACGTGCCTGCCATACAAATGCCACTATACCTCAGCGGTAAGCCTCATGAGTCATGATTATTAGACATCGTCTACTCCCCATTAGGTAGAGCTTTCGACGACAGTTTTTTAAAAAGCACTCCTCGCTGTGCACCACCACATGACACTAGATGATAAATTGGTCAATGTTCTGATAATGTTATAAGTGTTCGGCGCATATATCAATTGATATTCCCCGTAAGAAACCGGCCCCAACTGTATGAACCTCAACATCCGAGAACCACAACCCTCACGCGGACATCTACACCATCTATCGTATTATTCAAGTACAACATTGAAAGGTCAGGTCCAACATGCCCCAGCACATCATCCTCCAAACCCCAGCCCTTACAGCCTCGCTGGCCCCCGAGCCCACAACCCGCGGCCACGTCCTCATCACCCTCACCAGCCAGCTCCTCACCAACCCACCTGTCAGCAAATCCATCCTCGAAAACACCCGGCAAATCGCACACGCTCTGTGCAAAGTGACAGCCAGCGCACGCTGCGCGCTCGCCTACGACGGAGCCCAACTCATCCACATCCTCCCGCTGCATGGCCTCTTCGCCGACGGCGGAAAATGGTCTGCAGTGCTGGACAACGACAAGGAATTCCATGCTGAATTCCCGGGCTATCTGTCCACCAAAAGCGGACCGGAACTCTCCCAGACAGACCTAGACTCGATGCGTGACAGTATCGCTACATACTCCAAAATCGGACTGTCGGCAGACGAATATGATACATCGTTTCACGGGCCGGACCCCGCCGACCAGAACCTCTTCGCTCGCATTGCCCGCGGCGAGCTGACGCAATGGCGAATCTGGGAGAGTGCCTCACACGTCGCATTCCTAACGCCCTATGCAAACACGCCGGGTTTCACCGTGCTCGTTCCGCGAACACATACCTCGAGCGACATCTTCAGTCTGGCGCCAACGGACTACAATGCGCTTGTGGATGCGGCATGTAGCGTTTCCGCGCTCTTGAAAACAGCGCTGAAGGTAGACATGGTGGGTATGTTTTTTGAAGGGCTGGAGATTGATTATTCGCATGTGAAGCTGGTGCCGGTGCATACAGACGACGCGGACTTGAAAGAGCCGCTGAGGGAGGAGTTTCGAGAGTTGTATCGTGGCTCAGTGTCGACGAGGTTGGGGCTGACGCCGTATCCAGAGGAGCAGCTGCAGAGGATGGCTGCGGAATTACGCGCCAGACTGTCAGATATAAATAAATAATGATAGAGCATAGATGACTCATGGAAATAAACTTTGGATTTACATTCAAATGTGAGACAACTCCCAAATGTAACTCGATTTGAGCTCCAAGTCTATTAACTATCAACACCCAAACAACCATGTCGTACATTACATCAATCCACATTCATCTCATCGTATCATCAGCTGTAGCCCGGAAGCTCGTCAATCTGAGACAACACAAAAAAAACAAAACATAATGGTATATGAAAAGAAAAAACCAACGCCAGAATCAATGCTGATATGCAAACAATGGAGGGGAGATATGCCAGGCATCGTGTGTGTCCGAGCATGTAGAGGTATGGGTATAGGTATAGGTATTAAGCGTATTATCTGGTAGATGAATATGTTGCGTTCGAGAGTGGCTGACTGAACAATCAATCAAAAAAGAGCCCGCCGGTGCTGCTCAACCGTGTTCATCCACGAGTGCCGCGAACCACCACCGCGCAGATGCACCTGTTGCGGCATCGGCGGCGGACGCGGTGCCGAGCTGGACATGACAGCCTGGTAGTCTGGCAGATCGTTGTCGTACTGCGATCTGGCCGAAGACCGCATAGCAGTACTATAACTCGGCACGCGGCTAAGGTTCTCGACCTCGTACGACTGCGGGTGGTACGGCGTCGCAGCCCCAGATGTCACGCCAGAGCCGGTCTGGTCGCGCTCGTGCTCGTCAGAGGCCCGCCGCGAGCCGGACTGGCTGGGGCCCTCGGGGCTGTGTGAGTTTGACGAGGCTGCTGGTCGGGCCAGGTTGAAGTAATCGGTGGAGTGGCCGGAAGCGGCTGGGGCGCTGTGGTCGTGGTCGTGGCTGCTGTCATGGATGCCTGGCGAAGAGGCATGGCTGCCGTGAATGGCGTGTAGTCGGCTGAGGCGACTATGCAGTGCAGAGGCGGAGATATCACCATTAAAAACGGCTTCGTTCAACGAGGTCAGATCCTCGGACGATATGTTCCGGCTCAACGTTCCAAACGGCGTCACTGTGCCACTCATCGCGCCGCCGGGGGTGCGGTATCCGCTCACGTCGACCTCGCTGTACAGCTGGTCAAACTGGTGTTGTCCATACAGCGGTGGTGCTGCTGAATGTGACATGTCCTCGACGACTCTTCGGGCCGCCTGCTGGTCGTCCTGCACCAAGGTATTGTTATCATCGATGGCGAGATTGGGGGAAATGAACACCGAGACCGGGAGAGTTGCTCGCAGCTATCGAGAGTCAGTATTATATGGCTTAAAGTATGTCTAAAAAGAGGTGGTTGTACACACCTCGCTAGTGTGCCCGTCTGGATTGTGCAGCTGAACACGAAACTTGAGCTTATGGCGGATCTTGATGCCCTTGACATCGGTATCTTGCAGACAGCGCGACAGCGTCTGCGGCAAATCCAGGTAGCGGTGGAACTGAAAGCCCTCGGCAGACTCGTCGATGATTTCGAGCTGCTCGTTTTCGTCCAGCTCGTACTCGTCGGTTTTGATTGTGCGCGTTGTCTTGTATGTGTTTTGCGCCGAGACCGGGTCGTCCGGGTTGAGGGTGAGATCGTGGCTTTCGATGAGCTGCGACGTGATCTGGCCGATCTTGAGCCCTTTGAGCAGCGGGATCAGACGGAAGTCGACGCGCACCGAGGTGCCGAAAATGACGGCCTTGCTGGGGGTGCTGATAGAGTATTCGATTTTGTTGGGCCAGATGTTCTCGACGGACTGTACTTGTCAGTATTTTCTCTTTAGGTCAGAGCAGATTCTGAATTACCATCGCATGGGCCAATTCCAGCGCACTAGGATCCAAAGTCCGGACGATCCTCACGGGCTTTCGAATAGTAATGTCGCGTACATACTTTCTGCCAATCTCAGCCTTGAAGCGATACGTGACCCAAGTATCGTGCAGCCCCTCGACGCTCTCAGGCAGCGACCCCTCCAGAATGACGTCAAAGGGGAACTCGTAGTTGTCGGCGGGGAGAATCTCGGTTTTGCCCTTTCCAGCCTCGCGGAACTTCCAGACTTTTTCGAAAAAGACTTTTTCCTTGTATGGCTTGCGGCCACCAGAGGTAGCGCTCGAGGGGAGGTGCCAGCTGTGCGAGAAAAGCAACTTAGCAGCAGAACGAAAGAGACAAAAGACAGAAGGAAAGATAAACATACCACACGCGCGACATGCCAGTCAGAGACAGCCTCAGGTGCTTGATATTCAGCGGCTCCGACAGACAGAGCACCAGAGTGCCGCGCAAATGGGCACTGGCAGCTTCGTGCTCGCTGCCGCGGAAGACGACATATCGGTCATCGAGTCTACACACACGCAACCCGTTAGGACTCTTCTGCGAGAGGAAATAGAGGGGAAATATAAAAGATGAATACCTAATGTCAAAGTACTTGGCACTGCTGGCATAGCCAGCACCGCTGAGAAAACTCAGCGCTTCCATGGCGGGCTGAGGCGGACCATGTGAAAGCAAAGCCGAAAGCGGAAATTCGATTGCCGGAGGACGGAGGACGAGAGATGGGAAGAGGCGAGAATGACAGGAGTGGTGGGATAATAGAAAATAGTAGAGATAATAAAGCGAGTGAGCGTGAGATAAAGGAGGAAGAGAAGCGCGCGCGAGAGAGAGAGAGAGAGAAAGAAAAGCGACGAGACGAGAAAATACTCGGCAGTGTCAATCAGGCCCACGCCCGCGATGGCGTGCCCCTCCGATTCCGACCTGCTGATAATCCCTGGTCCATGGTCCCTGGCTCCACAGATTAGCTATTTTTTTCCCTTCCTCTCCTTTTCCCTATCACTGTGGCGACCTGACCGTGATTAATATTTAGTTAATTACCTAGTTTACGAGGACCTTGTCGTCCATTAATTACTGGCTTCACTTTTGCAGTGCGTCTATACATCCAGAGAACTCTTATGTCCGGACTTTGGTACTGGATACCACTGCCAAGGCAAGGATCGCCCGCGTCTCAGCTGATAGATAACATGAGTCACCCGTTTGTCTCAATCTTCTGTCACTTAAATCAATAATTTGCCCGTAAATTAATTGCTGCGATGCCGCTCGGAAAAAAGAGCGACAGCTCGGCCCCGGTCCGAGTACGGTATTGTCATTACGAATTACTGCATTTACCTACATATACTCCGTACATGTACATATTTGGTAGATGAGACATGCACTGCAACCCATACTTACAGAGCATACATTACTTACTTTCTCTAGTAACACGACTGATCAGACCGCCGCACACGTCGAGATGAACTCGTCGGCGCGTGGTGGGGACGGGCCGACACGATCTTCAGTCACATCACGCCACTGTTACTTGAAATACTACCGTTTGCAGCGATGATCGATGGGGTTCATGTTAATGATTGTCGATAATTGTCATAGTGCAGATGGCCTGATAAATCGAGGAAATCTGAGACACTTTCTTCAAAATTGCATAATGGATTCATCATAGAGCACAGAGTAATTATATACTGTCGAGTATATACTCCGTATGGTATAGTATCCCGTACCGTACGGTCACGCAGATCATGGCGCCCCGTCGCACGTGTTCTAGAAAACGGATATTTTTCCTAAGTAATATCATCTTACTGTAGTCTACTAGTCATAATAATATTATTATTTGAGATTATTACCTGGCTTTTGCAGTAGTCGGAAAATTAATCGTGCGCCGAGATTTGCGCTTCAAAATTTCTATTGGCTGGGGATTTGACAGATTTTCATACACATCATTATTGAAGACTTGAACTCAGTACTCCGTTCTCTGTACATATGTACGGGTAACTACGTAGAAATTAAAAATATGACGATTGAAATTTCCTTTTTTTTTTTTCCTTCTTACTTGCATATTCTCCGAGTCCAGCGAAAAAGCATTGCATCATGCAAACGCACGCACGAATCGGCACAATGCACTCCCTATCTGCCAGCCTCACCGGCCACAGCAAGTAAAATTACAGCAAGTTTAAAAAAAAAAAAAAAAAAAAAAAAAATTCTGCGCGAGTAGAACTCTGCCGATAACCACGTTAGAAACTACGGAGCACGACCTTCCGCCGCCTCTCAGAACGGGATGCCGATATGATATGATACGCTCCCGACTCGAGGGAGTCCGACCGGTCTGGGCCAAACCGGCTTAGATTTCTGCCGTGTTGTCGTTTTGTTGTTGTTATTGTTATTGTTATTGTTACATGTAATTGTGGCGATTCGTTGCTTTGTGCTTCTTTTTTTTTTCCTACTAAATTATTCCCTCACAGGAAGGACTCCGTAATCTATCGGCATATATGCTACTTTCAAGCCTGGCTTGACAGTAAATGTACAGACGGCATCCGCCGATACCATTCACAGGCTTGGCTGTAGCAGCTGATTATGTAGCTAGCTATAGCTCTGTAACAGCCTAGCAGAGTTCTCAAGCACCGGCTAAATTAGTATTTGAGGGAATTTAACCCCCCTCAAAAAAATGAAATTACGGCGGAGCCAATAAAGTGTCCACATTGCGGCAGCTGTAGATCACCGGCGTCTCCATAGGGTAGGTCATTCCATATCGCCAAAGAACTGAAAGCTACTATAGTAGTTAGCTCTTTGTGTGCGGTGTGCGGTGAGTGGTGAGTGGTGGATCGGTGGATCGATCTAGCCCTGTGGACTGTATACATGATGACACTACGACGAGCTGCCCTATCAGTAACCCTAAGACGACTCAGGTCTAGACCTTATCATCATCGAGTTACGCAGTCTCTGGCCCTGACAGACAGAAGACGAGGCCGATTTGTTCCGTGAGGTCGCGGGTTTTCGGTGATATTTGATACAGCTGTATCCGCATCTAGTATCATAATATCATCCAAACTACCCAACCACTCAAGCTATATCAATTTGTACACCAGTTGACCACAAATAAACTTTGCATTTATACGCAAACCTGTTTACATGTAAACCGAATATGCACATTGACACTGCTATACCATACCAACACAAAACTCTGTAATAACATATGTTGTCACCAAATGCAATTTAAACCGCTCGCTGACCAGCCAGACGCAATATTATATAATACAAAACACACCCTGGAAGAAAAAACTCCATCCCAAGAAGAAGAAAAAAAAAAGAAGAAGAAAAGCTTGTCCCCTCTTCAAGGAAAAAAAAAAAAATCAAAATATCCACCCCAGCACAACCCACACCCCAACCCCAGCACCCACACAAATCCCCGCAACCTTGAGCACAGCAACTTTATCGCCGGCGCGCGCGGCGCGAGTTAGACGGCCTGCGCTGCCTCGCAGGCTGGTCGACATGTTTGAGAAGACTTCATTCTGTAGAACCATCAGCCCCTATCCTATCCTATCCTAGCCTTTCTTTGTGTACAGCCCTGGGAAAAGCGGCACCAGCGGGGGATGGGGGGAACGAACAGCGTTGTTAAGAGTATCTTGATTGCGCGCGTTGTCGTAAATATCGATGGTAACGGATTTCAGTGCTGATGTTTTGTGCGCGAGGGAGTTGAGGAGTTCGTTGTTTTGCCTGTGGACATATTCCATATCATCAGTCATTAGATCAGATCGATCCCTCTTGCTTTCTCAGACAGGGAAGATGTAAACGCACGACTCGCGCTCGTAGGCTTCACTCATTTTGAATGTTGAGTTTTTCTTTCTTCCTTTACAGTGTGGTTGTGTTGAGAAGAAAGGTCTGCTGGGGCAAGAGTGGCACTGTTCCTCACTGCCTGCCGATCACCCCGTGGCACCACTCGCAAGTCGCCTCTGGATCCAAGTCACGTGACTACACAGTCTATACTTCGTATCAGACTACATATTGATATGTCAGTACTAATGATATATTGAAAGTAAGACTCCGCAGCCTTGCTTGTATGTAAATACATAATATCAATGTCAATTAGATAGAGAGAACCGTCGCAGTCGTCACAGCATTGAAAAAAACAAAACAAAAAAAAAAGTCCAAGTCAAAAGGTGCAGGTCTCAAACAATAACCTCCATCGAGACGCTATGCCCACTTTCAGACGCCGGAGGAACCCTAGGATGATGATAACAAAACAATAGTGAAAAGATGCGGATCACCACATCCCCTGGTCGCTTTCTAGTTGCGCCGCCTCGCCAGATCCATAAGACCCGTCGTAATGCTGGTGGTATGCATGGTCCTTGTCATAAGTCTGTCGCCCATTTCCCTGATAGTGGTCGCCGTGGTCTTCGGGTTCATAATCATACTCGTCGTAACTCTGCGCCGAGTACTACTCTCGTTAGATCTTGCTTGAAATCCACTAGACTAATTAGTAGCTCACCTCTTGATATCGCTGGTACTGGGTGTATTCATCAGGCTGATCCGACTGCTGCTGCTGTTGCTGCGCCCTTTGAGACGGAGACGTGGGAATCGACATTTGCGGGTGCATTTGCTGCACCTTGGCCAGATACGAGTACATAAAGTTGCTCAGAAGAACCTGAGAATGCAGCGGTCGCCGCGGATTCGCCAGCTTGATATGCGCCATCCGATAGATGGCGCGCTCCTCCATAATGCTGAACCGGCTCCAAGGGTAATCCTCGTCTGGGATCATTCGAGCCGCTGAAGGCTCGGGCGATAACGTGCGAGATGAACTCTTCTTGTGATCGCCGCCGCTTTTCTTCTTGCCGCCGCCAAAAATCGACGACAGCAAGCCCGATTCTTTATCTTTCTTCGAGTCGGCCGATTTCCGCGAGCTTTCCTTTCTTCGCTCTTCCTCCAATCGCAGGTCAACAGGCCGCTCCAGCACTAGACTCTCTCGGCCGCGAGGCACGCTGTCAATCGAGCTTTGCAACACGTCCAGCCGCGTACTGTCTTGTTTGTCGTATGCCTTTTCGGCTGCGCTGTGTTTCTTCTTTTTCGCCTCGGCGTCTTTCTTCTTTTCCTTGTCGTCTGAGCCTCGCGACCATGGCCAGCTCGACTTGCGGCTTCCGTCGCTGTCCTTTTTATCTTTGGACTTTTTACTATCCGACTTTTTATCTTCAGAAAGAGTTGGAATTACTGATAGATTGTCGGTTCGCGTCGAGTTTCCTGGAAGCGGCGCCGGATGGGAGGCGAGATCCGTTAACGTTTGTGACGAGTTGTGTTGTTTCTGCGATCCTGACCGTTTGCTAAACACCGAGATAGAGGGGAGAGAGCTCGTCGAGGAAGTAGAATCGTGAGATGACGTTCGTTCGGGTATCACCACGGATTGTGGTAGGTTAGATTGTTGTCTGTTGTTGGAAGCCGTTTCGGCAGGTGGAGGAGTTTCTACTATTTGGGGCAGCGTCTGCGCTGACTGTGGGAGTTGGAGAGTTGACCGGCCGTTGGAGCTGAGACGAGACTGCCACTGGCGCGGTTGGGGTGAATTCGGGTCGAGAATAGAGTCGAATGTCGAACTCGATGCGCTGCCTGGGGGCAAGGCAGTGCTTTTAGAAGAGTCGACAGGGACAGCGGGATTCTGCTGGGGAGCATTCCTCTCTGAAAAGCTCCTACCGGGATCGGTGGACGACCGGGTTAGAGGTTTGATAACCGGAAGATCTTCGCCTGCGTTTGACAGCGGATCTCCGCCCAATGTCTCCGGTGTCCGCCCAAGTCGTTTAGAGTAGGGCAGTCGTTCGCCCTTTTTCAAGCTCCCTTTTCGATACTGAGTCCTGGTAGACCGTTTGAGGCTGTGACCAGGGGGCGCCGGGGGAAGAATCGGTTTGTCCTCGGTCGTCGACATATCAGGACGATCTGCCCCTCCCAACAGTGCAAGTGCCTCCTTGTTTACCTGCTTGGAATCATCGACCATTTTTTCGAGTTCGTGGAGATTTGGCTTCAAGGAATCGGATTTGCCCCTCTGGCCTTCCGAGCGCTTCCTTTCCAGTTTGTCTGCTCCATCCGTGTATTCGTTCGAATCGTCAATCTGCCTCGACAGCATGGATCGTTTCCTCCGCAGGCCAGAGGAATCTTCGCTGCCAACTGACAGGCTAGACGAAAAATCACTCGACCTCCTCTTGATTTGATCTGTTTTACTCTCCAAAAAAGACTTGAACTCCTTTGGCGCGAGCTCCGGGTGGAGACGAGCAGGCACCCAAAACAGGCGCGAGGCATCGTTTTCGTCGGCCGAGGCGGACGGCGGAACCGAGGGCACTTGCAGGTTGGAAAAGGACGGCAGGTCAGGGTCGCCGGTGACGTCCATGGACATTCGGCGGATGGCGGCCAGGTTGTTGAGTTCCTGCGTGATCGCCGCGGGATCGGACTCGTAGTCTATATCGTTCAGAGGAAAAGATGAGTTGGCGGTGTCGACAGGCGAGAGATGCGCGGGGGATGAGGGCTCCCTCTCGAACGAGGGGGATTTTGTGACTGGCGGTCGCGACGATAGGGCTTCTGGTCGATGGCCATTACGATTATTGTTGTTGCTATTATTCTTGGTGTCGTTGTCGTTGCTGTGGTTGTTATGATTCGTGCTGATACTCGCACCAGCCGGCCTGTTCCCGGGCTCCATCCCTCCATTCGCGTTCAACGCATATGCGTTTGCATTTGCATTTGTGTTTGCCTTTGCTGAACTGGCCGGGGTCACAGACAGGGTCTCACCCAGGGGGGAGGGCATGTAGCTCAGCCTTCGCGAGTCTCGACGATCGTCGTCGCCGTACAGATAGCCAATGGCCTCGGTGACATGGTGGCCGTCGTCGCTTATTGACAGCTGGGGAACATGGCCTCGTCTCGTCGCGCCCTCGCCGTCCGCTTCGAGGGACCCGGTGGGAGTCTGCAAAGGAACCTTGAACAGTCAGCTGAGAAGATCCCGCGCAGGAAACAAAGCGGGACGACCGGCAGGTTGTCACATGAGCATGTCAAACAGAAATGCATAAATAGTAGTTATGGGATTAACACCACGGTCACTAGTATTCCGCTGGTGAAGCAGAGTCGAGAGTGACAGTGGCTGGTGGAGGGGTAGAGGTAAACACGGGGAGGAGAGGGCGGGCACCACGCACCTGCATCGGAAGGGCGAGCGTGAGGCTCACAACACACGAGGATCTTCAAACTCAAGACTCAGACTCGGGGGCGGCGTACACGGGGATGCTGCTGCTGGTGCTGCGCCGCCTGGGCCGGAAGATGGACGAGACTACCAGGAGTCATCGAAACGGGGGGTTCGGGCAAGCGAGAGAGCCATGCGCAGAGAGGGCGGGATGGGATGAGCGCTGGGATGGGATGGTTCGGGGACGCCGTTTCTCGACCCTGACCGGAGGGTGGTGAGCGCCTAGAACATGACAAGAATTGACTGGTCTGGGGAATGGTTGTCTGAAGGATAGAAATTGGCAGCGCGACGTGAATGGCGTTGGGATGGACGTTTTGTTTGGCGGGCGAGAACGAGGACGGACGGGCCAAGCAAGTTAGTGGAGGAGGCTTGTGGCTCAGGCGGGCCCGGCACTACTAATTACTGCGACTGGCCTCATTTACCTTTTACTTGACAACTTCACTCAATCCTAATTAATACTACGCACTAAGAATCGACTAACTCATGGGCTACTAAACTGAACTAATATTGCACCGAGTATTTCATGCACCCCAGAGGGAGTCCAGATCGACCGCCATGGCGTGCTTTGTTTTTTGCGGCGACATGGTCTCGTGACCTGCGAAGAATATTATTATTTTTCTCAGTCCTCCTATCAATCTAATTAGTCTCGTCTCTGCAAGAAACAGTTCTCAACGAACTAACCACGAGCAGGTTGCAGCCCCTTGTTTAGACGAAACACGCCAATGACTGGCTGTAACTAAACAGCCCGAACCGCCTGCTCCGAACTGGCCTGTATGTCTCTCCTTTTTATTTCTCTTTTCTTTGCTTTTCGTTTTTATTCTTTTTTTTTTTTCGCTCCCGGCAGGTCCGGCGGAAATTATAAAACACAATTCCACAATTGTCCACCGACTTCCGAGGCTAAACAGACGGTGAATAAAAAGACAGAGGGACAGCCCGGGGAATGCTACAGTGGGGGGACCACCGAGCCTAGACTGAGCAATAGCCACATGAAAAAGGAGCTCGAAAAAGGGAAAATCTTAAAAATAAAAAAATAAAAAATAACCTTGGAAAGACAAAAAGGGTAAAAAGCTATTTCCCCCAAATCAGATGCTACGTATCATTCCTGGTCCTTCATTCTTCCACAGTAGTATAAGAGCATGGAATGAGTGAATGACTTGATCAATTGATGTTTTTGTGAGAGGCTAGACGAGAGACTTAATACTACACTAGCAGTGACTAGTTACTTATTAGCCAGGTCCAGCCACATGCTGGAAAAAAGAAAAGAAATACTATCGACAAAAATAGATGGCTGACAGCTTACTCAATTGCTAGTGTAACACGGTAGTCCTCAATTGACACATACAAGTACGTACCTTGGTGTTACATGTATGTATGTGGGTTACAATTCAAATATATTTCTAAATGACTGGCCCAGTGCATCCATCTCGATAAAAGGCAAAAAGAATTCATAAATAAACGACAATCAATCAACTCTTGAATAATCCCGAATTCTTGCAACCGGATTTGCTCAAATTGGTATACGGAACGAAGAGGCTTTCATGGCATCATTTCATAGCAGGACAAGAATGTACAAGAAACGGTTACATCCTTTTTGAAGAAATCACTTGGACACCGGGTCGACATAATTACTGTCCAGTTATATGTCAGCAATCTCTCATAGACTAGAGATGAAGAGAAAGGAAAAGAAAATACCTGGGGAAAATTCCAGTCCGGTCTCCAATCCGCCCAGTCCACCAGTCCTCAGCCTTGTCGGTCCGCTTCAGAATCGTAATCACTTCGCCCTTCTTGAATCCTAGATCGCCGTCCTGGTCGGCGTCAAACGTAAACAGCGCAACAGCCTGGTCTTCCCGCAGAGCAGCTGAAGCGCCCGTTCGCTGCCCAAAGACCGGTTTAGGAGCTGTAGGGCGGCTCGGTCGTGAGGAGCGGTTATCAAAGAACTCCTCGTCGTGGAATCCTCCTCCCGTTCTTGTTGTGGCAGAGCGGTTCAAGTTGCCAGAACTTTGTCGGTCGTAATAGTCGTCTTGCCAGGTGTTGGCCCGGCGAGGCTGGTCCCGGTACTCGTAGTCGTCGTATGCAGACCGCGAGCCAGCTCGGTCTCTGCGCTCACCCTCTCCATACGCCGTGCCCCGGCGTCCATCCCAGACAACATCGTCATGGGAGTCATCGTACACCGGGATGTCATTGTACATCCCATTGCCACCCTGAGTGCGCCCGGAGAAAATGCGAGAATTGAGCACTTGCATCAGAGGGTCCGCAGCCGGGGGAGGAGGGACCGAGCCCGAGAGTAGCTGGCGGGCGGTAATTGAGCCGTTGTATAGTTTTGCGTTGGCATCCTTGCGCTCCACCAAGACACTACCTTCCAGACTGACGCCGGCGAACAGTCCCTTGGTTTTGGAGTATGAAAACACGGCCGCCACACCTCGTGCACTTGCTGCTCCGGCAGCCTCTGCGTTTCTACCTACAGGCCCAGCTGCTATCGACACGTTCCCTCCCAGAGTGATACTTCCGGCCTGCGAAAATGTTCGGACGGCAGCGGCATCGTTGAGAATAAAGACAAAGTCGGTCAACTCAAATCCAATCTGGCCGCCAAAGCCGGCGCCCGCGGTGGCGATCGCAGACGGTGCCGACCACTTCCCGTCAGCAAGTCGAGCAACCACAATGCCAGAGCCAAAACGCCCAGACCCGAGGAAACCGGCCTTGAGGACGGACAGAACGGCGAGACCCTGCAAGAGAATATGTGGATTAGCTCGGGTTGCTTTTCCAATGATTTGCCAGCGATACGAAAAGTATAGAATTACCTTTGCGCCAGCGAGAATCTCTGGCGGAATGACCTTATCAGGCCCGAAGGCTTGTCTGGGATCAACAAAGGAGGCAAGGATCTTGCCAGCTTTCTTGCACTCGCCTGGGACGTGGTCAGCTTTGTTGTGCACATACAGTTGCGGGGAAACTCTCCGCAGGACATGCGAGATGACTCACTCCTCATGGACGAGGGCAGCGGGTTATTAATTCCCAAAGGCATCCTGGCGACTGGTGCAATCCGTCGAATCCGCTGGATGAAGAAGAATTGTTGCTGCGAGGTGGGTGGAGGTGGTTGTTAAAGGCGATAATAATAGTAGAGGCGATGATGCGGGCTGCCGTTGAGTGGGTCGAGTTGCAGCCCGACTACGCACTTAATGTTATGTTGCAGTTGGCAGTTGGAAGTTGGGACAGACAGCCACAGGAAGATTTGCAACAATAGTAGTTGATTCTTCCACAACGTCAGGGATAATGGCTCAACGAGAAGACGCACGCTTGAGGATTATTGTCACGATGCTCTGGCCGGCAGTGCGGGACAAGGCGGCTGTGCTACGAACGGAGCGAGGCTGGTGGATGACAAATAGCGTCGTGCGAGAGAGAGTAACTTAGGTTCAAGGTTAACCTTAATAATTTGTAGATAATCGTCTAGATCTCCTGCTGGTTACGTGTTTGCCACGACTCACCTACACAGTCTAATACAGAGCTGCTGCGTACCATGGTAAATGAAGCAACTACGTAACTTCAAGAGGGGCCGGGCCGACGTTGTTCCGTTCCGCGGACCGAGCTCTGGTGAATTCACGGGCAACTGCTCGAGCCTCAACTCTCCTCAGCACCTTCTTTCATCTGCAATGGCCTTGTGCCGGTGATTGTCCCTGGTTGTGCTGGTGCTCATCTTCACCGAGCCAACAACAACATGGCGACGGGTATGCTTTTTTTTGTCTCGGGCTTGAACCCTCTTCCCTGAACGCCCAGCTAATTTCCCCAGTGCGAATCTGCGTCTGTGGAGACGAGGGCACCGGCAAGTCGAGCTTGATCACGTCGCTGGTCAAAGGCGTCTTCGTCACCAACAAGATACAGCCGGTGCTGCCCCAGATCACCATCCCCCCGACCATTGGCACCCCAGAGAACGTGACGACCACCACTGTCGTCGACACTTCGGCGCTGCCCCAGGAGCGTGCGAGCCTGGCCCGCGAGATTCGCAAGTCCAATGTGATTCTTCTCGTCTACTCGGACCACTATAGCTACGAACGAGTCGCTTTGTTCTGGCTCCCGCATTTTCGCTCCCTCGGCGTGAACGTCCCCGTGGTGCTATGCGCCAACAAATCCGATCTCGGCAACGAGGCCAGCGATGCCCAAGTCGTTGACGAAGAGATGCTGCCGCTGATGACAGAATTCAAGGAAATCGACTCGTGCATCCGCTCGAGTGCGCGAGAACACCGCAACGTGAACGAGGCGTTTTTCCTCTGCCAAAAGGCCGTCACACACCCGATCGCCCCCCTCTTTGACTCGAAAGAGTCTGTTCTCAAGCCTGCAGCGATTGCCGCTTTACAACGCATCTTTTATTTGTGCGATAAGGACCGAGACACGTATCTGTCGGACAAGGAGATTGAAGATTTCCAAATGAAATGCTTCGGCAAGCCTTTGAGCCAGGAGGATCTGGTACATATCAAGGAAACAATCCAAAAGACTCACCCTCACTCTGTCACGCCCACTGGAATTACGTTGGACGGCTTCCTGCAGTTGAACAAACTCTATGCCGAAAAGGGTCGACATGAGACTGTGTGGATTATACTGCGAACATTCCAATACACCGACAATCTGTCATTACAGGAAACATATCTCCATCCCAAATTCGACGTTCCTCCTTTTGCCTCTGCAGAGCTTTCTCCAGAGGGATACCGTTTTCTTGTCGACCTGTTTTTACTTTCTGACAAGGATAACGATGGCGGATTGAATAATTCGGAACTTGCGTCATTGTTTGCTCCGACGCCTGGCTTGCCCAGCTCGTGGACAGACGGTTCATTCCCGTCGTGCACGGTGCGCAATGAATCCGGGCACGTCACTCTTCAGGGCTGGCTGGCCCAGTGGAGCATGACTACTTTTACCTCCCCCAAGACGACTCTCGAGTATCTGGCATATCTAGGGTTTGAATCATCAGACCGCAACAATCCCAGCACCACAGCTGCTCTCAAGGTCACAAAACCACGCAAGCGTCGGCGCCGACCTGGCCGGGTTGGCCGGAATGTCGTTCTCTGCCATGTGCTGGGAGCTCCTGGATCAGGAAAGTCGGCCTTGCTGGACGCCTTTCTATCTCGTGGATTTAGCAACACATACCACCCTACGATCCAGCCCAGGACGGCGGTCAACACGGTTGAGCTGCCCGGCGGGAAGCAATGTTATCTCATTCTCGACGAGCTCGGAGAGCTAGAACCGGCTTTGTTAGAGAACCAGACCAAGCTTTTAGATCAGTGCGACGTCGTAGCCTACACCTACGACTCTTCCGACCCCGACTCGTTTGCCTACATCACCAGGCTGCGTGCCAAATACCCTCATTTAGAGGAGCTTCCCAGCGTGTTCCTGGCGCTGAAGGCGGACCTGGATCGCACCACGCAGCGGGCTGAATGCCAACCGGATGAATATATTGCTCGCCAGGGGCTGGCGGGGCCTCCCCTCCACGTGAGCGCCACTTGGTCCTCGATCCAGGAGGTGTTTGTCCACATTGCAGAGGCGGCGATGGAGCCTAGCACGACGTTTCCACGCTCGGCGGAGGAGCTGGACAACAAGTGGATGAGCTGGGGCATTGCCATAGGGGCTGTAGTGTGTGCTGGAGCTGCTGCTGGCATGATATGGCGGCGTGTGAGCGGCGGTGGCTAGACGTGTTGATGCTGCTGTCTGTACATGTATTTTTGTGTCTCTATACCCGATGATTATTAAACTAATGAACTATTACATGATGAACACACATAATACCATATGCATCACTAGCAGCCTAGGAATTGCCTGGAGCAATAATCCCGGTCTATAAGTTAGTTAACAGTAATCATAGTAGTCAGCAGCCACGTTGTTCCAGGCACGGGCCCGGAAGTTACCAGTTTACCCCAGAGCACTGACTTGACAGCGGCTCCGGCTCCGGCTTCCCCTCTCACACTCTCTCTCCGTGTTCTCCTCTTTTCGCTCTCACTTACGCACCCTCGCCGTCGCATTCAAAGACGCATACTGTCGTGTCCTTCTTTAAACTGGACACTGATGATCAGACAATACTACTTGCTCGGCCCATCTCCGATGATGTAAAGCTACCCCCCACCTGGCTTAGCTTTCTCCGCTCCAACAACACTCGAGTCGAGTCGTCCGAAGACCCATTTATATCGATAAAGCAGTTCTCGCATGGGCTTGTTGCCGTGTTGTCTGCAATATCGGAACCAGAATCAACGTTTCATTGCGCCATATATCTGTGCAAGAAAAAGTCCTGATTGCGTGACTCTCCGGCGCGATTGCATATTGCTTTGACCGCGTGCTTTAATACGACCGCTTCAATACTCGCTGTCATGTTGTAAGTGGCCTCTCCCTGCCATCCTGATTTCCTCCAGTGCTGATCGCTTGCTCCAGCGTTCTACCTCCTCCTCCACCGCGGTACTCGGTGCCCATCGCCTATGCGGCCGGCGCCGCCAATGGCATGGCGGTACCTATCATCGAGACGAATAATATAATTAGCCATCCCGATGGTGGCTGTCCTTTGCAGGTTGGAGAGGGTACGCATTATATTTCTTAGGCGAATGAAATCTATTATTGACACAGCCATCAGGAACATATGAGCTTGTCGATGATCTACACCTCGCAACACCTCCTCCACACCCTTCAGAGGCCCCGGTGACAAATCCGAATCCCCTCGCGACCGTCCCAACTCCGCCGACTTCGGGCGTAAAGGTTTCCCTGGTCATTGCTGCAAGCAGCAAGAGTCCACCGAATTTATACCGACCCGGGTCGCTGACTTCGGATTTGAGGAGTATCAGAGAAAATGAAAAGGAAGGACGGCGGTCAGATAGCGGCAGTGAACCATGGAGTAATAATACCTCGGCGCCGGCGTTTGGAGAGAGCAATCCAGCGTTGATGATCGCGCCGGTCAAAGATGGGCTGAAGCGACGGAAACCAAAGAACAATATAGTCAAGAGCAGTTCGTCGTTTGTCTCGCGAGTCATCACCCACGAGTCCTCGACCAAGCGCCTGGCAGACAGGAAACCCGATGGGCTTTTTGCGTTTGCAAATATCAACAGGGCGTTTCAGTGGCTTGATTTGAGTTCTCAAAACAAGGAAGAGCCGCTGGCAAAGATTCTTTTCACCAAGGCGCATATGCTGTGCCATGATGTCAACGAACTAACTAAATCACCCTCGCACCTCGACGTCGTGATGGGTTCTTCAGCGGGCGATATCATCTGGTACGAGCCCATATCGGCAAAGTATGCGCGCATCAACAAGAACGGTGCCGTAAACAACAGCCCTGTTTCGCACATTCGCTGGGTTCCAGGCTCGGAAAATCTGTTTATTGCAGCACACTCCAACGGCCAGCTGGTCGTTTACGACAAGGAAAAAGAAGACGCGCTTTTCACGCCCGAGATTGAAGAGGGGGTTGCATCTTCGTCCAAAGCGCTGAAGATTCTGAAGTCGGTCAATTCGAAAAACCAAAAGACGAACCCGGTCGCAGTGTGGAAAGTATCAAATCAACGTATTAATCAGTTTGCTGTTTCGCCTGATAATCGCCATTTGGCCATGGTACTTGAAGACGGCACATTGCGCGTATTAGATTATCACAAAGAAGAGTAAGTTCTTTTTTTTTCTTATTAGTATATTTCGTGATCTGACATAATAGAATCACGGATGTGTTTCCAAGTTACTACGGCGGCATGCTATGCGTCTGCTGGTCTCCCGATGGCAAGTACATGGTGACCGGCGGCCAGGACGACCTGGTCTCGATCTGGTCTCTCGCCGAACGCAAGATTATTGCTCGATGCCAGGGCCACCACTCGTGGGTTTCGGCCGTTGCGTTTGATCCGTGGAGATGCGATGAGCGCAACTATCGGTTCGGCAGCGTTGGCGATGACTGCCGACTGCTACTGTGGGATTTTAACGTTGGCATGCTCCATCGGCCAAAGACAGTGCGTTTTTTTTTTCCCCTTTCTTGACCCAAAAAAAAAAAAAAAAAAGAAGAAGTCCAATCTGACAGTCTACAGCTCCAAGCCAACGGCCGCCACCGCAACAGCGTCACTGCCGGCATCCACCAACTCAGCCGCCATCGCACCGACAGTCTGAGCAACCGCAAACGATCAGACTCGGACCGAACAGAGAAGCAAAAGGACAGCGACGAGGAAGAGGCTCTGGACCATCCGGTCGAGCCGAGGAAACTCACCGCACTTCTTCCTCCGGTTATGGTACCTTCCTTGACCCTGATAGTATTATGGAAAGGCCAAAAAAAAGCTGATATGTATCGTCTAGTCGAAAATCGTGGGCTCGGATCCGATTTGCTGGCTTGGATTTCAGGAAGATTCTATTTTTACGTCTTCTTTGGAAGGTACATTCCCCTTTATTTATACTATTATTTCAAGCTCCGAGATTCTTACAGAGTGGTAGGACATATCCGTACATGGACCCGTCCCCGAGAAAACATCACAAACGAAAGCCACGCCAATCTCTCTCTAACGGTATCAGGCTCTGGATCTGCCGGGAAAGCAGAGTCGAGTTTGTGACTTCCTTCCCGTTTTTTTCAATTTTGGTTTATTATTTTATTTTATTTTATTTTATTTTTTTCTCTCTCTCATTTCGACAAAATTCCCCCTACTTTTTTTGGGCGGTTATGTTATGTACTATGTATGTATGTACCATGATACGATCAATCAATCAATTTACATTTTTTTAATGTTCTGATACGTTCATACATGTATTTACAGCCCATTGGTAGTTGATATTCAAATTGTTATACAGCCAAAGTGCCAATCCTGCCTATATACTCGAACAAGCAACGTCATGAACATTGACTTGACTTGAATTGAATTTATTTATTTATTATATAACCTCACGTCTCAATGATACTGCAAGCTAAAACAAGGGAAAAAAAAACAATATTTTGTCATCACATCCCATCCTCTCATCCTGACAAATAAGAAAAAAAAAATGCAAATGCAAAACTGAAAACAGAAGAGAAAAAAATTGTACATCCATGTGTGATATTATTTATGAGACATGAAATGAACAGAATAAGAAAACATCTTTCTAAAAGAAGAAAAAGGGGGGAATAAATTATTCCCATACATTGGAAAACAAATCGTCATTTCCGCCTCCGAAGCCGCCGACTGCGGGCTTGTTTCCACCGGTAGAACTCTGGACAGGAGCAGCACTGGCCCAGCCGCCAAAGTCGTCGTCGGGGGCGACTGTAGCTGCTGCAGGTTTGGCTGCTGCAGGGGCAGCGCCCCAGCCGGCGCCGATGTCTCGAGAGGTTAGTGTATCTGGCATTCTCATCGCGTCGGCCAAGGGGGATGTGACTGGGTTTGCGGTAGATGATGGTAATGTGGTGGTGGTTGTGGTTGTAGTAGTAGTAATGGTAGCGGCCGGAGCTGTATGGGCAGGGGCAGGATCTGGGGTGCTCCAGGCATTACCTCCCCATGGATCCATGCTGCTAGCTGCCGAAAAAGCGCTGGTCACGTTAGACGTGGATGTAGTCGGCGCAGCCTTTTGCGCGGGCTGTGGCGCCGGGGCTGACAGGTTGAATGCCGATGACATGCTGGGTTGAGGAACTGGCGGAGACCTGGGCTGGGATGGTGCCGCCGCAGGAGCAGAAAGATCAAACAGCAAATCATTCGACGCACTTGGCGGTGGGTGTGGTTGCTGCGTTTGTTGGGAAGTCGCGGGTTGAGAAGAAAAACTGCCCCAGCCATTCGAAGAGATGGATGCTGTTCGGCCAGCAGCGGGTTTGGGCGAAGAAGTGTTGGAGGCAATGCTATCAAACAAACTTCCAGTCGGCGAGGTGACTTTCGAAGCAGCCGGAGGAGACTGCGGTGCTCCGAATCCCGTCAACCCGGCAAAAGCATCGGCCTGCGGCTTTGGCGGCGGTGGGGATACAGACGAGTTTGTGGGAAACGTCAAGCCACTAAAGGCATCCGTCAAGGAGGCTACATTCGACTGGTTGGCACTGGCGATGGAAGATGTCCGTTCGTGCTGGGCTGGCTGGGGCTGGGGCTTGGGCGCGGTGGCGTATAAGGACAAGATAGACTGCTTCAAGTCAGGCCGCGACATGCCAGCCTGCGAGCCAGCAGCAGGCCCGGTGCTCCCTGGCCGGCTGGTGGGAGTCGACTGCGTGCTGCCAAAAAAGTCCAATCCCAGCAACGAGTCGGCCGGTTTCGCCTGCGGCTTTGGAGCAGCGGCTTGCGTATTAGTTGGCGGGGGCGGACGCGCAACCGCTGGAGGATCAGTCGTGCTCGGCCGTGCAGGAGGACTGATTGTGTTATCATCGTCGAAGAAATTGACCGACTGTTGCGCTTGACGGCGGACGGGGGGTTGACTGGCGGCGGGGGCTCTCTGCGACGCGGAGCGCTCTAATTTCGCTTTTTCCTGGACAACAGCGAGGGGCTTTCAAGTCAGTAAGCAGTCTGCAGGACATTGAGTATTGGGATACATACAACATCGTCGTCGCTTCCCAAGGTTGCAGGGTCGGGGATAGGTCCGTCCATTGCCCATCGCTTCGACTCGTATTTTGTGCGAATGAAATTTTCAATTTTTCTAAGGCAGTTAGTTCAGATATCCCATTCATCCAGAGTATAGCCAACACTCACGAGTCCGACGGAACATGGCCAGGGGTCAATTTAGCTTCCCAGTATCTAAAGGAGCACGCGAGGTCAGTTTCGCTTCGCCAGTTCAACCAATTTTGTTTCCAAAGACAAACTTGTTCGCACGGCCGTTCCCCCATTTCAACACGCTTTGCAATTGCTCGTCAGTCCACGCATCGAGATCGACCGACTTGACCCGGCTGATATGGGTGCCCATTCCACGGTGGATGCCCGAGCAGCGGATGCAAATAAAAATGCCCAGGTTCCAGGACGCCCATCGGGGGTCTACAGAAATAAATAAGGTTAGAATGGTCAGATAATAAGAGGGGAAAAAAGGGCAGTACGCTTGTTGCGCTTGCAGTCTGCGCAGGTCTTGTTTGGCTCCAGCTTCAGCAGGTTCTTGATGGTCTGCTGGTTTTGCGCAGCCCGCGTCGGGTCTGGTCGCCGAGACATGGCGGGCGAGTATAGGGGAGTGGTATTGCAGGACTCGCAGGCCAGAGGCAGGGGAAAGATAAAGGAAAAAGGAGGAGGAAGAAGTGGTGGTGTTGGCGGTGAGTTGAAGGTTGCTGGAGTGTTTGACGGAGTTGCCGCGATCCAACGGTGGTGGGGCGGCCCGCTCTTTTAAAGGTGGCAATAATTAACAATTAACTAGGTAACTGATCAAGGAATAATAATACAACCAGGTAATTATCAATTATCGAAGGTAAAGACAAATATAAAGGGATCTTCATTGTAATCATGCTACCATCCTATCATTTCATATCCGCTTACGCCTTGGCCGTCTCCTTGTCCTCCTTCGGACTGCCCTCAAACCGCAAACTGACACTATTCACACAATGGCGCTCGTCAGTCGGCGTAGGAAAGCCTTCTCCTTTGAAGACATGGCCCAGATGCCCGCCACAGTTGCTGCACACAATCTCGGTGCGCTCCATGCCAAACGTCCGGTCGACATGGCGCGTCACAGCACCCGGAATGGCATCAAAGTAGGCCGGCCAGCCGCAGCCAGACTTGAATTTGGTGTCTGCCTTGTACAGCGGGCTGTCGCAGGCAGCGCAGTTGTAAACGCCGGTCGAGGGGTAGTGCTTGTCGTATTCGCCTGAGCCCGGGGGCTCGGTGCCCTTTTGGCGGATGATCCGGAATTGCTCTGCTGGAGTTAGCCACTATCTTAATGTAGGTAAAGGTAAAAGGTAAAGGAATACCCGGGCTCAAAACGGCCCTCCACTCTTCCTCGCTCCGCTGGTCGGGATACGACATTTTGTTGTTGTTGTCGTTGCTCTCTGCGTGCGCGCTGGACCCGAACAATGAGCCCAGAAACGACATCCACGAAGCCGATTTGAGAGTCGTTGATGAGGGGAGTCGCGCTCTTTTGAGGCTAGTGTGCAGATTCTTCTTGTTGTGATAGGTGTAAAGGTCGTAGGAATTACGGAGCAGAGGCCGTAATTTGGATGCGCGGGTTGAAAGAGACAGAAAAAGTCGTCGAGAAGAGGCCATGGATGTCTTTTGTATTGCTGAGTGAGGAATAGGAATAGTGCTTTGGAATCATTAAGCATTGACTAAAGCCCTCCGCTAGAAAGTCGGCGAATCGGACTTTTTTGGATTTGCAGCGATCGATTTATTGTTAGTATTTGGAACCGGATTACGTCATTGCTGCGTGTATCAACTAACTTAACGTTAATTCTCTACATCTACATTTACATCTACATCAGCCCATCTATATATATATATCTATAAATAGCTGCGTGTATTTGCATTCATTTAATGCTCTGCTTCCAATAAATGTATTCATCAAGTCTGACAATGCATCCCAAAGTACAAAATCACAGATCAAATTGATATCCAAAGAGATATCCTATATATAATTACTTATATCAGTCATTTCCGACTTCGACTTCTCCCAGTCACAACAAGAACCCCCTGGCCAACCTCGACCTTCCATCCCTCTCTTGCCAGCATCTTCCCAACCGCCGGTCCCAAACGCGACGTGCCATCCCGGCTGTGGCGGCCAGCCCCCGTGATGATTCTGTAGGATCCGCGCATCCCTGACCCCAGCACGTACTTGCTATCGCCCAGAGACTCCCACCAGTGCGCCACTCGCTCGCTGGCAATGCGTACTCCGTCCTGGACACTGACGCCATGAAGATCCAGAGAGTCAGCCGACGACTGCGAGCTGACCAGCGCGTCTGCCGCAGCCGCGTTCTCGCGCTTGGCTTTCTCTAGATGCTCTCGCCCCACGGACGCGTAGTAAGCTGCTGCGCCGCCCATTAGACGATCAGACTTGCTTCGTCGGTATGCGGCCGAGGCCATAACAAATGCAGTAGATCCAGCCGTAAAGTGGGCATTAGCCGTGCTCTGCGCAGTCGTGTATTCTACCGCTGTTCTAGGCGCAGCCTTAGTCTTCCTCGGGGCGGTGTCCTCTTCATCTAGCACTGGAGCTGGTGCAGCAATGCGAATGATATCTGATAATGGGCGCGCTGGCTGGCAGAGCGTGGCTCTGGCCAGCTCGTGGGCAGCGGATACTGAATGCCCCGTGATGTTCAGCAATCCCTCCAGCATCGGGATTGACATCGTGGGAAACTCCTGCACCAGCTCTGCAACCTGTGCCACGACGGTCGCATCCTCGCTAGCAGTTTCAGGGGCATTTGCAGTCGCAAGGTACTTGATAGTTTCCGAGCGAGACGCATGGTTCTGGTGGTACGCAGACGCAATGGTTTCTTTCTTGAGAACTGACGCAGTTCGAGAATGAATAAAGTCTAAATCGCCCTTGGCGTTGTCCCATTTGTTCCGTACAGGACTGCTGCTCTGTTCGTATGTTTCTGACAGATAAACATTCGCCGGGCCTTTTGCTTTTGTTTTCCTGTTTTTGCCCTTCTTTTTAGGACCATGAGGAGCTACAAACCCGTCGATTCCCTTGGGAATAGAGACCCTGACATCCTCATCGATGGGAGACTGACCGTCCTGGCTGTCGAAAAAGGCCAGGTTGAGAAGCACATCCATCGCCCGATCCACATCAGCATCGCATTTGGCAAGCGAGTGTTTGATTGTGTACTCGGACACCGATGGAAACATCTCCGCCAAATAGCCCGCCTTTTCCTCAGCTGTCATGCCGGTAAGACACGGCAAGCCATCTGGCCCGACGATATATGCTTTGTTGTTATTGCTGGCATCGCCGTCGATCAGCAGAGACGAAAGATCAGACCTCAAACTGGTAATGTCCGTCTCGCCCGTGTCGTTTCGCGAGGTACTGCCATCCTCGTTGCTATCCAAAAAATCGGCCGCACTCAGGCCGCCGGTGCCCGAGGGGTCGAACGGGAGGTCCTGCTGTTCGTCTGCGGTGGCTTTCAGCGCATTGAGGGTGTCTTCAAGCTGTTTCAGGCTGCTGGGATCGGCGAGGTCGTAGTCCGAGGCAATGGCGCTGAAAAGGGCGGGGTCCAGTGGGGGGCAAAATGCTTGTTCGAGGTCCTGCTAGGTTTTTTCATTAGTTTACTGCATTATCTGTGCAAGTCCAGAGAGAAAAAGAAAAGACCAACGTGGAGCGAGTTGACGGTGTCAACCATCTTCAAAGACGTAGAGAGTGTAGCCCAGGCTGCAAACGACGAATGGCGGCATTACTTCATACAGATATGCAGACAAAACAGAGTAGTTAAATGGTGAGCACGGCGAGAGAGAGCGAAGAGTCCATTGTCTCGCGGCATGAGCAGTAGATAGAATAATATCAAGGCCGCCCGCGCGGGATGCAAGTCTTCCACGCGGGGCAGCGCTAGCCTGTTCTCTATCTTATCTACAGCTACACAACAATAAAACTATGCATTCATCTTTTCAATACGTACTACGTATTAATCGACATCCCTCGGCTTTTTACAAGCACCCCGACTTCCACAGAATCGATCCCTTCATTTCCACACCTTGAAACATTTCGCTTGAATGCAGATCTAGGGTTAACCCCCTATTTGATCCGTACCCCTTGAGAGAAACTAGCCAAACAAAAAACCAAAAAAATTCATCGCCGCCTGCATGAGCCGGAATCCCGGTCTGATTGGACTGGTCCGTTCAATAACTATCGGCGTGCCTTGCAGCTCGCTCCTTGATATCCCATATCATACATCACAAGGGATCTGCAGTGCAATAGCCAGCCAGCCAGCCAGCCCGCGGCTAGTTATAATGTCAGCCTAAACGAGATAAGATAATAGAAAAATCTTTCGCAGAAAAAAGTACACTCGTTCTATCTCTCATGAGACATCACACGCACAAATATCAGTAGCTTTAATAGTAGAAGCAGAACAGGCATAGATACAGCGAGAAACATCGTGTCCGAGACCAGGGATGTCCCAAATAGGAAACCAGCCCTAGACGAAACGCAGGAGCCAACCCTTTATTTTTTAAGCCCCTATACTCCTTTTGAAATCCATCTAGTTACGGACAGGTTTCCTATCTATTTAAGGAGATATAATACCCAGCACTCACAACAAAGTAGTTACCTCTCTCTAGCAAGCCTCTTCTTCCCTTCTACTATACCATCAACATTTCCCCCTTCAAATAACCAGCTTTCAACATGCATTTCAAACTCGACGCCGCCCTTTTGCTCGCAGCCACTGCGTCCGGTACTTTTCCACCTCAGCCTGTCATCTATTATTGATACATGCTCATACTAACCCGAACAGCCCTGCAAGTCACATCTCCCACAAAGGGCACCCAGCTGGACCTGAGCAAGTCCAACGAAATAACCTGGAGTTCTGTCGAGTGAGTTTTTAAATATCCTTAAGAAAAAAAAAGAATAAGAAAGGAATCTAACCGTTTAGCTCTGATCCGACGTCCTTTGACATCGAGCTCGTCAACGAGCACATCAACCCGCCCGTGTCCAAGACTATTGCTACCAATGTGCAGACCAGTGCCGGCTCGTATACTTTTAACAGCATGAGTGCTGCTGTAGGGTATGTTCCTTTCAAGCAAACTCTCATATAAAAACAGAAGAAGTTACTGACTTTCCACCGCAGAGAGGGCTACCAAATCAACCTCATCTCCAACGAGCCACAAAACACCGGCATCCTCGCGCAATCGCCCAATTTCGACGTCTCCGACGCATCGGGTACGAGCTCCACTGTCTCTGCCACTTTTACGTCTACGACCAGCAGTAGCACGTCCACCGGTACTTCCAGTTCGACGACCTCGACAACAGGATCGACAACGTCTAGCTCGTCAAAGACGGCCTCGAGCACCGCGAGCAAAACTTCGTCGGCGAGCAGCTCTGGCGTGTCTTCTTCGAGCACGTCGCAGCCGAGCACCGGTGCTGCGAATGTGGTGGGTGTGTCGGCGACTGTAGGTGGGATTTTGGGCGGTGGTGTTCTTGCGTTGCTGATTTGATTTCTTTTCTTACATACTGTTTGGTTGCTTAGATAAGGGATTGACGACACTGGGAGATTGGGTTGATATCAACAGAACAGCTTGAGGCATCAGGGGTTAGGTTATAATAATGATATTTGATTAACGCTCCTTGGTTCAACACTACACTACGTGCTACATCAATTGATGAGTACTACTACTAGAAAAACCACTCATTGTAACTTTCATTCCATTAAAATCGCTACTAGACGACCGAGGAAGAACTAACTAATGTACACTGCAGCAACAGAAAAGAGATATCGCTGAATTTCGCCGTAGGTCTAACAGCCTATGCGCCCCAACCTTCGGATGAACCTTAAAACTCCAGAAATCATAAGACCCGCCGGACCCTGAAAGTTGGCATATGAGTCCAAATTAGACCCCTTGCTTTGGAGCCGCAAAGAGAAAAAAAAATCTGATAGTAATTTTTTGGCTTCCTAAACCTCAAAACAGCCTTGTGGTGAATCGGTGGTTCTGGAAGAAGAAAAAGAAAAGAAAAAAAAATCTTGGCTGACCTCACGGCAAGCCTGATATCTGAAAACATAAACAGTGGTGTAAAAAAAGGTAGAAAAAGATCCCGCACGATGAAATGGACTGTACGTTGGTACCATCAGCGTCGCGATGGTTCGTTCAAATCGTCTTAGTCGTCGAAATTCTCAATGATCAAAAGGAGATCAGTCAATGCAAGGCGCAGGCTGCGGTTGATGTCCCAAGCATTGATAATGGCATTACGCCGACTGAGAAAGACCGACTTTCTGAAGGACATGTCGCCGTGCTTTTCCGATTTCTCGTTGGGCAGGTTCCAAGCCAGATTGCGCAGTACCAGGCATGCTTTGTATGCAACACCAACCGGTTCGCCGCTGCTGTTGATTGGCGTGTTCCAATAATTCCAGCGACGCACTATACGCGGCTGAAGAACCTCGCGTTCGTGAGTCGGAGGCTGCGCATTGGGATCACGAGGCTGAGGGAGATGTGCCGATGCGACGTGTTCAATAAGCTTGGAGCTATCAGCGCTTGATCCAACACGCCCGATCCTACGGCAGTTGTTCCAAAGGCATACGTTAATGGGTTCGCGAGCCTGGTCAGGTTTGTAGTGTCCCGATTGATCGGTGCGCTGAAGATTCAAGTGATCCTCAAACACATGGGACCGAAGATCCTCTGGCTTAGAAAAGGCACGGTCACAGTGCTGATTACCACTACCAGTAATCCACTTGCAATAAAGGTAGGGCCATTTGTCAAACGTCAATGCTGTTTCCAGAGGACGGATCCCCTTGATGATGAACCTGGTTGTCGGTCCACCAGATCCGGTGACTGAACCTGGAATTGGGACAACCTGAGCCTGGGCGTTGGTAAAAGTCGTGCTCACGTTTTTGATAAACTCCGCTGCAGGCAAGACCCCACTGTTGGGCTGCTGAGTATTGACAAACCGAGTCTGGTATGCCTGCCACAGTGCAATCTGCGTGATCTCGCAATCTGGGTCCTCAACAAAACAGCAACGCAGCCATTTGGAACTTCGCTCAGGCTCTGACAGTTCCATAAGTTCTGCGAGAAGCTCCGGAGGCACTTTGGGGATGGTGCTGGGGGGTGGAGCGATCTTCTCTTCTTGTAGAACGGTTTCATTGGACTCCAGCTGCGCCTCGTACGAAAGCAACGCAATCAGTCTGGGAATAAAGACAGTTTTTATGTTAACGACGTCGATGAGACGCGTAACATTTTCGGGAATCAGAGTGAACTGGTACCAAAAATCCATCGCACCGTTCAAGAGCTCCGGGTCCGGTTTGAGCAATGTGTAGGAGAAGAGGTGAACCAAGTGATCGTGGGAAACACCCAGCATCGCGTTGTTTGGAACACCTTCGAGCTCCGTTGAGAAATGGGTGATCGCCCAAATAGCACGAACCACATGGGCACGATCGTCTGAGTTGATGTACCGATAAAGGCTTATACGCAGTGGGTCATCAACAGCGGTGGGAAGATACTTTGTGACCTCTTCAGCGATGTCTAGAGCGTCATTCCTCAATTCGTTGAGACGTGATTGTTTGGGTGTGTTGAGCATAACCACCAGGAAATCACGGAGAAGCCCTTTGGCGAAGCTAGAAATGAATATGGCATTTTCGGGCAACAGGCACATATTGCGCAACACCAATGTGGCATCTTTGATGTTCTGAAGATGGTGGCAGAACTCGTCTGTCTCGAGCGTGTCGTCCGGAAGAGTGACAGGCAACTTGCTGATACGGTCCAAGATGTCGTGAGTTCCCCATAAGGTATTGAGAACGTTGGGGCGATGTCTCTTCTCAGGCCATTTGTATGAGTCACGTTCGAGTTCCCATTTGACTCCACAGCAAAGCTCGGTGATTTCCAGGGCCTTTTCCATCAGCGTCTCCATGAGGAGGGGAAAGCCTTCAAATCTGAATTTGTCTCCACGCTGATCAGACATCTGAACAAGGTGATACAGGGCAAAGTCTACTTCGTCACGTAGACCGGACTGAAGGCCAAAGTGTACGCGCTTGTAGATGCTTGTAGCTAGAAATGTGTTAGCTTTTTTTTTTCTTTTTTCGGGAAAACTTCACATACATCTTGGAACTTCTAGGTATGTCAACGGATAATAGAAGTCATAGACATCAGGCTGCTTCGAGTCTTTCGAGCTCGAGTTTGCAAACAGGTCGGGTTTGTTGCCAGGGGTGGCCACATCACGGGTCGACATTGGCACTTGTTTGTTGTCTTTTCCCTCAAAGTGATCAATGTTGGACTGGCCACCACTCATGTTGGAGCCATCAATCCCAGAGTAGTGAGAATTTGGTGTCTGGCCCGAAGGCGTTCCCGGGAGCGTATTGGGCGCATTGCCAGAACGTGTTTGGCGCACCGGTGCAGTGTCTGGGATGAATGGCTGGTTTATTCTGGGTGCCTGGCGGAGGCCCTCTGTTGATTGTTAGATACAATTTTGGAGAAGGGGATGTCGTAAAGATCTCTACTGACCACGAAGGGAGGAGCGTGTGGAGGCCATATTGGAATACAAAGCGAAAAATGGCTCGACGGAGACACCAGGCAGATGGCGAGTGACGATACGTTCGATTTCAGGCCGCTTAGCAAGAATCTTCTCGGAAAAGGTTTTGGTCCTAGTATGCTGCGATTCCCTTGTCTGCTGCAATGTCGGGGGCTTGCGACGGGTCCGGCGAGGAGCTTCGTGAACGTGTTTGTCAAACGACCTATATACGCGTGTATCAGTAAAGAGCCAGCGTCGTAGGAGTGCTGAAAGTAAAATGCATACCGCAAGTGACGCACGTATGCCTCTTGCAATGGCTCGCGAAGGTTCTCGTCTACTCCGATGGCCGCGCAAACGCTGTCCCACTTGGCTGGCGAGATTTTCTCGAAACCGCCCTCCGCAGCAATCGCCTTGAAAAGCTCGAATATCTCCGAGGGAGTAAAGGTTCTATCGCACACGAGTAACGCCTGTGCCGGGGGGTCACTAAATGGGAAACCAACCAGAGTCAGTCAAGACATGGCGAAAAAAAAGGGCCAAACAAAGCTACTAGTCAGACGTACCCCCTTGCGACACAAAAGTCGCTGAGTTCCTTGATGAATTCCTCCAAGGAACTGAAGAACGGCGGGGAGGATTCGACTGGCAGGTCACCAGCAACAGCTGGGGGAGAGGTGAAAAGGAAAGCCTGTGCCTGGATCTCTGCACCGTGCTCTGGATGCACAGCTCTAAGATCAGCCGCCATTGCGACTGGTGGAGGGGATCACGTGGATGGGCGCTAAAGCAACGCTAAGACAAAAGGGTTCACTGTTGTGTTATGTCACGTGGAGATAAGCAGCGATAAACTATGGCATTTATTGCAGTCTATCACACGCAGCGATCTTACCTGCTTCAGGTTGTGATGGAGAAGTGAGGGAAGAAAGCACAGTCACACAGTTCGGTTGGCTTTTGAAACACTGTGGAGAGAAGGTCAGGAAGGTAAAGGAAGGCACGATGGGAACACTTGTATTTTAGGCACCCTCTGCCTGAATTTTCAGGCACCGAACCCAGGCCACAACCTGCCATCGTCTAATATTCTTCGACTCTGCGCATCAACGTGCTTGTTCTATACACAAAAACACGTCAAATGATACCAGTGTATTAATGAAATTAGAAAAAAAGATGAACGACCAAATAAAAACAAAAAACAAGTAGTCGCTCCGATGGCAGCTGCTCTCCGGCGGCCACCAGCGTGCCTTCCCTGGCTGCCATTTTGATCTTGGAAAGAATCAACACCTCACAACTCCGGCTCGACAAGACCAGTCTCAATCCTATTTGAACCTGTACAGTCATGTCGAGCCTAAGGCGCCAGCTGGAGCAGTCAAATGTGATAGCGCAATTTCCTCTGGCTAAATATTCGTGCGCTGAGAGTCTGGCTGACCAACATGGGCCGCTCAACTGGACGCACTTGCACTCGAGCGACTTGAATGTTATCTTTGAGAAAGACTCCTCGTCTGTATCGGGCATCGGCTCTCTTCAGCAGAAACTGCGCCTTCGAGTAACTCGCGCGCACGACAATCTAGTATGCCTTATCTAGAATGATACTGTCGGTAGCTGGGAAGAAAGTATTGACAACCCGCACAGGAAGACCTCGATCTGAATTCACTAGCCCGGGAAGCAACCCAACAGGCCATTGCAAAACATGCAAGGAACACCAAACCATCAGTGGCCATTATTGTCAAGGATCCCTGTTTGGCAGTCCGGTATCCTTTCGGCAGAGACCAGGTTTGTTGTCCAACGCAAAGAAAAGGGAGCTATGAATACTGATAATTAGAGGCCAGGTGCGTCGTTTTCAGATCAAGTTCTCCTCAAGTCGCGACTATCATGACGTGTTGGACATATTGCGAGAGATCAACTGCCCCTTCAGCGAGTCTTTTGGGGAGCATCCTTCGCGCTCAGCCAGTTTAAGACCAGACTCGTCCTCCTCAAGAATACTAACTCCAGCTGCAACAATGGTTAGTGGTAGCAATGACTGGGGCCAACGTTTTGCAGCACCGACAGATAACCACTTGTGGAATCAGGGGTTATCAAGAAGCCACACAACACTTGGAACAACGACGGATAGGCAACCTGTCAATGGTATTCAGGCACATCTCTTCTATAGTGAAAGAGCCAGAGTCATGCTGACTATATACTTTCAGGTTCATCCCCCAATTCGATCTCAGCCCGTCTATATACGAACGGCCTTGGCGCAGATGACTCTCGTAAGGACCTCGCGAGGGAACGCACTATGACACCAAGTGCAGATTTCGCAAGCAAAGGCCATGAACGACCTATAACCTCACCAGCTTATGACACTCAGGTGCTCGATCAAGTACTACCACCGAAGAGAGACCTCCCGTTTTCCAAACCCGGGCCCCGACCGAACCCTGTGCCCAATCGACAACCAGCGAACCGGTTTACCAAGTGGCCAGAACTAGCTTCAAAGCCTGCTAAAAATTTAAATGATAGCCCTGCCTTGAAGCCTGCATCGCCACGGCCACATACAGCCCAGTCAAAAACAACAGTCCCGGCAACGAGCTCCCCTGCCCGCCAGCTTCGTCTGGAACTGGAGGATAGGCAGTGGAATGCAAATAAAGAAAAACAAAACCCGTCCTTAGAAGCAGTATTTGCCTCGTCGCCACTTCTTACCACCTCTATATTTCCAGCATCTAGTCCTGTTGCGGGCAGAACGCAACCACCGAACGAAACGACAGGATCCTTACCTATCGCCGCTGCGTCTGCAGCTGACAACCCACCAATACTCCATCAACAACTACCTGTGGAGATACAACATGTCAGAGCAGCACCGCAAGGCATGCCCATATCCTCAGCAGACCTGTCTTCGTTTCTGGCAACCCCCGAATCAGAGCGCTCCCAGCTCGTCAGCACATGGATATGCCAGCAACTTGAAGACGACGGGTTTCGAGCTCTGTGTCAAGACGTCGAGCGCGTATGGCAGCGGATTGCGTTTGGAACTTGATAATGGTTCTGCTGTGTATTGTATTTGATTTGATCTGATCTATGTGGTGCGGCTGTGTCTGGATTTGTTGAAATATTTTCTCCCGAAATAATTTCTACATATATATATAGTTATAGTCTAGAGTCAAGTGTGAGGCCTTTTTATTCCAATTCAGTTGTTTTGCGTGATGATACACATGTCCAAAATAGAAGCATTCTCGTTTCGCGTCATAATCAATTGATACATCAAAAAAATGATTAACTGAAGAAAAACCGAGCAACAGCAATAGAGAAAAACTCCAGATTAATCAAACCAACGTTTAACCCCACCAAAGCGCCTTCTCTAAGCATTAAGTGTACACAAGATAAAGAAAAGAAAACAACAACAATAGCAAATAAAAAGTGGTACAAATACAGACAGCCAACAAACATACCCACTTCAGTAAAGTTTCCATTTCCTCAGCAAAATACGCGTTACAATACACAGCATGACACCCAGTACACACATAGCCTCTCGAGCGAGAGAGATTTTTTTTATTTGTGGAAATGAACGGGCTCAAGACTCAAAACATTCATAAATCCTTTCCGCAACGCCAGACTGAAATCGACTAGCCCGCTTTGAATATTCATGCCACCGCCGGCACCACCAGGTCCGTGGGATGCGCCCAGGTCGGCGGATGAGGTTGTTGGCAGGCCTTCTGCTGATGCGTCGATGTTGAACTTGCCTGATGGCGATGGAGGTGATGCACCACCAGCACCAGCACCACTGCCGTTGCCGCTGGCTCCAACGCCCTCGGCGCCGACGGCTAGGTCGGCTAGATGCTGAAGAGATCGCTGCTCGTTGGGGCCGACGAGGGGGGGTTGTTGTGTTTGTTGCTGGGTGGTGGAGTTATTACCCGAAGCCGTCGTGTTTGTTGTGTTGTTGTTGTTGGCGGTGGTTGTGTTGGTAGTATTATTGGCAGAAGGCGGATTTTGCCCTGCAGCGTCGGCAGAGCTGCCTTGCTGCTGAGGCTTCTCGGCTTCAATCCAAATCCGAAGCTGGCGGTCCCAAGCGGGAGTAGAGAATAGATCTTCGAATTCGCCGGCCAAGGCCGAGGCTTGCGCACGGCGGTCGAGGACCTGCTCGACATTGGCGAGGATTTCCCAGCAGTACTCGGCACACAGCGGGATTTTTGATGCCTCCAAGAGGGTCAGGGTGGCTAGCGCCAGAGAGTAAATATCAATAGGCGACGCAAGGCGTGTTGGCACATCCTTGTGCAATTCCTTCACCAGGGCTTCCGCAGAATGTATTACCTCGTAGGGCGCAAAAACGTACAGAGGGCGAGTGATGAAGAGGTTGAGGGTCCAATAAACCTGTGGCCCCAAGGCCTCCATGTATCCCGGCGGGGTGGTCATTCGGTCCACCGCGTCCAGACGTTGTTCGACACTCAGCACAGAGCGGAGCATGTGAAACAGAAGAGACCGGGACATCTTCTTGAACCGTGGATTCATCGAAAGAGCATCGGGTTCAATCTCAATAAGGCGGAGAGCCGAAGTCAACTCACTAGAGTAGGCTGGATTTCACAATCAGATACAGTTCCATAGTCTACAATCACGGCTGTACTTACCAGCAAGCTGGAATGCTGCAAATCCCATGAATTTTGGGTCCGAAGGAAGATTGATATCTTGAAGGTCATCTTCCATGACCTCTCGCTCCCCCGCCCCGACATGGCTCCACCGGCATAGAATGCTTGCAGCAAACCATCCACGACGAGCAATGTTGGCGTCGGAATCTGCGTCTTGAAGGTCAGGAAATGGGTCCCGGTTTTGCTCGAACTGCTTGGAAATTTTGTAGGCCAAGCTGGAAAGATGATCAACGAGCGGTTGCTTCGGAAGTCCATCCTTTCCGTGCAGGTTGTCTGGGCCACGCTTGTCACAGTTGATGACCAAGAAGCACAGAAGCTGTATCCATATAAAGTTGATTGACAAAGGCCGCACGTTGTAAGGGTCTCTGAGATTCGTAGAGACCAGGTCTATTGCGGTGTTTAGGGAATTCACATCCTCAAAAGTGGATTGCAATCGGTCTAGGTTGGTGTGGGTGGCAGAATAAAATGCATGTGCAAAGACTTCCTGCAACTGTCTGCTGCCTGTAGCAAGAATTTCGTAAAAGCGCCCCTTTGAGTTGGGAAGAATGGGGAGTATGGGGTGAATTTTTTCATAGTATCTTAATGGCTGTCAGACTAGACTTCTTATCCCGTATTGTGAACTGTGTAAATGAGGAAAACATACGTCTTCAAGGCACCTTCATCCACTGCGTACGGTTTCGTAGTAGGGGTCGATGTCTGAGATAAAGTCCCAACAACCGCGGTAGCGTGTAGGATATGGGGAACGATGTCCTGGTTCTCGTTCCAGTACGGGTCTGACATCTTGTTTTGCGCAAGGTGGATATTGAACAGCGGATAGGTTTCTGGAACACTGGCGGTGGTCTCTCCTGGTCAAATTGTCAACGTGAGAACTGTAAAACTCCTGCTGACGAACTGTCACATACCGATGGCTGGCGGTTGGCTGCGAGAGGTGAGCGATGACTGCGGTATAGGCAAGCCATGGATTCCTTCGCTCATCGAAAAGGTCCGCTTACGCCCGAGAAGACTCCCATCCATGGGGGGAGAAAACTCATGGTAGCCACGGGGAGACGAGACCTCGTTCATGCTCTGATACTGCATATCCTGATGCGTCAACGGCGGTTGCATCTGAGACTCCAATGTGTTTAAGCGCTCTGCCAGCTCCTTTATATAACTAAAGAGAGAGAGGGAAAAAACCCCCCATTAGCAAGACCGGCCTCTCCTCTGCGACGTATTCAATCCACATACCCTTTGCTCGGCCCTCGCTTCATGGGCACGCGACTGAATTGGCAGGCAACACCGAGACGACGGCAATTGGAACACGTTTCGACGCCGGACTCTGAAGTAGCATCGCAGCGAACCTATTCACATCGGCTGTGTTAATTTCTACACGTTGATGCGAAGACGGCGCGACAACTGAGCTCTCACCTTCTTCCGCCTGCATTCATCACAGGCGCGCGACACTTTCGACCGCTTCCGCCGAGCGCTTTGGTCGCCATAACTAAGATCGTGGTTTGGATCGACGCCGACCTGCTGGTTTGCAGGAAAGCCGAAAGCGTTGTTGTGTTGTTGGTCTGTAGCAGAAGCGCGACGACGGTTAGCTTTTTTGAGAGCGGCGATTTCGCAACACTTCACACGCGACGCCTACCATGACTGGACCCATCTGCAAGATTGCCTCCGGTGGCATCGCGCGAGAGCTCAGCAGAGAGAATCTCATCAGCAGTGAGCTGGCGACCGCCGTAATACATGGTGCCTTGGCCGACTTGCGCCGGGTTCGGCGAGGGGTACGAAGGCGCCGGAGGCAAATCCGACTGTTCGCGCGAGTTCATTTTTTTATGATTATTATTTAATGCTTCGCGAATCAAAAGAAAAAGAGACAGAAGTGGGTGGAATTGATCGCAGGAGCAAAGCTCCAGGGTTGATGATGGCGACACGGGCGATGATGGGAGGAGGAAGGAGAAAAATGCCAACGGTGAGGATTTTTGTTGCCTTTTCTATCTACAGGCTAACTTTCATTCTGCGCGGGCATGGCTTAGCGCGCACACACGGCATGCCGCTGCACACGAGCTTGATGGCACATTGTCATCGCTGAAGCTTTCCCCAGACATCAGATCGACTACGAAGTTACTAACTTAGTTGCATTTGCGCTGGTTCATCGCGTAGAAAAGAAAGCCCGCCTCCGTGCCGGCGGATTAAAACTATTATCCGGGTCTCATTCATCATTCGCCCTCTACAAAGAGCCGCAACAACCACCACCACCACCACCACCACCACGACGAAGCTCCCAGCTTGCAATTCTTGGAATAACTATAATTACACACATGCAGTAAACGAAAAGGATGAGAAAAACATGAAACAAATGCACGTCTCCATATGCATATTTACAACCCTCCTCACTCCGCTCCCTTCGCCAACAGCATAATGGCGAGAAGGATCTCGCACACGTCGTCGATAGCTGCGGCATTCGTCAAGTCCCATGGGCCACATACCTGGATCCCCAGGAAGCCATTGTTCTTCTTGACAATGATGGCTCTCTCAGGGTCTAGGTACTTGCGGTATTCATCACTAGGCCTTGCGAAAGCCAAGAACACCTCATGCCGATCCTGGCAGACCAGCAGTTGGCTAGCATACAATTAGCATTGACTCTGAAAACAAGGTTTACTGGCGGAACTACATACTGTCCTTGTAGGTCAGGAAGGCGCTGGTGACTCTGGACATTTTTCAGCCAGGCGACCATCTCCGCCGCCTCTTGCTGCATAACCGTGTATAGGATGGCCGACCTAATTCCCGGTTTGACTTCAATTATGACTTGCGCGATGTCCTCCTGCGTCACAAGGGCGCCGTCAGTTCTGGCTGTATAATAGCCATTTTGAACTGGACCTTGAATGCTTTGTGACATATTGTCCAGTTTGAGGATTTGGCCTGCATCAGCTGCCCCAGCGCCTTCAGCAAAAGGACGCAGCAGGCGTTCACGACGGCCTCATCCTTGGCCTCCGGGTATGTCTTATCTGATACTGCCATCTGATGTGAGAATGATGGCGTTGCAGTTGTGTCGCCTTCTGCCGATGTGCTTTCCCCATAGTTGACTCGTTGGCTCCTGCGCAAGCGTCGCTGCCCATCCTCGTTTGTCCCCTCTGGGCTACAGAAGTTCTGCAGGAATTGGAGGAATGGCACGAACATGCCTGGCCATTCCGCGTCTTCTTCGTTCAACTCGACAACACGTCGCTTGTTTTTTAACGTAGCTAGCAAATGGCCGTACGACGCACATTTGTTCAACAGCTCCCTGGCATATTGGCGGGCTTCTTTCAGGTTGAGAACATTGGTTCCGTAGATGGAGAAATCGAATGCGTTTATTCTGCATGGAAAGAAGGCTCTGAGCAGAGCAAACTGCTCGATCGTGATGTTCGAAGCAGAGTCCATCTTGCGGTCTTCCACATGCACTTCATGGATAGTTTTCTTAAAAGCTATCCCCCCCATAAAATCAGCAAAGTCCTCTGGACAGTCGGGCAAGGCCATTGTAACGAATGTCTTGTTTGAGAGGCCTAGTATGAAAAAAGGGATTGAAGCTCAAACTTAGAGGGGACAAAAGCCCAGTGTCGAAATTTTGTTTTTTTCTTTGTTGAATGTGTTTGTAGGGTTTGTTTTGGTGGTTCACCGTAACCTCACCGTCACCAGGCACCAGGTGGGGTGGGACCCTCGAATACAAATCTTCCTCCTCCCTCTCCTCCATCTCCTCCATCTTGTCACATCATCTCGGCCCCTTTGCTTACTGTCCATCATCTAAAAATGTCCCTCTTCCGACCTTCTGAGAAATGGGGGCTGGTGAAAGATAAGATTGATAAACTGTATGAAGATGTGAAGAAGTCTTCCTCACCTTTTCTTCAAAGTCAAGATGCCACGCCGCTTTCACTTCAAGTTGAACACATGGGAGATGCTTCTGACTCACGAGGGCCATACTTTTTTAGCCCACTGTCCGAGGAAGAGCTCAAAGGGTTTCCTTTGATTGACAATAGCGACAATTCTTTTCGAACAGAATGCTTCAAAGCGAAGCTGAAGAGGGAGTGCTCCATGTCTCTTATTAACGAAGCGGACGGTATCTTTCTAAGCCTCACATGGCTTGTGAAGGGCGCAGAAAGACATTGCATACCGAAAAGTGAACATGGTTTCTCACGTAGCCTTGGGATATTGAAGGGATGGAAGTTTCAGGAGTAAGTCATTTCATTATCTTCTCTCTAGTAACGTTACAGTAGTAATTAACCTTTTTCCCCTCCTCGATTGGTTTAGAGGCTTTTTAGAAGGTGTCATCGATCCGTGCTATGCTGATCACCTGCTCAATAATTGTTACATGCATGGCGGTTATGGGACCAGACCGAAGGATGCCACTGTGAAGCCGCATATAATGCTTTCCATGAAGCACAATGTGGCCGGGGATGAAAGACTTCTGAAGGGAGATGTACTTGCGATTTTGGCTGCCCTCAAGAGTCGTATGGAGTGGGCCAAGTTACAGAAGCATAGGGTTATCCCCGTACGTGAGATTCAGTCCCATGCACGTGAAAAGCCTTATTCTAATCTTTTCTTTGGTATACAGGTTATGCTGTTCTCATTTATGGGTCATCATGCAAAAATCATCGAGGCCTATCATGATGGCGAGAAGCTCATCGTTCGTCAAAGTCGCTTGTTCGAATTTGACAGTTACGAGACAGCCCCGATAGACCTATTTGTACGGTACATGACCAGTAAAGCCGTGGGAAACACCAGAGAGTTTCCTCGACATAAGCCAGTTGAAACGCAGCAGACCCGAGATACGTCCAAGAGAGATACCTGGAAAAATACATTTAGAGGGATGTCTAAAAGGTTGCCAATTCCAGATTACACAAAAGCCAAGGACAAGGAGGAAAAGGAAAAAGACCCGAAGGAGGAAAAGCTGAAAGAAAAGGGGCCAAAGGGGAAAGAGAGAGCACATGAAGATTCCAAGAAGGAAAACGGAGACTCCAAGAAGGAGAATGATGATTCTAAGAAGGAGAATGGAGACTCAAATGGAAAGACCGGCGGGTCATCAAAGGAATAGCTGTTCTTTTCTTCACATATGCAGTAGCTAGAGTTTGCTGAGTATGTTCTGGACTTGGTTGCAAGACAAAGAAAATTCAATGCATGATCTCAATGCAGGAATACCCGTAACTTCAACTTTAATATGGTTAAAGCGTCTAGTTGTAGGCTAACATAGAGTATAGCCTGGTCTACCCCGTGACGCCATCCCGCCATCTCAGTCGCGGTTTTACCCATAGCGGCCGTCTTTTCCCGCCCGGATCGGCGCCGCACGCTCCACGTCAGGCTGGTGGCATCGAAAGGAGGCTGCACTTTTCCAGACGCCGAAAAAGGGGCTTGGAGCATCTTGGCGAGGCGCAGGCTGCAGCGGACGGCGCAGACAAAATAGTACGTATACTTAGTACTCGGCGTAATAACACATACTCTGTACTCCGTACTCCGTTCAGCTCCCCGTCCGCAACCTGTTCTTAAGGCACAAATGACATGCAGCGTGCCGATCGGCCCCACTTCGTGTCCTGATTCAGGCTCACCGGAGCCCGCCAACCCCAAACAGGTAATTCGGCGGGTGTCGGTTGGCCGATCAGGCCAATCGCCGGTGGTGGCCGCCCGCCTAGCGTCGCCTAGAAGGCCCCCATGTTCCTTCTGGAAGCTTTCCTGATCGGGACGCCCAGGGTGGCGATGCGCTGAGCCTCCGACGCCAGTTTTGTCAACTGCAAACTTGGTAGTCGTACACGTACGCAGCAAAAACCGTATGGGATTCCATGCGAGAAAATACATGCTGTAACGGCGAACTACTAGTAGTACAACGTAGTGCAAAGTACAAAGTACGTGTTGAGGAGTGGTGGAAGAAGGATGTCTTCTCCAGCGGGTCGACTCGGTCGCTCGGCTCGTTCAGGCCTAGCGGGCGCTAGTCCCAGGGCAGCTAGCGGCGGGCTAGACCTGTTCGGGCACAGCGCTCGCTCGCAGTCCCGTGCCGTCTTCGCCCCGGGCCCCCTCCCACGGCCAGCGCTCCCACACGCACATCAGTCTCTTCTCTCCTCCCTTCCTTCCTCTCGTCCTTCAGTCTCTGTCCGCCGCATGAACTCTGCCAGAACAGCGCTCTTGTTTCCCCCTGTTTTGGCCGCCACTACCGGTCTTTGGTGTCCTGTCTCGCGGCCGGCGCCAAACGGTGCGTAGGCTCTTGGCCCTGTTGGCTTTGCCTTGTTCTTTTTTTTTGTTGCTTCTTCCACCGCCGTCGCTGCGCTCCCTCTCCACTCTACACCCCGTTGTTGTTTCACCCGTTTTCGCTTTCCCTCTCCGCAACAAACTCATTCAATTGTTGCCATTGAGTGTCGTATTTGCTGTTATTTTCGCGGGAAGGAAAGAACAAAAAATTTTTTTTGGAAAGACGACGATTGGTGGCATTTGCCATTCTCTCTCTTGTCGTCCCATGCACCCTCCCGTTTGGCTGCGTCACCACCTTGCGTTGACGGCCACTTCGATATCACTTGACCTTACCTTGTCCCTATCAGTATATATTTGCGCGCAGAGTCGCATGTGTGATTTATAGCCTCCGCGACAATGTTGATTGACGGCGAGAAGTGGGCTTGTGAAGCTTGCGTCCGGGGTCACCGAGTCAGCGGCTGTCACCACAGCGGTATGCAACCAACTTCTGTTCACTCGCTCTCACATGTACTGATTCTTTCTAGATCGGAACCTCGTTCACATCAACAAAAAGGGCCGGCCAGTCTCCCAATGCCCTCACTGCCGCGGCCTGCGCAAGTCGAGAACAACCCACACCAAGTGCGACTGCGGGGACAAGAAAAAGGACCACTATGTCGCCGGCCACCTGGAACACGAGAAGAGCGAGCACAAGTGTCGCTGCGTCCACGGCCAACGCTGCACATGCGCCTTGAAGAAAGAGCAGCACTTGGACCCCGTCCCAGAAACCGGTCTTCCTCCCACTCCCTCTCCTGCTGTGACGGAGATGCGCAAACCTCGCCTGACGTCAACCAAGTCCGAAAGCACTTTGACCGTCTTCCGAGACGGTCACCACAAGCCAATGCACAAGCACAACGACATGGCTCACAAGTGCGGTCTACCCTACACCATTCCACGACACCACACCATCCATGGCACATCCGAGTTAGCCCAACGATCGGCGGATCACCTACCGCTCACTCTCAGCCAGACAGCCGATATAAAGTCGTCCTTTACAGTTGATCCCGAGTCTGATAGCCAATGTGCTGCACCCCGACAGGTTAAATCGGAGCATAGCTCTCCCGTGATGAGCGCCATCGCCGCCCCAGAACAAATCAACACTCAGATTCCTCCTCTTGATCTGACGTCTTTTACCGCATTCGGTACCACCAATCCGTCGACAGATTCGCTGAGCTCGTTTTTCCAAGAGCCATATCAAGACCCATGGTTGGCGTCACCTGATACCGACCTCTCTATGGCTGCAGGTGCTTTCAACGCCCCGCCAGTCGATTGGTCGAGCTTTCCTTTGTCGTCGACTGGGGTGACGGCCACAGTCAGCCAGGCCCCCTCGTACGCCAGTTTCGATTTGAACAACATCAGCAACCCCAGCTACCCTGGTCTGACCGCCTCTTCCTCGGGAGACATTTCCGAGGTTGACGACTTTGGCCCCCTTCCAAGCCTGGGCGCGTCGAGTAACGACCTCCATGACTTGCACAGCATCAGTGACAGTTCCGACGTCGATCAGTATCGGATCAGCTCAGCTTCGTCGTTTGCAGGTTTGCCGCAGGCCCAGCTACTGTCGTCGAACAACTTGGAGTCAATCAACATAGACGATTTTCTCAAGTCCGCCAACGAATCGACAGCCGTTCTCGAGCAACAGCTTCAGGCTAGCATGGCCATGGAATCCAAAGCTGTGTCTGCGCCGCAGCAGCAAAGTTATCCAATGCCACAAGCTCAAGCCTATCCCACCAGCGAACCTACTACCACTACGACTGGCCTGGAGATGGACGCGTCTCAAAGCGATCTGAATGACATGTTTTGGGCATCAAACATCTTCAACACATCCATCTCTCCGTCGATGCCCGCCTCTGCTGCTGAAAACCCGTTTTCGCAGCCACCTTGGGCGAACTAACTCCGTCCCTCCCCCATCAAGGGCAGTAGCCATTGTTGTCTCTTGGACGCGAAAAGATGGCTCTGTCACCTTACCACCACCTCCCGCTCCGTCATAATGACCTTGATGAGAGATGATGATAACGTGATTTTAGATACCAGATAAAACCTGCAAGCTACTGTTTTGCTATACTACGTTGTTTATTTGTTTGTTGCGTGTGTGTCCTGTCATTTGTAATCTTTTATACGTTTTGCGATTGAACAGCTTGGGTACTGTTTTCAATGGCTTTGCGTATCCCGCCTCTGCTACAGTAACATGCGGGGATGATATTGATCTTATTTTTTGGACATTTTCTGTTTTAGATGTTTTAAAAAGAATAGACTTGCTATTATTCTTCGTTTACCCTATTTCTTCCATGACCTGTAATATACAAAACAGCGAAGTACCTCCCACGCCAAGTAAACACGTGCGCCAACAACAACTGACACATCATTATTATTTGTGGATAAACTCGCATGCATGCATACCTTGGAAAAAGCTTAGCAACAAGGAATCCCAATCCTCTTGTCTCCCTTGCGTCCGTCATGCCAGTTTAACCGCGTTTGCGTTGATCCTCGATTCTGAAAATCTAGCGGTGAAAGGATCAACCCCGATCAGCTACCCATTTCAGGCATTGCAGCCACTGGGTCCGGCGTCTGCGGAAAAGCTTGATTTGGATTGTGCATACGTAAAAGCACCGAAATTTGGATTGGGGTATGGGGGATTGGGGGGAGGAGGGGAGTGGATGAGCACGTAATTTTTATTACTTTATCGGTACACTGCTTTTTTCTTTCTTTCTTTCTTTTTTTGAAAAAAAGAAAAAGAAAAGGAAGAAGAAAAAAAAGGAAAAAAAAAATAAATGTTGGGATAAATGTGCCCAAGCTGCCAGTGTGGCTGGCTGGTACGGGACTATGTGGATGTAGTTAAAACCGCAAGGGATCAATAACTGGGAATTGTATACGGCAGTTGATTTTTCAATACTCCGTGCTTCAATGTTACTAATAATGCTGATGTGCACTTGCTATACCAAATGCATATATCTATAACTCGATCCCGTATATGTATATTCTCATATACATATTATATATGCAAAATAAACAAAAAATCACCGATACTTATCCATAAACTCGCCATGAAACTTTGTAATCCTCTGCACCCACTCAGTTCCGGGCGCCAAAAACGTCGTTCGGAAATGCAGTGTGCCTTCCTTTTGCCCAAATCCGGAACCGGGGACGACACAGATGCCCGTGGCATCTAGTAGCGCGAGACAGTAGAATTCGTCGGCCTTTTTGCCGGCGGCTTCGGCGGCTGCGATGGCTTTGGCAGGGAGGGTTATGGTGGGGAAGAGGTACATGGCGCCCTGGATCTTTGTTAGTAACAAAAAAATTATATGCATAAGGGTTTTGAGGGGAAGGGCTACCTGTGGCTCCTGGCACTCGACACCCTCCATCTTCTTAAAAGCTTCATACAGGGCAAAAGCGCGCTGCTTCAACCCCTCCTTGACCCCGTTGTACTCCTCATTGTACAGCTCATAACTCGGGTCGCCCTTTTTGGGAGGGTTAACCATCAACTCGACCAAACACTGGCCAATGACCGAAGGGCACAGCATAATGCTAATAAACTTGTAGATTTGGGCCTGCACATCCGGGTGGAAGTTAACGAGCTCAAAGTATCCGCCGCGGTGGCCGCATTCGCCCACCATGCCCTTGGAGACACTGTGTAGCGAGACCAGCTCGATATTGTCGTATTTGCCGGCGACTTCTTGCTGCAGCTGGCGCAGGCGTTTCTTGAACGAGGTGTGTTCGCCAATGAACACATTGGTTTGGTAGACCTCGTCGGCCATGATGACTAGGCGCTCCTCGACGGCGAGGTCGAGCACGCTCTTGATGTCTTCTGGGCTCAGGCTGGCGCCCGTCGGGTTGCCCGGGTTGATCACCACGATGGCGCGAACGTCGATACCCTCCGCTTTAGCCTTGGCGACGGATTCGCGGATTGCATTGACGTCAGTGCCCCATGCTTTACCTTCTTCCAGGTAATAAGGCACGTAGTGGGCATTGAGAAGCGAGAGCGTGGCGGTGTACAGAGGGTACTGCGGAATCGGGACCAGGACACCAGACGACTTGTTCTCGCAGATGACATTGAGCAGCGTGTTGACTCCCGAAGAGGCACCGCCAGTCAGAAAGATATCCTTGGCATCTGCCGGGAACCCATCACGCTCCTCCAGAAACTTGGCCACGCTCTCGCGCAGCGCTGGGGCTCCCTGGCTGTGGCTGTAAGCGCCAACAGTTTGCACCGCTTGCAACAGCGTCTTTGCGCGGTCAATAACATCCTGCTTGAACCCAAAGCTGGACTTCAGCGCCTCCTCGTTGTCGAGCAGGGCCGGGTACTCTAGAATACTGAGCACCTGACGGAAGAAAGTGATGGGCTTCTGGCCTAGCTGTTGCGGGTTGCCGATGTTGGCGAAGATGATGTTATCAAAGGGCAGCGACTTGTCGCCCTTGTCCAAGCGTTCCTTGAACTCCTCGGCCTTGATTGCCAGTTCTCCGCGCACTGCATACTGGGCATCGCGCACCTCTGGGCGGATGTTGTCGTATGTGAGTCGGTGAGTAGCCATGTTGCGACTGTTGATAATGAATGGATATGCTCGGGTCACTGTACCATCAATCAGCAAGATGAGAAATATATACAATGTATAACGGGTGTGTGTATATATATATATATATATATAACAAAAAAAACAAAATATATATATATATATATATATTGTATAAGCTGTATAAACGAAGAAATCCCGGACCGCGATCACACGCCTCGCAAAAAATCAGCGAGCGAGAGGGGCCTAGTGTGGGGTATATGGACTATGGAGTCGACGAGTGGAGCAGGGCGACACCAATGGCAGGCTCCCAGGCTCAAATGATTGGAAAGAAGAGGCATTTAAATAACGTGGGATAAGAATTCGTACCTGATCTCGGTTTGCCGCGGACTGGCTGGCGCTGGCCGGAAAAGAGCAAGGATGGGCATCGTTGTCGCGGGCTCTGCACCAGTCGCGAGATCGGAATGGGCTTGAAATGCATTGTGAAGTATACGCAGAAAGAGAGAAATGATTAGGGAATTAAAAATAAGTAAATAAATAGACGAAAGAGCCAAACGAATGGATGGATAACGCGCAGCAGAGGCCGTATCGTGTTGGACTTTGAAGTCTGACTTCAGATAACGGCGGGCGGTGAGTTGGAGCCGGCCGGAGTCGGGGCGCTTCGCCGCTTCGGGACCGGTGAGCCTTGATCTATATGCAGGTCAGCATTACGAGACTATCATTAATCATTATTGTCTATAGTCTATGGTTCAACATGATGTACTGTATTTCATTGTTGGTCACTATGTATTATACAGTCTACTCTAACTCCGCTCGCTTCCCCGCAGTCGCACGTTCTGTCCGTACTTTTGCAGCTTGGTGATCAGAGCATCGCCCTGCTTGACAAAATCAGAGTATTGCTTGTTCTTGTCATCCGGACGGTTCGTCTCGATGACTCCGTTGACGCGGTCGATCGTGCACGCTATCCGCTCGGCAGCAATGAATTTGGACAAGTCCCTATAGTATCAATGTCAGATAATAATTATGCGGAAGAGATCATAAGAGCCCATACTTGTCTAGGAAATCGACAGTGACACCGAAGTCGCCCGCCATGCTGCTCAACCCAACCACCCGGTAACTCTGCAGCAGTTGCTGGTAGCCCCTCAGGCGCATCTCACGGACAAACCAGGCGCGGTGCTCGTACAGGTAGCGGTCCTGGCTCAGGAAATTGTCCTCTACAGCTGCCAGCGCAACGAAGAACGATTTGTAGTTGCCGTTGTAGAGACTGCTCACCAGGTTGGCCAGTGGCGAGAAATCAATGGGCCGCTCACTTTCTGCCTGCGTTGCGGATCCCGTGCCCAGGCTGGTCAGGTTGACGGCAGTAGATGCCGCTCCAGGAGTGGAACTCGACGGCACATCTTTCATCTCTTCGTCCCCAGCACCAGGGCCAGAGGATACCGCGCCAGAGAGGGCTGACAGTACATCTTCACCCTCGCCGAGAATGGCCCGGATTTCCGGCGCGTCGACGACCTTCGCTTTGAAGTCGACTCGCTTGAGCGAGAGAGAGCCTGCAAGAACAGCGTAGATGACGAGGGAAGAATAGCTGCACAGCTCATAGCTTGTAAAGGTAGACAAGCTGTCGAGCAAAAGAGGCGCGGCCAAGTTGTAAGAACGGATGGTGAGAAGGTGGAGGCCCTTGTAAGCCTTGAGGCGATTCCTACGGTCCCAATCACCGCCGCTGTCCACCAGGGCATTCGCACGGTCCACGGTATTCTTCACAAACACCTTGTCGCCAAAGAACAGACCAACACGGATCATGGCCAGGACCAGGTCGATTTTCGTTCCTAGGATATTGGTCTTTTCGAGTACTGCTTCATACGTCTGAATAGCTTTGTCCTATCAAAAATGGCTTCATCAGCACAGTTTAAAAAAACACTGTAGCAAGACGCATTACCTTGTCTCCCACACGAGCCCAGAACTCTGCGCGTTTTCCCTGGGCAGCGAGCACCTCGGTCTCGCCCGCGGCCTCGGCAGCCTCGTCCTCCTCCTTCTGGTAAGACTCGAGCTCTTTCTTATTCTCTTCCTTTAATGTGTCGTAAAGCTTCTCATCCCATGGAAAGTCCACGCGCTGAGGCATCTTGCGTCCGGTGAGCAGGTTGGAAGTGATGGTCGGTCGGCCAGAAACACCAGCTCCGTTGGTCGATGGTTGTTGGGGAACGCCTTCGCCCGAGGGATTCAGGATCCCATCATTGGGGTGTGCAAGGTGCCGATAGAGGGGAGCCATCTTGTATTCCTTGATGGCATCCTGAAGCCTCTTCAGGGAGTTTTGTCGGATCGTCGAAGCGCATGATGGGTTGGAGAGATTGAAGACGTCCTGTGCGAGGGACAGGTCGGGATACTTGGCGAATTGGGGATCAGCCATGATGGCGGTGAAGGAATATTAAGTGAAGAAAGAAAACTAGAGGAGACACAGTTGGGCCCTTTTCTGAATCGAAGAGGATAACCAGACTGTGGTGAGGGAAGAGGGAGATAATGAGAGCAGTATGGTGCGATCACTCGATGACGGAGCTTGCGTGGATCAATGCCTGAGCTTCGCGGGGGGTAGTTTTTCCGCTCCGCCAGAGAAATGAGATATGCGGCAACTCAACATTGTATCTTCCACCTTATGTGTCCCCATGCAATTGGGTAATATAAGTATTTTTGTGAAATATCTTCTTCCAAGTATATTTCGGACTATTTGATTGCCGTTTTGCCCTTTGATCTCTTAGCGGTGATGCTGTCGAACATCAATGATGCAATGTATATTTTGCTACGACCTCCGCCTGTGTCAACATCACCCACAACACAATTTTGGACAATAAAAGACAATACCCTAATCAATTGATCTACCTATTAAGAATCCAAAGGCGAAGACACACATTCAAATAGCATAAGCATTATACTAATCAATGATAGCATTCAATGTTGGAAGGCAATCTTTGACCCAAAACCGTGACCAGACTGTCTATCATAAATGCGACTGTATATTTTTTCTGAAATGATGACACATAGGGTTGACCTCAAATCACGAAGCGAGACGACTATCAATTAGAAATAGAGCCACTAGTTTTTACTGTAGAAAGTGTACGAGATGGAAGCGTTGTTACAAAGACACAAATTATACTGCAACTTGAATAACTGACTTCAAATGCACACGTGATGCCTTTTAAAACAATTTGTTCAAATATTACCTAAATTATTGCAAAACCATAGAAAACACGTAGCATCTCAAAGAAAGCCTTGTTATTCTTGATAGAAAAGCTAATTACTGGTGAGCTATGACAAGCATACTGACCACAGGGCCATGATCCTACACCAAACACGGCTCGGCGGATTATTGCTTCAACCTTTCAAGTTCTAAAAAAAGGGCCAGATTGGCCCGGATTCACCGATTGGATAATAGCCCGGTCCCTATTTTGATCATTCTGACCAGGGATTGCCTCGACATTGACCTCCCAGCCGCCGTGCGCATGCCCCGTGGGTGTGTCAGGGCTACCGATTGGCCTTTATTCTGTGGGCCACCCGTTCGACCTACAAAGCTTAGCATCAACCGCTGTGTGCATCAGCTGTAAAAAAAAAATAAATCTGTGTTCTACGTAAAGGGCGGTTTGTTGTTACTATTCCTCCCTTCAAAGTCTATCGTGGCTTGCGTTGCATGGGGGAATCAGGTATCGAGTGAATGCAAACAATGCCTGTTCTGGGAACATAGTTTACGAAACAGGGGAGGCGCCGTTCAGAGTTTGGACGGAGATTGGTGGATGACCAAGCTAAGCCCTATGAGGAAAACGGCTAGAAAACAGAATCGGTCTTCTTCTCATGCCAGTTCTGGCTGTGTTTCCACCAGAGCTTTGAGCCCCCTTCTTGTGAGCCGTCCAATCAATGCTGCTACCAGCTACATGCATTGGAAAGGGCACAATGAACCCGATCGAGTCAGTTGGAAGGTGGAAATGCTGATAAGGCGTGGTTCGTTGGCGGGCCCGCTATTATCGGATACGGCATGGCGTGCATCCGCCTGGCACATTTTGGCTCATTAGCTGATCCTTCACTAGAACGCGCGTGGAAATTACTATAATTATATAGAATATAAGGGGCGATAGTGACGATCATAACAGTACGTATCTGAAAACAAAAGCATAGAATAAAAACGCAGTAAAACAACTTTGATGCAATTGATAGTACTATGTATCAGGTACCAGTCGCACTTATCGATAATAAACAATACCGGCGTATCGGTAATTACGTACGCTGGACTCGGCGTAGCCGGGCGAGTTGGGAAGCGGGGCCCGTGCCGGCGTGCGATTGGCCTGGCTGCTGTTGCCGTCCCGGCCCCAGCAATCAGAAGCCGCCCGCGAGCAGCGTTACAGACGCTATTCCGTGTTTGGCTGCGTTCGAGAAAAACGAGGGGTGGAGGTCGCGGCCGCCCGCCCATGTGGCTGCTGCTTCGGGGTCAGGATAAGTACGCGTGCCTGCCTTTCTTTCCCTTTTTCTTCCTTGTCGGTTTCTCTGTCGTTATTGGATGCTTCAACTCGTTCCCTCTCGAGGCGTCGATCCCTTGTCTTCTTTACACCTACTTCAATACTCCCTGTAGTGTATTGATCAGCGACAGGCTCTCCTCGACCTCACGGTCTCCCAATAATATGGACCCTGCCGATGAAAAGAAGGAGCCAGCTCCCCAGCTGGACGCGGATCTCGAGGTCCACCGCGTCCCTCTGGATGCTGTGCCCAAATCTCGCTGGGAGCGCATGTGGCCCGTCATTGCTTGCGGTGCCGGTCTGTTCTCGGACGGCTACTTGAACGGGGTGCGTCGAGAACGAAAGCGACAGAGTTAAGGAGGGAACTGCTAACTGGGTCCCCAGGTTATCGGCCCCGTCAATACCATTCTTAGCATAATCTACCCTGATACATATACCACATCGCCTGCTAGCCAGAACGTCTCGTCCATCGCCTTCGTCGGCACGGTCATCGGTCAATTGGCCTTTGGCATCAGCAGTGATTACTGGTCCCGCAAATGGTCGCTGTTCATCTCGACAGTCATTCTCATTATCTTCGCTGCTTTAAGCGCCGGTTCATATGGATACCACGACAGCCAGTCGGGCCTTTTCGCTGCCCTGACCGCCTATCGCTTTTTCCTGGGTATTGGTATCGGTGGTGAATACCCCGCCGGTTCAGTTGCTTGCGCCGAAAGCACTGGCGAGCTGAGTTCGGGAAGCCGAAACCGCTGGTTCATTATCTTCACGGACTTCATGATCGACTCCGGATTTGTGGTCGCCGCCATCGTGCCCACGGTTCTTGTTGCTATCTTTACCGAAGACCACCTGCGTGCTGTCTGGCGCATTGCCCTCGGTCTGGGTGTCATCCCCCCGCTGAGTCTCTTGTGGCTGCGGTACAAGCTGCAGGAGCCCGAGGAGTTCAACCGCGAGCGCATGCGCAAATACCCATACTGGCTGATTCTCAAGTATGTCTGTTTGTTGTGTTGTAGACGAAGATTTGATAGCTAACAGCATAATAGGTACTACTGGAAGCGCCTGGTTTGTCTAACTGATCCTGTCATGTGTGTCTTTTTTCGCTAATCTCGGCAGTAGACCGTCGTCAGCTTAATTTGGTTCCTTTACAACTTCTCTTCGTTCTCTTTCAGCATTTACTCGTCTAGGTGGATCCAGATCATTATCGGTGATGATGCCCCGCTATGGAAGACTTTTGCTTGGTCCATTGTTACCAACGCCTTCTACCTCCCCGGATCTCTCGGAGGAGCTTTCCTGAGTGATTGGATTGGTCCCAAGGCTACCCTCGGCTGGGGTGTTTTGGCCCAAGGTGTGGTCGGTTTCATTATGACCGGCGCTTACAAGCAACTGGCAACACCCGAATATGTCGCAGCGTTCGTTGTTATTTTCGGGTGAGTCTCCTTGCATACGTTCAAGTATAAGATCGAAACAAACTGACTGCGGGATAGCATCTTCTCGGCCCTTGGAGAGCTGGGCCCTGGTGACAACATCGGTCTGCTTGCATCCAAGAGCTGCTCGACTTCGGTTCGAGGCCAGTATTATGGTATTGCGGCCGCTGTCGGAAAGGTATTTATTTGCTTCGTTCCTTGAATTGAGGTAATGGTCGTCTGACCGTGATGTCAACCTAGATTGGCGCTTTTGTCGGCACCTATGTTCTTCCCGTTGCCCAAAAACACGCCCCGAATGAGACTCGCGCTGGTCAGGATCCATTCTTGATTTCAAGCTCGCTCTGCATTTTCAGCGCTTTTCTTTGCTGGGCCTTTGTGCCCTATATTGGACAGGTCGGTAGTAGATTTCGTATTGCCATTTTTCTGTAGGCTGACAGCTCGTATAGGACACAATCTCGGAAGAGGACATCCGGTTCCGCGAATACTTGGTCGCTAACGGATACGACACTTCCACCATGGGCAACAAGCCTGCCGAGTAAAACCTCACATTTTCATTCTCGTTTGATGCACTCAGATGAGTAGCAAGAAGCAGATGTGTTTGTTCTCTTCTGCTACTATTTGTAACTCGACCCTTGTTTGGCTGCTTGGCGGCACTTCTTTCTCAGAAGACGCGGAGGGTCGAGTAGACTTGTAAAAATCTCGGAGAAGCGTAACAGTTACATAATTTTATAATTCATGTGCCCAAAGCAGCAATGTGTGTATAGTAAATGTAATCCCTCACGCGACATCGGCGGTTGACGTATCAAACATGGAACGACATGGAAACGTCATAACAAATATCCATTGATGCCTGTGCAATTAGGCAAATGTTTACTGATATTTTAACCCGCTATGAATCAAAGCCATCGGAAAATAATCAAGGGATAATATTGAAATAATAATAACAGTGAAAGTAGCATACCCCACAGGCAAAAGCCGACCAAAATGCTCTGCCTCGGCTCGGGAAAATCGGAGGACACCCCGGAATCAGTCAATTGCCGCTAGTCAAGGCAGGGAACGCGGGATGGCCTGTCAGGTCCCTTCCCGATTCATCGCGACGTCTTCTTTCCCTTCTTTCCCTTCTTTCCCTTCCTCTTTCCATCCGGCCCTGTCTTCGAGTTCTACGCAGTATATGCTTACGGCATTGGAGACTATCAGGTTGATTTCTATCTTCGGACTATTCCGTTCTGTTTCTGATCGCTGAGTCTGCTCTTATCGTGCTTGCTGCGATTGCAGATTGTTTCACGTGAAAGTCCAAAGAAAAAGAGACATTTGAGAAAGCTGCTCAAGATGGTCGCTGACGCTGTTGTCTACCACCCCTCGGTGGCTCACTACTTGCGCTTTGTCGCTACTACTGGTAAGTTCGCTTTGATGATTACATATGGTTGTTTACGGTTGTCGCACATTGTTCGCGACTACAGGCTGTGGTTGAAACCTGGGAGAGGGACAAAAAGAAAGAAGAAAACAATAGCTAATTTGTGTAGTCGGTCGCGACAAGGTCCTGAGAACGCTGCAATACTTTGCCCGCTTCTATTCCTGGTATCTCTTCCGCACCAACAACACCAAAGCCGCCATTGCCCCCTGGGACGCCATCAAGAAACAGTTTGGCTTGACACGAAAGGTGCTCCGCGCCGGTAAATTCGTCGAGCACCTCAAGGCTGCTGCTGTCGCTTTCGACAACAAGAACCCCGCCGACCCGGTCCTGAAGAACCTGGCCATCGGTCGCCAGCTCGGATATGCGGGTTACCTGGGACTCGATGTCCTGACGCTCGTCGACGCCCTCGGCGTTAAGAAGTTTGACAGCGCCAAGAAGATCCAGGAACACGCCTACCGTGCATGGTTCTCCGGACTTGTTTTCAGCTTCGTTGCTGGAGTCTACACACTATACCGCCTGGGCGAGAAGGAGAAGACTATTGATAGGAAGGAAGGAGAGGGAGTTGTTGAGGCCAAGAAGATTGAGAGGTTTGTTGCCTTTCACAGTTTTGTTTATAGCAATGAGCTAACTGTCTCTAGGGAACGCGTTGCTGCTCGCATCCAGCTCGTTTCCGATGTCTGCGATCTGACTGTCCCGGTTGCCGCCCTTGGTTATGCTAACCTCGACGATGGCATTGTCGGTATTGCCGGTACCATCAGTTCCTTGATTGGTGTCTGGTCTGCCTGGAAGAAGACCGCTTAAGCGGTTTGAGGTCGGAGCGGAGGAAATGTGAAATGCTGTCGAACTGTCAAACTGTCAAACCGACGAAGAATCCAACGAATTCCCGAGAAACACTCGACTATACGAGTCATTCAAGGCTTAAGTCCTTGTCTCTTTTTCTCTTTCTTCTTTTTTTTTTATAATGTGTCTATTGGTTTGATGTGTATATCCATTTTGCAGGAAAGACGGAACTCTGTTTTTTATTTTCCCGTTCTTTCCAAGTTTAGTATATAGTAGATATACCGTATTTCATTGATACTAGTTAGTTTATTATCCCACTAGCATGCATGTGCAGTTTGGTTTCTATATCTGGGGCCTAGACGCGCACGGGTGATCCGTTCTATGAGACCTGTCATATCGCAACGGCCATGACCTAAAACAATGCTTACTCACTAGTACCAGTACTACGAAGTGATAGTCAAACCATAAAACCTAGTTTCAACTTGACTAGCATTTTTGTTATGACACTGCACATTCTTTGCTGCGGCACCCCGACAATCAAGCTTTCTCTTGGCAACCACATTCAGCCATGGGATGCTCCACCGTGACTAGGGTTATGCAGATATTGTACGTCTATTTGTAGGAGATAAGAATTATTGACATGTGCAGTTTTGAGAGGATATGATTGGCCAACGATAGTAGGGCATGGATAATTATTTCTCTCGTTCTTTGTGGTGTGACAAGCCTTGGTAGGACCTGTATACATACACACAGATACGAACACTTCGATACCCTCATAGCCAAGAAATATAGCTATAGTTATATTCTTACAGTTAATTTATATACTGGTGATCACAAAGCGAAATCAACATGCACGCTTACGCAGCATACCAACCCGACGAGGCCAGCAGCCGGTATTTCCCAATCGGGAAACCCAGGGTACGCAAGCCCGCTGCAAGGCAGGCGCGCGGGACCCACTGCCCTGCATATTTCAGACAAGCTCATCTCCCTATCTCTATCTTTCTGCCTGTGTCTGTCGCTATCTCTCACGAAATCTGGGCTGAGCTCCCCTTGCTTGGCATGCCATTCCTGTGCTCGTCATCGCCCATGCCTTGTCGTCGGGATCGTCGTCGGCCCTCGATGGGTGACGGCAGTGTCTACTGGATGGCTGGCTGATTGCATTGGTGATGATTTAGATCCAGGGAAGATACTCTACGATCGAACTGGGAGTGAATGTCAAAAAAGCAGTACGGATCTCGCAGATGCAACCTTGTGCGTCTGAAGAACGACCTCGCGTCTGGGAACGTCGTCTAGATGTTCACTTTGGTTTGTTTATCAAGGAACTACTTTATTTCAGCTCACAATGTTGAAGCCTATCTTGGATATTGATAACCTCAATGTCTCGTTGACAGTGTTTGGTATTGTCCAGTTCGTCTACTGCCATGAATGATACAGTGAACTGACCGGAGTGTAATTGACAGGCTTGTTCATTCTGGCGTATGGATATCTTTCGGCAAAGATTCAACAAACATGGTATCTGGGCGAGGCTTGTTAGTTTCTATCTGTCTTGTCGGATCAGTTCTAACTGTCGCAGTGCCGGCTTTTGTGCTTGGAATCGCGTTTGGACCGTCTGCTAGCAATTTTATGGATGTTTTCGACTGGGATCGAGATGGGGTTTACCACAGCACACATGAGGTTGCATATGTACGGCAAGAGTCTCACAAGAGAAAAATGGCGCAATGCTAATAATGGTCTCAGGACTTATCGCGCCTTATCATTGGTATTCAGCTCGTCAAGGTTGGCTATGAGCTGCCGAAGCAGTACCAGAAACAGCGGGCCATGGAAATGACCATCTGCCTGTTTCCAGTTATGGCCATGATGTGGCTGTGTACAACGGGGTGTATCAAGTTGATTGTCCCAAAAATCTCCGTGGTATGCAATTCGTGAACTTTCTTCGAAAGGCAGCTGACTCTATAGGTATCGGCATTGATTATCGCTTCGTGCGTCACCTGCACTGATCCAGTTCTTTCACAAGCTATTGCCAAAGGCCCCTTTGCTGAGAACTACGTGCGTCGACCTCTTCGCGAATTTATATCTTCTGAAGCTGGAGGGAACGATGGGTTTGGATTTCCTTTTTTGCTTTTTTCTGTCGCTCTACTACGGTATGCCGGAACACGAGACAATGCAATCTCTCTCGACAACATGGATCAGGCCGAGGGAATTCCTGACCAGCTCGGAGGAGGGGAGGCGGGTAGATATGGAGGAGGGCTGGAAACTGCCTTGAAGCATTGGCTCATCGAAGGGGTTGTTTTCATGGTGCTTTTGGGGCTTGCGTATGGTGTGTTTTTGGGCTGGGTGTGTCGTGTGTTGTTGAATCAGGCACTTAAAAGGTTTGTTTTTTTAATCTTTTGTTTGATATGTTGTCGAAGCATGATTGTTGATTTTTGTAGGAAATGGGTCGACAATGAGAGTTATTTTCTTTTTCCCTTTGCTCTCGGGGTGAGTCAATAACCATTCCAAGGGAAAGTTGCAACGACTAACCGATAATAGATGTTCATCGTCGGCACATGTGGCTGTTTTGGGGCTGACGACACACTTGCTTGCTTCGTCGCTGGAAACGCGTTGAACTGGGATGGCCGGTTTCTAGCAGAGACGCATCTCAGACACGACTCATTCAATAAAATAGTCGAGAGACTCCTGAACTTTGTAGGGTTCATGTTTATCGGTCTTATCATGCCATGGCAAGAGCTCACTTTGCCTGAGAAGGTCGAGGTTAGCGGGCTTACTGCGTGGCGACTCATTGTGTTGGGTTTTCTTGTGCTGGTTCTGCGACGTATCCCGGCGATTATGCTCACGTACCGGTTTATGCCAAAGGTGTGCCGGGACTGGAAGGAGGCGCTGTTTTTAGGGTATTTTGGGCCGATAGGTTTGTTTCAAAGTTTTTTTTGGGGAATAATTTGGCTAACGAAATGCAGGCATTGGCGCAGTATCCTACGCAGAGTATGCGAGGGAGCTGTTCCCTAATCCAGGCCAAAGTGACGAGGAGATTAACGACCTCACAAGAGCCATTATCCCAGGTATGTTTCTGATATCAGCGAAGCTGACATCGACTAACATAAAACAGTGGTATACTGGCTCGTCTTTTGCTCCATCATTATCCACGGCATTTCCGTACCAATCCTAAACGCAGCATACAAATACTTCAAAGTCCAACCCGTACATGACGAGCCAGTCGAGATATTATTGTTGTCAAACAATGAACCCCTTCCAGCAAACAGCACTGCATGCCCGCACCGCCATGCCGCCGTGCTCAACAATCGCTTCTCGCGACAAGACGGGAAGGAAAATGAGTTAGAAGCCGAGGAAGTGCGGCGAGCAATAGCAGGGACGGAAAGAGAATCGGGGTTTGTGCATCATCGGCGCTGCTCGACATGTGCTTCGGACGAGAGTGTGTTGCTACGGACTAGCAGCGATATGAGGACGGTTACGCCGACGGATTGTACGCCATCATCATCGGTGCAGCAGCGTCGGGATACCCGGAATATGGTTTGATAATTATGTTTTAAGAAGAGGCCTGTATGTTATTGGATAGAAGAATAATGTATTGTATACACTGGCGTTTGTTTATTTCAGGGTTATTTATTGATAGATATCTACAAAGGAAATAATATTGTACTGCAAGTATTCACTCAGCCTTGTTCCATCTCGATCCACTTCTTGACAGGAAGCGCATGTAGGTGGAGAACTATGTAGTCGATTAAACCGGGCATGTCTGTAATTCGAATATTCGCATCAGCATAACTCATTTATAAAAGAAGGTTGGCGATACATACAGCACCGCAGGAACCGCAGTTCTTGGACTCGCCTGCAATCGAGGCACCGCACTTGGGACAACCGGCGTGGGACATTTTTGATCTGAAATATGGAAATGCAAAACATATTAGCAGGCTGTTGGCAAAGCGGAGTGAATGGACCGAGGGTGTTGGGGCGGACTCACGGGTTTGTTCGAAGATGGTATTGCTTTGAAATAAAGAGTTCAACGGTTTTAGACGGATGTTGTTTGTAGAAGAAGAGATGAAGAGGAAAGAAAAGGCTGTATATATAAACAAAATAAATGGATGTACCCCCCACCTGTCTGACTGCAGCGGGGCAGTGATTCGCTGCAACCCCGCCACATGGGAGTCATGCTGCGAGCGCGTGTGACCGGGTCTTATCGTGGTAAACCCTAATACTACTAGTATAAGAGTATGTATGTATTGCTATTTTTATTAGGGATATCAGGCTGATAAATACGTAGGCGTACAGGTGAGATTCAAGTTACTATCTATTCAATCTTATCTAATGTTCTAATCTACAATACAAGATGAATGATCATAGAATAGATTCTCGAGCTTAAGCTAGAGAAAAAACGCCATGCCCAGCAAACACCTTTGCAGGCACAACTAGAGCTGCACCGACAAGACAACACACACCACTAAATACAGAAACCTGCGTGAACGACTGATACCGCGACACCATGGCACCGCTCGCCGGCGGTCCCGCCAGCGCCGCAAATGCCATCACTCCAAACGCCATGCCTATATACGTACCAATGTTTCTTGGATCCTTGGGGACGGAGCTAATAGCAACTGACTGTCCCGAAACAATCCCTCCAGAGAAAAATCCAAAGAGCGCGGTGATTGTAATGATGGATGCGTTGCTGTGGCAGGCTTGCCAGCACAGGGCCAGCACTCCGCTCGTAAACGCCGCAAATGCGAGTATGTTGAGACGACCCCATTTGTCGGCCATGATTCCCGTCATGATACGTCCCGGAAACGAGGCTGCGTTGAGAATGGCAACTAGATAGAAGGCTAGTTTGGATCTCATTTTGCTTGCGATTGCGTAGCTCGGGAAATAGAACATGGGAGGGTACATGCCCAGCGTGGCGAAAAAGCATGCAGCAACTAACACGACGTATTCTGGTTGCTTGAAGGCGGAGAACATGAACAGAGACGCTTTGCGAGGTGGGAGACGGGCTCGAATAAGTACGCTAGAAGGTAAAAGCAAGGCGAGCGTGATGAATCCGATGATTCGCACCGCCCAGCCAAAGCCGATAGCACTGTTGTGTAGCAGTTCATTTAGTGCAATGGGAAGTACAACTCCACCCAGAGACGAGCCCGCAACACCCAGGCTCATAGCCACGCCCCTTTTCTTTCGAAAGTAGTGGCCTACCGCGGATATCCCGGGCGAGAAAGTCATTCCAGCTGATAGGCCGCCGAGGATCCCTTGAACGAGGATAAGTTGCCAGAGGGTTTTGCATATGCTGTTCATCATGATGGAGAAGACATAGACTATTGCAGGAATTCGCATAGTCTATAAAAATGTTAGCCTTTCGTAGATTTCAAGAGAGAGGAGAAAAAATGTTACCGTTGCTCCGTATCTATCAAACAACGGCCCTCCAAGAAGAATCCCCACAAACAAGAAAAACGCCTGCAGAGACCCAATCCACGCAATCGCCGAAGGACTGCTCGTCTTTAAAAGATTCTCTTCGTAATACGTTTGAAAGACACTGCATAATCAATTGTGAGAACTCCCCTTAAAAAGAAATAGAAATCTGTCTTCAAGATATGTATATACCCAAATGAATTGGTATAGCCCAATGTGCAAAATATCACGCAGGAAGCACTGATTGCTACGGACCAGGCCTGGAGTCCTCCATCAGGGAAGTCATCTAATATCTTCTTATCCACTTTGTCAGGTTGATTGCCATCCAGACTTTGACCTTCATTCGGAGTGCCATGCTCAAGTCGAGTAGACTTTTTGTTAGTGTCTGTGTGCATCGTGCAATGTAATGAATGTAATTCGAGTAAAAAAGATTGTCGGTATGTGTTGCGGTTTTTCAAAAGAAAGCTAACAAGTATTGTTTTTATGTGCGAAAAGCCATGACTGCTGTCGTTAATCCGCACATTTATATAGTCTTTGGGGCTTTATTGTCAATATTTCTTGATTTGGTTAATCCCCGGATTATCCGTATACTTCGGATATAAGGGGATGGTGGACCTCGGTGATTACTGAATTCGGTAATCTCCGCTGAGTCATCCATAGATATCTAAAAACTTCTATTGTAGCTGTCGGTCACAGTGTAACTCGCAATGCCAATTAGCGCTAAAACAGTTCCTGGCGACTGGAAGAATCAAGAAAAGTCATCCATATCTCCGGAAAGAAGCCACCAGTCCATGTTTGGTAGCTGGTCCGCATCCAGCCAGTTGTTACGAGTCTAAGACTAATTAGTATAAAGACAAAAAAGAACAAGAAAGGGCTCTTACTGTAAGGATATCCTGCAGAGTGCCTACATCGGCCCGCATATCATTCTCATGTATCGTATTGCTCTCAGAGGAATCCAGTTCTCGTAGTCGCCCCCGGAGAACTTCATAGCAAGACGCGAGATCATTCCGAATTCTTGCCTGAATCCTTTCTTCAACAGGTAATTCATCATTCGTGGCATCGATTTGAGCTAGAAATGCAGACATCATGATGTATGGCCTGATATTCGTTGGTCCGACCTTGAGTCGATCAAATGCCATTTCTAAATAAGCTTCGATATACTTGCGAAGTTCATTCTGCGTGTCCGAAAGCTTCTTTTCCCTGCTGAAAAACGTAGTGTCTGTCTCAATTTGATAAAGCATCTCTTCTCCGATAAAGCTTGCGGCTTTCAAAGGGGTTGCCCGGAAGACGCCTCCACCCCATAACTGAAGGTGTACGTATGCATCGTTTTGTGGTTGGAGGAAAAACCGGGCTGTGTCGAGACAGACTTTCCTAGAATAATAAAAGGCTGGATCTGATTTTGCCTTTATGGCATAAGGGTAGTGGAGAGCAAAAAGATATTGGTGGGTGAGTAATTCGATCATGGAAATCTGAAAAGCCGTAGGAGAACGTGATGACTCCTTGAGTGTTCGGAAAGCAGCCGAATTCGAAGCGCAACTTTCCGCGAGCCGTTTGGCAAGGCCTAGGGCTTCGTCGTATTTGTTGGAATCAATGCGAAAGTCGTTCACAAATGCTATAATTTCTAGTCGAAGTTGAAGAGAATTTGCCAACATGATCTGCAAAGACGACTGAGTAAATTTATGCGGTGGCTGCACAGTCGAAAGAAAATGGGAAGTATCTTGGTCTAGATCCACGCTTTCCACATTTAACGGAGCTTTGCTGTCAAAATCCGATGCATGAATAAGCGGCACGGCACCAGAATCAATACTGGTCTGAGCCACGAGCTCTATGACAGTGGCCCACAGCTGTCTTCTCAGCTGAATATCTTCTGCGGAAAGGTTTTCAAACCCATGCATTTCAGGATCTATATGCAACCCAATATGCATGGCTGTCGATAGCAAAGACCCAGACGATGCTCGAAGAAAGTCACCATCAACATCGTGCGTGAGTTTGGCCAAGATAAGAAGACACTGGATCTGCAGACCCTCGATGGTCAATCGATACTTGTCGAATGGAGTGCTGACCCATGTCTGAGCAGCATATATCCACTGCAAAGCAGATGAGTGAAGAGCCGTTGCTTCTTGCCTGGGCTGAAATACTGCGCCAATAGCCATCATGAGCAACAGCCTGGTCACCATACTATGGCTGCTCATTCGAGGGTTCATCCAGTAGATCTCGTACTCTCTTTGAAATCTGGGGACGTGTATAATCCGATATATCGGGTCAAAGGTTTGTAGGTATGATTTTAAAAGCTTATCTGCAGTTTCACGTAGCGGCACATAATCGCTGGGGTGAGAAGCAATCCCCGAAAGAATCTTTTCCTGAACCTTGATGTCTCTGCTAGCCACCTTGCATTTATTGGTCAAAACGTATAATTCCGAGCCAGGGTCAGTCTCATACTTCAATACAAGCCTTTGGATGGACCGAAACGGAACAACGTAATTCATCCAATGACTCTGGCCAAAATATCGATTCTTGGAGACAACGCCTTTCAGCTCTCCTTGCCAGCTGCACGGAACCCAGTCATTATCCGTTGGAGGGGCAATAGGAGACTCTGAGGAAGGTTGTTGTTCGCTTAGACCTATTGACTGGGCATTCAGGCTTGATGGGGTGCTTGTGAGTGTTGCAGGGCCGCTCAGATTCGTCTTGAGCGAATTGGATGACGGCACCAGACTGAACACGGAAGCCATAGAATCGACAGATTTCCCATTCTTAACAGGATGATAAACACAAGCTAATCCCGACAGCCTGCAATGCTCGCAGGGCTTGCCTCGGTCGCATCTATTATCAAGTTGTTAACACAACTTGGATGACAAATCAGATATCCCACCGCTCACTTGATCTTCTTTTGCCGACATTCCTTGCAGGAAAGCGGGAGTCGCCTCCTCTTTCGCACAGTCGACATAACAGATACTAATGTCACATTCCACTCAAATCAGCAACCGAAAGATGAGTTTGACAGGCGCAAGTGGTGGGCTTCGCGTGGTGTTGAGTGATGTGAGAGGTTGAAGTTGGCCATTGGCAGTCTTGGCGCTTACCTTTTGGGAATGCTCCTAACTGGCCAATAGAAGGAGCAGAACTAGATATCACTTTTTGTTAAAAAAGAACCCTTTGCTCTGTAATATTGATTTTTTGAACCTCTTACACATGTTATCATGCCTTTAACTTGATTCTTTGAAACTTTGTTTATTTAAAAAAAGATGTATAGCTACTAACAGACTTCCTAAGTCCTATGTAGCGCTAAAGGCGCATCAAACGGTGGTTGCATCTGTCAAGGTCTCATTTTCTCGCTGCTGAAACATTCCTGTTTTCAAGATATTTTACTGTTTTAGACCTCAAGCTTAGTCTACCATGGTGAGGAGGCTCCCTGTTTCTATTTTATGTGGTCATAGCGTAAGTTCAATGTTGATGCTTTAAAAATATGCATGTTCTAAAGTTAAGATGCTTGCTCCTCGTGCTATTAGTCGCCCCTTCGCCCCCACTACGCACATAATCGCCGTACGTACGTACTAATACTACTACTACCATTATTATAAAAAACTATTATTAAGTATGGGGCTCGTAAAATTTTATAATTAAATCTTTAACGTATATTGGCCGTGGCAGATCATATGTTTTTCCTGCGGCTGAAATGCTCTGGAATTATGTTGGCCAGTTTGATCGGATCGGACTTCTGAAAAAGTAGACTAATTATATTATTTGATCGGATCGGAGAACTGAGAAGGTAAAATGTATGTAGACTATATAAAGTGATGATTAATCCTGTAAATCATAAATTTATACTTTCCATTGTCCAAGTTGAATTTCAACCAACATTTTCAAGCTGGCACATAATAAATATTATTGGCCGAGTGACTATAAAACTTGATCGCAAAGCCCCTCGTGATCCTAACCCAACTATCGACACTCAAGAGCAAACGGTTGAAATTCAGCAGTAAATAAGACACAGGTTGAATAACATGCCTTGGAGTCCCGTCACCAACAAACAATACGAGCGCGCAATTGGCGGAAATGAAACATTTATAAAAATAGTCGGCGATGCCGGCCTTCATTTTAACCGTGAGCACTGGGCGCTTCATGCTTCCGCTACAATCACCCCGCTGGGCGTGTTCGCCCAAGAGGATTTTGGTAAAGTCTTGTGCGATGCCTGGAAGGCTATGCGATTCTATCACCCAACAATTGCCGCTTACATCGTGGATGAGACCAGATACGTCTATGATGTCCCCGACAGGGACGCGCTTGAAAAATGGGCGTCGGAAACCTTCACGGTGATTGAGAATAAGACAGCAGACGATGTGATCGCATCGATTACCACTCTTGGTCCTTATGCGACCATGACATATCTTCGCCGAACGGGCGAAGTACTGTTCCGCTCGCAACACTGGCGAACAGATGGCGTTGGCGTGTTTATTATCTTAGACGAATTCCTTGCCCTCGTGTCTCAATCTCCTCCTGTCGATGCTTCTTCCCTTCCATGGGGCGAGGAGACCGCCCTCTTGGCACCCCCCATTGAAGAAGCAGCAGGCACGCCTGTGAATCCATCAGAAGAAGACAAGAGAATCGGCCAGCAGTGTGTTGAAACTTTCGGCCATGCCGTTGGAGCCATTGGAATCGTCTCTCGCGCCCCCGCTGAGACTCAACCAGGTGGTACACGAACCGCTCGTCTTTATCTCACCGAAGAAGAGACCAAAACCGTGGTGCAGGCTTGCAAAAGCAAAAAAATTTCCGTGACATCAGCAGTGCATGCCTCTGTTGCTGCCGCTAATTATGCACTGGCTGCACCTGAAGATAAAAATAAGCATTATACCAGCACTATCCGCTTCAGTTTCCGCCGTTTTCTACAAAAACCATATTCTGGCCGCGAGTATGCCAGTACCATATTCACTACGGGGTGGATGTTTCCCGTATCAGCCGATTCAACCTGGACAGAGCGAGCAAGGGCATACCATGATGAGTATCACAAGGGTCTTAGCCCAGCTTTTATCTCGGCGCATCGCGAATATGCAATGGGACTCTGCAATCTTCTTCGCAGTCTGCCAGCAGGAGCCCCGTCACCGACGGATGTAGATATTAGCAGTATTGGTGTGATCGAAAAGTACGTGGCCAGGGAGAGAGGAACCCCAGATCGAGGAATCCGCGTGTGCCAAGTTTCTCTTGGCTTGGATATGGTGAATCGCCAGTGTGTGTGCTTTTTATATACCTTTCGAGATCAGCTGTCCTTGGGCTTGGTATATAACGAGGCTTTTTACGATAGCAAAACTTTGGATAGCTTTTTGGAGGTTGTCAAGGATTCTCTGCTCCGGGAATTGACTTCTTAGGCTTCTCTTCTATGTGGTTGAGGGCGTACTTGTGAATGTTAAAAATTTCCAGCACTACACATCGTATATACTGTCATAGAGTCTGCTCAGAGTTTCACTTTCCTTTTAATACACATGTATTGAAACATTTGAAATATACCGGAAATATTCTGGAAATATCAACATAGCGACCGCCCTACCTATTCCCTATTCGACGTCAGTTTTCTAAAAGTAAACTTTTTTTAAAGTTAAGATACTTAATTTTCTTTGTTTATTTTATAATATTATTATTGTAAAAATAATCCAAGAAAAGCCGAAATACGTATATTGGCAGCTGTTTTCTGACTTGCTTAGTCATCGTACGTATTTTCTCTCTCGAGTATAACACACCACTCACTCGCGCGAAGCGTGCTACTTATAACCATGACCTATGGAATATTGCCGATTATATCGGCCTCATATGTAGTTATCGCTCATAAATCTGAGTGACATGTCTTCTACAGCTGAGCCTCTCACTCGCATCAAAATCCGTGGGCATAGAAAGCGCAGAGTCGCTGATGCCCTCATCAATGCGCATCGAAGGAACGACTCCCCACCACTGCTGCAGAACCAACCAGAGACTTCGTCTTCTATTCGGGTGGTCTGTATTTCCGACACACACAACAAGCAACCGACTTTACCCTTCGGCGATGTCCTGATCCACGCCGGAGATTTAACAGAGAATGGCTCCTTTGAGGAAGTGCAGAATGGCTTGAAGTGGCTTTCATCGCAGCCTCACAAATTCAAAATATTCAATGCAGGGAACCATGATGTCTTACTTGATGAGGCGTTCCTCATAAAATATCCTGAACGGCGCTATGGACAAACCAAGACTAAGCACGATCTTGACTGGGGAAACGTGATTTATTTGCAAGATTCGGCCACTACGCTCGAGATCCCTGTGTGCGCAAGTGATGAAAGTAACGACATGAGGAATATAACGATTTTCGGTAGCCCATGGACGCCGCAGTACGGAATCTCGGCTTTTCAATACTCCCCAAATGATGCTAACCATTGGAAAAATATCTTTACATCCCTCGATAAAAACCCCCACATTGTTGTCACCCATGGCCCACCACATCTACACCTCGACAAGCGCGACTTCCATCGTGCCGGATGTCCATACTTGGCGGAGCAGGTTTTCCGCATTCGACCTCGTCTTAACGTATTTGGTCACATCCATGCGTCATACGGCCGTGAGGATATACTCCTTGATAGCCCACAAAGAGCCTATGAAGAAGTGCAGACGGGATGGGGAGGTTGGGAAAGTGTCGCATGGATGGCCTTGATGATTGTGTGGACTAGAGTGAAACGCTTTTTTATAGGACCAAGCAAGCACAAGATGACGACTTTTGTCAATGCTGCGGTAGTTGGAGGTCCCCTTAATGAGTTACGAAATGACCCAATTGTTATTGACCTATACTAGTATACAAAGTATCTTACTGTTTGGACAACTTTGAAAAGACAAAAGGCGGCATTGTACTGTAATTATTCAGATTCATTTGTTCTTCTTTTAGAATATGGAAAGGAAGGTCATTCAAGGTGACTTACAAACAACATTTATGACAAACTTACCAAGAATTCCCACTAAGAGGTGCCTTTTTGGTAAGGTGGTGTACAAAGCCAGCACTTCATTTGTCGGTAGATTTACTTAGTAAGCAGTGGAGTATTGCTTCAGTTAACCTTAACTTAATTTCAATGTTAAACATTGAATATTTCTACTCTTCGCCCTCTACAGATTTTATGAGTTCGTTGTCCTAGCTCGAGTTATTGACTACCGAAATACCCTCGAGGCCTTCTGGCGACAACGTGAGTGGGCCTTTAAAGGCATACCGGACCCAAAGGACGACGATTTGGAGGGGTACGCTTTCCTTGCGGGATGCACGTACCTAATTGCCCGATTCTTCAATGAAAGAGTCAAGCTAGGCCTGAGGCGAGATAATCCTACTGTGATCACTCCAGAGGAGGTAGAATAGGCTAGGAACGTTCCCGACCATCTCCACCAGTGGGAAAGTGTTCCAGAGTGGGCAGAAAGAGTGCCACCATTACGAGACAGCTTCGTGCTTCCAACTCGATGGGGGTCGTCATAGAGGATAAAGGGGATCCTAGGGCCGATAAAGATTTCTTGGCCAAGAATATTTTGCTTTGGACGCCTCACATTTTTTTCACATAACACGTGGGAAACTTGTTTTGGTCGAGTCCTAATTATCCAATGACAGATATATATGTATGTATATATTAATTGATCAATTGACATCCATTTCCATTACATGTACATGTAGATCACAGAACGTCAATCCCGGCGGCGAGCTGGCGGTATGCACAATTTGAACATTGACATATCTAGAAGCTACATCGGTTGACGTTACTATAAGCAATTTGCGAAGAGTCAAGGACGATACTTCCCATTCTCTCAACGTGTCGACTTGGATATGATTGTGGGAATGCTCACATGTAGAATTTTCAATCTTTCTCACTATATAGTCCAATTTATCCCTATACCTAGCACATACGACCATAGGGTGTGGAAAACAGGGCTTCCCGTCCGCTCAGCCGTACTTAAGCCACACGCCGGCTGGTTAGTAGTTGGGTGGGTGACCACCAGCGAATCCCAGCTGTTGTATGTTTTTCTGACCCTTTTTTATCCTTTTTTTTTGCCATGGTCGCTACCTGGAATCGGTTGCCGCCGTAAGCCTGCTCTCACAGGACTTCTGGTACCGTAAGCGTAGCGGTTGGATAGGCTGCACATAGAATAATGAAATTTCCCCTAACGTATGCATGCTGAACGAAGAATGGATGATGCAGTGTAGAATGGCACAAGTCCAGCCATAAGTTTGTGTCCTTCAATTTTTCCTGAAAACAGTCTGTATGGTCTCGTCCGACATTTGACCTAAGACTAACGTTGATTTGTTGCCCAACTTGATGTGCTTAGCAGATATGAGATCTTTAAAAGTTGTTACAACAGCCATCTGGCTATTTTCTCCAATATTGACGGTTTCACAGTAGTGCGTGCGGGGTTGGTTTGATTCTTTTGCTATTTTCTTGCAGAACTCCAATAAGGCTTCAGTGCCCTTAATCTCTTCCTGAAAAGTTTGTTGCTCACAGCTGCGCTCATATCTCGGCGGTGGGCCATCAAATCGGTGTGATGGACGTTGCTTATCGATTTCGGACAGATGTTGCAACAGCCGTATTTTCCAACTCATACATTCCTTTTGTGTTGAACCTAACCCTTCCGCATTTATCAAAGAATATTCTTTAGGTGCTTCAGGGAACGGTTGCTGGCAAGTGCTATCTAAGTCTCCCAGCAGCCTGGACCGTGACTGATCCATGAGAGTAAGAAAGTTCTCACAGATCTCAAGGCTCTTTTGAGTGCTTTGCTTCTCGTCTTCCATTCTTTGGAGCTCCGCTGCATCAGTTTGAGCGATTGCTGAGTTGTTGAGTGATAAGCTGTCCAATCTACTTCGGATATCCTGTAGATGGCCTTTAAGATCGTGTTGCGTATTCTCAATGAGCTCTTTATATTCTTTGAAAACACTTTCTGTGATCTTGGTGGTACGACTACGTGAAGAAAGTTAGTACTGTCAGAATTGTTAAATAGGAAAGTCAGGACAAACGTACAGATTTGCGTAGGCAAGAGCAATTGTTATTGTTGACTTGTATCCTGATAACATGTCTTTAAAACCCGTAATGTCTTTGTCCATATACTGTATCCTGAGCCAGTCTCGTTTACTCCAATGTTCTTCTGACGAATGCCTTGTGCATTCAGTAATTAGAGTGTTGAATTCTGTACAAGCGGTGGCACATCTTTTAAAAGGTCCCTCAAAAGCCGTAAGATCAACGTCAAGACTGCCGGTTAACTCTTCCAGGGTTTTCAGGAGATCCAGTAGATTTTGTAATTCTTCTCGGAGATCACGAATGAGTTTATCTCGAGACTTGAGACTTTTTAAAGTCTGATAGAGACATATGCTAGCTTGATAGGCCAGCGTGACCAATGTTGTAATAGCAGAGATAGTACCAATTGGTTCGGCCATGATAGGATCATTCAGGGAGCACCTGTAAAAGAGAAATGGAATTTGGATGAAAGGATCACTAACACCTGCAGATAATTGCGAATATATATAATGGTCCTTGGGAACCAAGTGTGCTTGGGAGCTATCAAGTTATTATCCAGGTGAAACGACACCCAACCTGCTAAATAACACCCAGTCACCGTGGCGCTAAAGGCCAACCATTGAGATCCGTGCTATAAACTCCCTTGATTTTAAGTTGGTGTGGTCGTTTCAAATGTGCAAGTTATAAGGCTATTTATAGGTAGATGCTTCTTCGCGCGCGTAGTAGCAGTGTTTCTTTCCCGCCCTTGGCGCGAAGTTAGCGAATCATACTGCTCACATACCCTGTATCTATAAACATGCAGCTTTTTAGTTTCAGTCTGATATCTCGGAATTTAATGATGTCTAATGATTGGTTCAAGATATATTTCACTCAGATGCTGGCTATGTCTCATGTCTGGGCTCCTTACAGTACCTTTCGAAGGTGATGCGCCCAGCGGGCAATAATGGTGACTAGTCCATCATAGCCTATTAATAGAGCTAATATGGGGTTAGAACATACTTTCATTTGATATTACATCTCTTGCATACCCATCGACAATTTTTAAGGAATGTCCACTCTTCTATAAATAGCTTTATAACATGGTTTTATCTGTATTCGTAGGTATTGTCAGCAGGAAGACGAAGTTAGATTAAAAGAAAGCAGACGAATTTGCGGCGCCATTTAAGATGAATGAGAAATGACAAGGCGTTTGGCTCACTTTTTCTCGTGTTAGGGAGGCAAGTATAAAATTTATCGACAGTGTCAATATGATTTTAGTTAACCCGTTTCGTAGTTAGCTGCAGTCTTTGTCATGAAACACAGTAGGTTGACCGACATTGAATGGCGCCGGCTATTAGTGGCCTTGAGCAGCCTTGAACAGCCCTGAATAACTCGTGAACAGGCTGAATCAAAGCTCTAGCGTCTATTTCAATGATGGTGAGCACATCCATACTTACTGCTGTTGTATTTTTTTGTCCATACATTCTCTCTTAATTTTTTGAACTGCTGTTGGCAAGAATTTGTTGCCGCCCTAGATATCCCGGGAAATACAGAGAATGTTAGGAATTTCAGCCCGATGACGTGCCCGCATGCTCGGCTATACTTGCCATTGCATCCCACATGAAGCTGGCGGATCTGGGGAATTCTACATATATAGTGGTCCTCGCGTTTGCAACTGTCAGCTACATTACGGGTAATAGTACTATGATTGTACGCTGAAAGTGTTAGTTCTATCTTACCATTTTGAGATGGTGATTAATGAAGGACGCCGAACTTATGTATTCTAATTGAAATAAATCACTGCTCTAGCTTAATTCTACCTCAACAGGATCCAACACCGTAAACCGTACCTCTTGCAAATAATCGGCTGCGTAAACATGCCCGTTTCTTCTAGCCAAGTTTTCTGCACTTGGTAGATTGCAACTTGCAATGTTTTTTTGTGTTACAGCCGCATTGATGAGCATCTCAGTAATGTCTAGATGTCCGGTTTCTGCCGCTCCTTCGAGAGCAGTTTGTCCATGTATCTTCGATGGCTGCTCGTTCACCCTTGCCCCAGCGCGAAGAAGCAATGACACTATTTCTATTCGGCCACACAAAGCAGCCAGTTGAAGCGCCGTGCCTCTGCTATCGGAAGCTCCAGGCGCGTCGATTTCGGCGCCATGTTTCAACAGCAGCTGAACTTCTTCAACACTGCCTTCACATGCTGCACGTTGCAACGCCGTTTTCCCATACTTACCTACTGCTGGAGTGTTGACATTTGCCCCTGAATTAAGCAGGCTTTGGAGCAGCTCAACCCCGCCTCCAAATGCAAACTGGATGGCCGTCATTGGGTAATCCTGCTGTGACCATTCGTCTGCGTTGTAGATATTAGCTGACTGATATGTCCATCCAGGTGCAGCATTAACATCCGCCCCTGCTTTGTGCAAGATTTGAACCATGTCTACGTCAAAATTCTCTGCAGCCATCTGGAGAGCAGTTTGGGGGTAAATGCCGTATGTAACTGCATTCACATCGCATCCGCCTGTTAGGAGTAAGTTGGCGATTTCGGTGTTCTTATTTTGAACTGCAACATGTATCGCTGTCTGTGCACAATACCTCGACAAGTGGCTATTGATATTAGCACCAGCCTCTAACAATGCGTGAATCATGGCGTGATTATTCTCGAATATGGCAAGCTGCAATGCGTCAAGGTCACGTAGACCACAACCTGGGGCATTAACGTTGGCTCCGGCATCTAGTAGAAATCGAAATATTTTGAAGTTATTTTCCGCTATTGCAATCTAAAGTGGAGTCTTCGACATCTGTGATCGGCCCGTCCTTGTCAACGTATGGAGCGGAGTTTGCACATCAATGACTGCTCCGTTAGCTACCAAAATGGCGACCATTTCAAATTTCCCTTCAGCCGTGGCGATCATAAGTGCAGTCGGATACTTTCCGGTAGTTGAATTGACAGGCGCCCCGATATCAAGAAGAAATTTCAGCATTTCAACGCTGCCGCTTATAACGGCCCCTCCTAATACTGAAGCTGCATCACCTGGAGTGTTAAGGGAGGCACCATAGTCTAAGAGTAACTGAACAATTTGAAAGTCCCCCATAGCAGCTGCCTCAGATATAGGAGGTACATCTCCATGAAGATTGGTGTCAGCTCCTCTATCAAGAAGTAATTTAATGAGGGAAGTGTTGCGTTGCAAAACCGCCTAGTATAGCGCCGTTGAGCCACCTGGTGTAAATGCATTGATGTTCGCTCCAGCATTTAACAAAGCATTTACCATTTCCCAGTTTCTTGTCTCTATAGTGACGACAAGCGCAATAGTTGGCTTTTCTTTTTCAAAGGCTGATATATGTAATAGACAAAAGCCGTATTCACGAAGGATTGCACGTAATAAACTGTTCTCATAGACACAAGGAATGTCTATCGCGCTTTTGTTGGCACCAGTGTCTAACAGCGTAGAAAATACCCCTATATTTCCGCATATGGCCGAATCCCGTAATGCTAGATCACAATCTGTCAAAACAGATACGCAAAGCATTTCAGATTTTGGTGAAATTTCACCGTCCAGATGCATATGTTGATACCGAGTGTTGCTACACACGCATTAGAGTCTTGTTTGGACACATGAACGTCTCTAACCAAGAAGGGAAAAAGAAGAATTCGGATACCTTGCTTTAAAACCGTAAATAGATTCCATAACGTTGACAGTATCTTTGAAAGAAAGGCTAAGCTCCAGCTCACACACAAGTACATAGCTTTCCTCAGTGTGCCGTACAGCTACATTCTCCGCAGAAAGTTTCGGCCCAAAACCCACTTTCACAATAACATATTAAAATTAAAAATTTACAACCACCAAGAAATGTTTCTAAAAGTTAATTGAAAAATTAAACTCTTAAAAAAACATATAAAACTATAATATATAAATTCTATATTAGTATCATCTTCAAATAATTGCTATTCATATACATAATCTTATTAACATTAAAAATAAAAATTGTTAGTTGGGCCGAAACTTTTGCTAGTGGGTGTAACCCAGATGTGGAGATGGCAGCGCATGAACTTGTGATCGACTTTAACTGCGTAATCATATAAGGAGCCCTTACCCCAGACTAATCGAAATCGAAATCGTACATTCTCCTCTCAACAATATTCATTGCCAAAACTAGATAAAAATGAGTATGCTAGAAACTTCCATCCCTGGGGCCTTTACCTTTCTTAAGTGATTCAAATTTCTGACACAATGCAAGATTCCGATGTCTTAGTAATTGTTGATGGCATTCCTCGTGTCCACCAAGATATAGTGCACAGGATGAACAGACTCATTCTTCATATGCTAGGTGATCTTGAACCAGGGGATCATACGAAAATTTTGATGCCTATAGATGAACAACAAATGACCATGGGGTGAGTAATCCTGATGAACACGAGGACTAAGCGCAGCTCACCTTTCAAGGTTCTGTATTGTACGATTTCATGCACTTGCCCTAGCTGATGCGGCAATACAACGTTTGAATGGTAGCTATATTGATAGAGGGCACCGAATAACGGTTGAAAAGGTCGAACAATCTGATCGATATCGACAAGCGGAACAAGACAATGTTATTACAGTCGCGCAATTATCTCTAATTCGTTCTCTCGACATACCCGGCAATGTTTAGCTAGAGGATAAATCGATACTGATCTTCAGTTACTGTATGAAGCTATTATCTACACATTTTTCGATATTAAGAATTATTGGATATGAACAAAATGCACTGCTTCTGCTCCAATATAAGACATGAATGTATGTTGCAAATATATTGAGGCAATTAGCTACGGGCGAACTAGCTTAAGTGGTGCGCGGCAAGATGGAATATATAGTGCACAGCCGAAGGAAAGCCACGAGAATTACCCTCCGACCTAGTTTATATGTGTTTCCTTAGTAAACTAGATATAAAAGGAATGGCCAAATTTGTGTGCTGCCTCGCTGGATTACCTGAAAACAAGTTATGCTGTCAATGACTACTAGAATCAAAGGATCACTTGGCCTATTCGGAACATTCACCCAGTGGCAGCCCCGGTAGTTTGCAGCTTCCAGTGCTGAGGCCGTAACACTGTCCTGAATAGAAAGTGCGTAAGCACGCATGAATAGTTCTTAACAATACGCCTAAGAATTCTGCTAATCGTTGTGCGAGCACCACTGCAGGGAGGTCTAACAGTTGCCTTCGCAGTAATAATAATTTCCAGTACCGTTATCTGGGCCTGCTTTTGAAAAACGTTAGACACGCATTGAGTTAGGGCTTAGATGCTGTAGGGAACCTCACATGGTTCTTGGGCTGCTGTTACTAGTCCGATAAAGACGGCTGAGATAGAGAAGTACGAATACTTCATCCCGGAGAATGCGATCCGTGGTCAAGAAAGCTTGTAGGTAGACGAAGACACTGTGAGTATATCAAGAAGCGCAGTGGGACGCGGTTTGGACGTATATAAACTTATTACCAGCATACCACCCGCTTATTGATTGTCTTTAAGAGCGTACATTATTGAAATAGTCATTTCCAAGGGTTGGTTACGATAAGCATTGCGTACGTTGCTTACGTTGCTTACTGTTTCTTATGTAACGCCAGGAAAACAATAACGTTATTCCAAGCCGTCGTTCAATCCTGGATATGGTACCTTGAATTTTCGCGCCAAAATGGTTGTTTTTTGCGATTTATTGACTGCCTAGACTTCCACAGCCTTCATTATAGCTTCCTATGTTTTTTGGTATTCGTCAGACACTATGGTTGTGGGTAATTAAGTGTTATTGAAAAAATTGACATTGGAAATTGACGTTGAGACGAGCGACGCAACGGAGATTGCAGTCTCTCCGGACGGTGCTGTTCTGAATGAAGATACCTACATCACCACACCAGTGACTGCTGACGGTTTCGCCATGCTTCGTAACCAGGTTGTGGCGGACGTCCGAACTCTTGATCCTGCGTGCCAAGATCGACTGAAAAATTTGAATCACGCGGTAGAACGCGCGATGGCGGAGCGGACGCTTCTGCTGGATGAGAATCGATTATTGTTCGAGCAGAACAACGAGAAGAGCACTCGACATTCGATTGGATCGAGGGTCGTGGGACATGCGAAGGTGATGAGCTACGAGGACATTCTCGAAGCGCAGCGAAAGCTGGACCCTGTCGGGAATGGCTGATACTTGTTAGGGAACAAGGTTAGAATATTTGTTCTTTTTTTTCTAGACACAAAACTACATCAATCGGGATTTTTAATATCGTCTTCGCCACCAGATTTGCTCATCTGACCGAGGCACTCCGACTTTGTTGTGCAAGGCTCTTCGCAGACTCGCCGCGGCGCAACCTCAGAACGGTAACATTCGATTCAAACTTTGTTTCTCCGCACTGGAGATACAATGAACAACGAATAACTGAAAGGCCTCGCCCATCCTCGGTCCTAATATAGATAAAATACAATATTTATCGTCCAAATTTCCATACTACCATGTGTCCATCACATTGCGATTTCGATGTTGCCATTGTCGGCGGTGGCCCGTCTGGTCTGACACTTGGGCTTGCTTTGGCAAAACATGAAATTAAGGTATATTTTTTAGTCAATTATGCCGTCGTGGTGACAGATACATGAATTGCTGATTTATATTGATTCAACAGTCCGTCATTATTGAAAAGGAGGAAGACATTACGCAGGATCCTAGAGGCGTGGTCCTTACCGGAGATGCTCTCAGAAGTCTCCATGGTTTAGGACTGGGGAAATACATCTCCTCGATCGGTCATGGTAGGTGTTACGGCTTATCGTAAGAAGAAAATAAATACAACCGGGCTAAGGAATTTTTATCTGCTAGAGCTCCAGGCTCTCAACTTTCATACCACTACCCATCAGAACGAGCCCTTCTTCATCATCAATCTTGAGTCAGACGCTTTGGATAATGCTCTGCCGACTACCATCTTGCAGAGTCAACCAAAGCTGGGTGAGAATAGAATCGGACCGCCCCGGGGTCTCCTTCCGGGTGATACCTCGGACAAAGGCTGACTACGTTCGCAGAGTATTTCCTCAGAAAATTGGTATTATCTTCGAAGTATTGCACGCTTTATTCGGCCTGTGAGGTAGTGGGTCGTGACGAGCACGCCCTGGGAGTTACTGTCCACTACCTCGATCGTGACCAAAAACCTCACCAGCTCCGGGCAGCATGGCTTGTCGGGGCGGACGGGAAAAAGGGTATCGTTCGCAAGCATTTCCTCGAGCCATCTGCAGGTATCCGCCAAGAAGTTGGGATTTTCGAGTATGAAGGGACCTGGATAGCTGCGAACCTCAAAGTCACACTCCCCACCCCGGAAAGCCATCCTGAGCTTCCGCTTTGGGCTGTAGGACACGATCCAGAGTCCGTATACGACCTATTCTGGCCAAAGAACTGGCATTTTTGTCGACCGCCTGGACAACCCGTAGCCTGTGGTCGATTCGGTCCGTTCGCTGACCGACTCTGGCGCCATGAGTTTGCCCTCTCGGAATGGGACGACTCAATGGATGCTCTTTCCATGTTCTGGGACCACCTTACGCCGATGATTACAAGGAATATCCAGCCGCATCCCGGTGCAAACCCAGTAGAGGTTACTTTCCCCCTAGACTGCATCCAGATCCTCCGCTGCCGGCCATTTCGCTTTAGCCACCGGGTAGTCAATAGATGGTTTGCCAAACGCACCATTCTGATTGGAGATGCGGCGCACGTCTTTCCACCCTTTGGTGGACAAGGCGTGGCGTGTGGTGTCCAGGATGCGGGTGGATTGGCCTGGCGATTAGCACTTATCAGCAAGTTGGACTCCCTGTCGTCATCTGGTACCCGAAGTGAAGCAATTCTCCAGTCTTGGGCGGACGAACGACGGAAGGCTATCGACGCGTCGGCGCGGCTGACTCGGCAGAATGGCGAGCTGTGTAATAAGGAGGCTACATGGGCGGGGAACGTGCAGCTATCTTGCCTGAAAGCCGCCCAGTTCTTCTTAAACTGGTTAGGCATGGGGCTTCCACTGGTCGAGAGTGACGCCCATGGCTACAGTGACTGTAGCCGGGGTACCTTCATCTCAGATTTCGCTGGAGGAATTAAGCTGGCTCAGATCTACGTGCAGACTCGCCTCCCCTATTCTCCGACACTGAGAATTGAACTGTCGGACCAGGCACTGGATCGCGTTCCCACAATCATGAGGCTTCTCGTCATCCAGACCACACGGACTCTCAAAGTAGAACAGAGCCAGGTTGATCTGCTACGTCTGCTTCTCCAGTCTGGTATTCATCCGTATGTATTATCGGAGAAGTCGATTGTGCAATTTGATCTTGCTGGCTCAGCGGATTTCGAAACCAGCCCCAGCCGTTGGACCCTTTGTCGTGCGGCCCCTGCAGATCTCCTTACCGGGTATCCCATACGGCCGGGGTATAGCTCCCACCAGTTCCTTCATCGTCTTGGAGATTCAAGCGCCCGGTATGTAATTGTCCGGCCTGACAATATTGTCTACGCAATTGCTAGGGACCTTGACGGTTTAAAGAGATGCTTGAGTGAGCTGGAGAGGACCTTCACTTGAAGTTATATTCTTCTTAGATAAGTGCCGCATTTTTGGTATGTATTATGAGACCTTCCGATTAGTAGTTGTTTTCTTATCACTCTTCATATCCTCTTGTATAAAAACTCTACTCTAACTGCGATCATATGTACATAGAATGCAAAACTTTCCTGCAAAAGCTTTCTGCAATCATATACCCTCATCGTAAACAGAGGCATATAAGAGCCGAATTGCCACTAAGGAATCTGAATAGCAAATAACCTGCAGTGATCTCATCCAAGATGGCCCAAAGGAAGTTTCAAGATCAGTGCAAGTCAAACTGGTCAAAATTGAGAACAATAAGAAGAATGGTAGTACTTGGCATTTTAGCAACAGTAGTTTTTGTCTTAACTTTTATTTCTTTAAGTTGTTGAATAGAAATTAGATATTTAAAGTTAGCTATTAGTTTTCTTTTTATAGTCTTATATTAAGTAATTAGTGTATAAAGTGACTTTAGGTTATCTTGGTTAAGAATAGAAGCCTTAGTAACATTTGAAGAGTTTAACTATGAAGAAAATATTTCGTAATATAAGATCTTACTGAAAAAAGTGCATGATTTAGGTCTGCGCCATTTTCGTCTCTTGGCTCTTCATTCAGGTTTCTCCGTAGAACCGTCCGCCGTACATTGCTAGAGTTGAGGTTATTCCGCGGAGGATCTGCGAAATTGAGCGATTGAGCTAGGTGGCAATGTGGGTAACTTGGGATTGGTTACCCAGCCGTTGTGCCCAACTAAGGTCTTGCTAGTTACCATGGATACACTACTGTCTCCCGGTATTCAGGTGTGTGAAAGTGTTGTAAATATATGGGCAAGACACTAGGTAACCAAGAGGAGTGAAATGCTAGATGCACTTTTGGCAATTGTCTCTATAAAATGATCTTCTAGTTACTCTAATTTTAGGCTATTCAAAGAATAGATTCAAGTGATAGAATGCCAATGACGACTTTATATTTTTTGGGGCCAAAAGCTCCAGTCTACATGCCTGACAGTTATCTACGGGGTTACTGCAAGTATAGACTCGGAACTTACCCGACGGCAGACTATTTCAACCAGTAGCTGGCACATACCGGAAGCTTCATGGGATTTCTCCAGGTTTAAAAGGATCTTAACATTACCCATTTCCCATTTGATATCCAGAAAGTATAACAGCGACCATGGTTGCTCCAATATCCATGTCGATTTCGAGCTTGGAAGGCTCATGGAGTTTGGTAAGTTACGGCACCAGTTTACTCTCTTATGGGAATTATTGACCTACTTTCGTGGTAGAGACTACTATTTATACTTTAAAAATGCACTCAATGAAGAAGACTTACATTTGAGAATTAGGACAAAGAGCTTTCCGATGATCCGGATGCGATTCTTAAGCTGGTATGCTCATCCCATATTCCAGTCTAGAAAGAAAAGGCATAACCAATTCAACCCTTGTCTTTTTCTTGCAAATCCCTTAAAGATAACTATATTGATCTTTACTATTTTATATAGCAAGGTGTGGTTTGGCTGGTTCGAAAAACAATTCGTGCAACACCCCTGAGGCTAGTCCTGAGCCCCCAGCCTGAGCAGTCGGAAAACTCGGAGTTCATGCACTTTGTGATGCAGCAAGTCTTGCCAGGTGGCATGTCGGGGACAACCGAGAACCGCATCTTGGACTGGATTGAAAGACCTTATAAGGACAGTGTATTTGGCGACGTCATCGCTCGTAACCGCTTAATTGATGCGGTCTTGGATGCAGATGGAATTGAAAGACCCAATTTGGATCTGCAGTCAGTATTTTTGCAAGCATCCCACACAGATGGTGTGAAGGGGTTTCTACGGGATGTCACACCCTCAATCTCCGTACCAGGAGGAAAAGAAGATCACCGATGTAGATTTATGCACGACTTCGTACGAAACGAAAGGGAAGGATGGACAGCAGAGCAGGTACAGTTTTGACGTGATCCAATTTAACAACGAATCATACTGATTCCAAGGAATTAATAGGTTTGGGGATTTTATTTTGAAACATCTCAGCGATGCCTGAAACGAAGGGTTGTGGTTGTTAAGGATGGGAAATATGAGACAGCCGTCTTTGTTTACAAGTTTGTCGAATAGATTTTGGACAAGAAGGGTTTCAAGGGACCGCTACCGATTGCCAGCACTATCGCGTGTTTACCTTTGCGTCGACGTCTCTGGGGCCTTTGATATTTCATTTTTGGAGACTTTTGTGGCAAGAATATCCAAATCAAGTTGACGAAGTATAAGGACCTCATAGTCTCGGGTCCGATGCAACGATTTTCTGTTGCGACATGAGGCTTGTGTCAATCAGGAACAAGATTACAACATCGGAAATGATTCTGCATTCTCTTTGTGAAGAACCAAGCCGATTTCTAAATTGATTGTGAACTTCACGATATACATATAGCTACCTTTAGTTAACGTAATCCACAAGCGAGCTAGACAGCCCAAACACCATAGTAAATGCGACATTGTAATACTTTGTTATTACAATCCTCATGGCTTAATATAATATCTGAAGCTACCGTGATGGGTAGTCCTGCTCAGTTTCGCGAATAAAGCTTTCAGGCTACGAGTAGTCACGTATTATGTCACGAAACAATAAAGTGTTCTTTCAATGTTCATAACGGAAGGGTTGAGAATACAACCTCACAATAGAGAGAATTCGAGACTAAATCTGGACGCACAGCTTTTTATATTAAGGCTATGATTGTTTCCACAAGGAGGCATATACCCCAGGATTTTAGAGCGAGCCCTCCTACCCCTCTGATTCTGTATGAGGGATAGGATATAGGAGGAGAGATAAGTGTACGCCGGTTCTTGAGTAATAGTGAAGATTTGTTAAGAATCAAAGATAACCCCTAAGTGGAGGCGTGTAGAGCACTCTTCCCAAATGCCCATTTCAACATACATGGCTAGTAGTGTGTCTCTCGAAGGATGGCAAGATGATCATCAAATCCTCAGCAGCATTTCAAAATGCTGGAATTCGACAGATTTCAGGCTTAGAGGTGCACCAAGTACACAAGTTAATCATATTGGAGAAGGTAGCGCCCTTGTATCATCCCGCTTTGTCTCGTGTTCGTCGTCTAATCGAGCTTCTACGAGGTTGAGTTTGAACCTTCGGTAGAAAACCCAGTTCTGTGCATTTGTCCTTGTTATTTCTGCTTAAAGCCACTGTGACGGAATGGCTTACCAATAGCTGTAGTGGTAGGAACATAATAAGTAAGCGGAGATAGCGCGCCAGACGTCCTTCCCATATTTCAGGGCTGACCCGTGGCCGTATCAATTTTGCGACCACAGATTTAGCATAAGCTTCTGGAGACATGCCATTTTTATTGCCTTGGTATTTGATATCTTCAACAGTACTTTTGATTGGAAGGTAAGGAGATGTCTCTGGGGCGTGTAGTCCGTGGTGAAGAATGTTGCTCTGCACGAAACCAGTCACAATCTCGACTACCTCTATACCGAACGGCTTCACTTCCTAGTTATTTGTTAGATGAATGCGGGACAGGGTAATACATGATGTACTCACCAGTCGAAGCGTCTTGGAATACTGACTTAGAGCAGCCTTGGACGCATTATACGCCCCTTGCCATACGACTGGTATGTTCCGCGTCACGCTTCCAATCTGCACAATTCGGCCGCGAGATGAGCGACGAAGAAGCGGCACAAAGACCTGACAAAGGCGCATGACGGCGAATAGGTTGACTTGAAACAAGCTGATGACCTCTTGTATCTGCAGGTCCACTGCTGTTGATGCGTAGTGTGTCCCTGCATTGTTGACTAGGAAATCTAAACGGCCACCTGTGCGTTTAGTTACAGCATCCTTCAGCGTATCGATACTTGAGAGATTGCCGAGCTCGAGGGCGAAAGCTTCGATGTTGTCGTACTTGCTTGTTATTTCGCTGAGGGATTCGATTCGTCGTGCCGTGGCGAGAACAGTAACTCCACTCTTTGCGAATGCGATCGCAAGCTCTTTTCCGATCCCACTGCTGCAGCCCGTGACGAGTGCAAAAGAAGTCGTTTGCGGCATGAGGAATATGAAACAGATATTCAAGTTACTATCAATATGATACTACTATTATGTAGGCGGATAATGGAGTCAAGTAGTGAAATGACCACCTACTACTAGACAAGCTGTGTCAACAGCTTTCCCCGGCTGTTCGGTGATAATATTGAGGTAAAATATTCCCGGGCTTGTTCAGGTATTCTACTATGTAGACTTAACGTCGAAGCCATAGACCAGACGACCAGAGATCCTCCGATAGGCGAATGTGACACAGCTGTGATTTCGCATTACAGCAAATTAAAAACAGTCTTTGAATAGTGGTATGACCTCCATTATGATCCAATTTTTCCAAGGTAGAATTATAATTTTTCTTTTGAATATGAGACTTTCTGCCAAAACTCATGTGGGATCGTCCGCGGAGCAACTGACTTAGATGATGACCCAAAACCTCATAGATCTCTAGACAGGAAGAGGTTTTATTGCCTCTATATGATACTGACTAGGGAAGATACAAGCTTACTTAAAATACTTGATTTTCTGAAATAACGATTTTGTCTATTTTACTCGTCCTCAGAATCATTCATATGATTTATGATTTTTCTCCGGTTTATAGTAATAACTTACACTTAAATATCTTTTCTAGTTGTTTTTGCCAAGAATCTGGCCCTATTGTTCTTCTCTTTGCTTTTTCTTTACCATGCCGTGACAATACTAATAGAAATATCTATATACTTTTCCTATATCTTAGTATTCTTCTAGTATATACTAAATATATATAATCATGTGCTATTATAGTTCTGTATCTCTAGTTTCCAGGGTCGTGTCTAGCTTTATAAATGACTGCTTGATATACTTGATAAGAGGCAATCACCCTCCTTCCAGATTGATCACATGCGAATTCTCATATGAGATTTTTAGAATCAGTATCATTGCAAGGAGCGCCTTTCTTGACTAAATTATGATTATGGATGGACTCTCCCTCAATCATATCCGGGCCTATCAACATGTATTCAGACTATTGACTAGCTTCTGGCCAACACCCAAAGTGACTAAAATGGCTTTCTATCCTAGGTGAGTATAATGCAACGCCCAAGTGTTGACACCTTCGGTCTGAGCCGCTCAACTGTTAGTATTTCAGCCTACCAGTGAAGTTAAGAAGGATATGAGAGGGTCGACTTACTCCTACCGGAAAATTTTCGCAGATAACTGCACAATTTTTTGGTATCTGTCGAGATAATTGTCGGCCCAAGGCAGGATTGATTCGAAGTCTTTCTTTCATTACTACCTGCAAATATGGTAGGTTTTGCGTTTCTTTGAATGTAATAGATTAGACACTTTGTCTTTGAAATCCAGCTCTTCAATGACTTCACGGAGTCGTACCTTTTTTTTTTTTTTTTTTTTTTTTTTTTTTTTTTTTTTTTTTTGAAAACTTGAACAAATAGTCTCGTTGTGTCCAAGTCGGCAACCATGCTATTCGCACATGCATCAAAGATATCTTGACTATATTTTCCCTGATAGTTTCATGTCGAGCAGCTTGCTGAGAATATCCCTTCCTTTTCCCCATAGAGGAATTCCGATAGCGCATTCAGGGTTGCTTGTAAGCTCTCGTCGAACACGGGCTTGATTCAAGAGAGTGACTGCTATTGTGTTCCGCCAGGTTTATTTACCACAATGTTACCGCTGTAAATGTTTTGTAGTGGACTTAGGACGCTACCGCCAATCCTAGCCATCAGTGCAAAGCGAATCGAAGCGAATGTTGATCGGACCCGGGTGGCAATAGTTACTGCAGATACTGTGCTATATACTTCTGATGGTAAAGAGACTATTATAATATTGTGACGGGATATTTCACCCAGTGTATAGACATTGTGGTCACTGCTGGGTTGGACAATCGCTTCAGGATTTGATTTAATGTTGCAGCAGTGGCAGAAACTTCTATTGGCATTGCACATATCCAAGCTACGATGTAGTCCGTGTATTCTTCACTGACGCGGACATCTCTAACTAGTGAATTTCTATATGTCATAGGCCCATTGAATACTGGGGGTTTTGAAAACAAAAAGAAAAATATATATACGAGGTGAAAAAAAAAGAGGCCACATAAACTATGTGCACAATCTAATTATTAGCCAGGTTACGCCGCGACGAAGAGCCTATCCCCTCATGCAAAGTTCTGAGTAACGTAACGGAGGGTCTCGAAGTTATTCGTCAATGCTTATCGAGGCGCCGGTCCACCAGAACGGCTCCTGGTTGGAGGCTATGCAGCCACGGATGTCAAAATCAACGTCGGTGAGACTGCTTAAATCAGTAAGCGTAGGGCTATGCCAATATAACTTTGGACTGAAGTGGAATCTCAGCTGCAGCTGGGTAATCTCTGATACCACGGAGCTACCTGGTACCCGGAGTTCCGTTAGACCCGGTGCCCGATTGGCGTGCTATCCACATTAGTGACAATAGATAAAGTGATATTAGATTGACTTTCGTCTCATTATCTAGCTGGATTCTGTACAAAATATACCTTTAAGCTCTATCATTTGCTCCTACATCTGCCTCAAATTCTAGTAATTCGTACGTTCAATCGGGATATCAAAACAACTGTTGTCAAATTCAACATGGCTAAAGAGGAATATTATGTATACGATCCTTCCCTTTCTGCAGCCATTATTTTTGCTGTTCTATTCGGCATAACAACGATTCTACATATCTACCAACTACTTCGGACGAGAACTTGGTATTTCATACCGTTCATCATCGGAGGCATTTGTACGTACCCTCCATACTCTAATAATAAGCACCGATGAGGGTGCTGACCAGGTCTATGTCTTCCTAGTTGAAACTGCAGGGTTTATTGTACGTGCGATAAATGCTCACGAAACTCCAAATTGGACTTTTGCTGTTATTTTGTGCAGACCCTGGGGACACTTCTGGCACCAACTCTTTTTGCAGCGTCGATATACATGGAGCTAGGTCGGATCATGATTCTAACGAATGGAGAAAGATATTCGGTCATTCCGAGGAGATTTATGACAAAATTTTTCGTTATTGGAGATATCGTGTCCTTCATGGTTCAAATCGTGGGTAAGCATCCCTCAAAGCAGGATGTGTCTATCCCAATCTAATTAGTCAAAATCTGGTTACTAGGTGGAACCATGCTCGTTTCAGACAATTTGAATACTTAAAATCATGCCAAGGCGGTGGTTCTTGTCGGTCTCCTCCTCCAGGTTGCATTTTTCGGCTTCTTCCTCGTCAATGGATTAACCTTCTGGTTCCGTATGCGCAACTCCGGCAAGGAAATGTCAACTCCAGTTCCTTGGTAGAAGCATATTGTCGTCCTATTTGTCACCAGTATCTTCATCCTGGGCCGCTGCATTTTCCGTGTTGTCGAGTACGCCGAAGGGACGCATGGGAACGTGATGAGCCACGAAGCTTATATGTATATACTTGATGCGGGATTCATGCTGATTGTCATGCTGGCCTTCCATTTCTATCACCCAAGCGAAGTGAATGCTTTGCTGAAAGAAGGCAAGGCAGTATTCTTGTTCCATGTATACAGCCCACGCCGGCCAAACAATCAGACTGAGGTGTAGCATCCGTTACCCCCTGGGTTCTCTCACCTCCCGGTTTGAGCGAGATGTGTACTTGTATGGTGTCCGATATAATACTACGGGGATAGTTGATGTGGAAGAATACTTCTGGTTTTGGTTTCAATGTTATATAGAGAATATTTAGACATTTGTGGTCGCTTCCTTCCGCCATCAGAGAGTAACGACCTTGATGGTTTATTCATTATATTGTATTGTAATCACCACTCACAGATCATTAAACCCAAACCTATTCGCGAATAGCCAGGGTGGAGCCTTTAATGTCAAAACCAGCGACTTCATTTTCGGTTCTACTTTTCCGGGTAGCGCGACGAGCTAGTTACGGACTGCGAGCACAGTTTCGGAAGTGCAGTATGATCTAAAATTTAGAATATCGGATCTGGTAATTCTGAACATCGGTGTTGGTGGATGTTCCCAACTCGCTCCGCCGTGACAGCAGAATGGTCTATACCTGCCGGATACACCACAGACACATTAGTCCGGAATAATACCAAGGTGATAGTTGACCCAGAACGCTCACTCACTTGGTATGATCGGCAGTGGAATATTCGGTCCAGGTGCAGGTGTTAATTGGACTTGGTTTGAGCTACACTTATACCCCTCTCTACGTCAACCTACCGAAAAGCTGTCTATTTGGACATACGACGATGAGGTAGCTGGAGGACGCCAATGGGCAACTACCCAATCCGTTGTGGGAGCCAATTCTGTTTCACCCTTGAAGTTCTACAAATCCTTTGGTCGGGTTTGGACCTCCCCTAACACAAACAATACATACCTTCAGAACTGGAATCTTGGTTTACAGGATGACACCAATCTTACTATAAGAAGCGCTTTCGTTGATCAGGAATTATACAATCTCCGATCACATTTCGCTACCTACGAGGGTTTTATCACGGTGAACGGAACCAGCTTGTCCGGTGACAGACTCAGTGGCTACGGATTGGTTGAGATTGAGCCACCTTCGGCTTAAGGACGAGCTCCCGCGGGAAATCTAAAAGCTCAAGATAACTTAGGGGTCTAATCTTGTACAGTGGGGGGCCAGAGTGTAATTTATTCCGATTGTCAACTTGCGTAATATTAATCTCCACAAATAAAGCAAAATGAACCGATATTGACATTATTATAAATAGTTATCAAAATTCCCAACTTATACTAAGCCACCTATAGTCCTATATTAAGGGAGAATTTCAATACGTCACCTTAATTATTTCTTTTCAATTAGGAAACAATATGTAACTATTGACTATTGGCTATTTACTGTCCTATCTAGGCCGCTGCTTCAGTTACTTATATAACAGTCCAGGTCGGTAGACGAGCCACTCTATTGTTTTATTGTTCTTGGCCGTGACAATTATATATTATGATGTTCCTAAAGAATGCTAACCTTCAGCTTCCATTTCCGCAAGGCCTCAAATTAGAACTCGGGCCTACATATGTAGCGTAGAGTTTTTAAAATCCTCCGCGGAGCACTTACTGATCATTATATACGTAAATGTATGGAGTATATATGATATAGTTATATAAAGTAGACTAAGCTATTCTGAGCGCTGTCAAATGGAAGCCAAGTGTAGCTTACGAATACCGTCTCTCGTAACGGTCCGGCGCAGGATATTGATGCCTCGGGCACCAATTACTCACGCAGGTCAAGTTTCGAACTTGGAACGTAGGCCGATTATTTGGTTAAACTTGGACGCGCCAAATTGATATTGTACAGAGGTACACTATTCTAATCACATAACCGGTGATCAATTTATATAGGCAATCGCTCAGTCATCTGATCCAATCGAATAATCCCGCATAATACCAGGAGATAGGAATTGTATGGAGATTGCACTCAAGTATTAAGATATTTGTTATCCGCGGGCGGGCTGACGGCACGGCCCGCGGCCTGTTGGTAAGTAGGTGATAACGGATGGGGCATCAATTGATGACTACAGATACATTCCATGTATTTATATAAACTAGGTAGTGGGGTTGAAGTGATACTGAATTAGCTCACCAAAATATTTTTAGGTCTTTTTTGTCTTTTCTTGTTGGAGTGGTACGGCTGGTTTTGTCGATTGACCAGCCTCTTCGACAGCAATGGAGTTGATAAGCAGCGACCAAGGCCCACTAACCATCTCTCAGTGGCGAACACTGCAGGAGAACATATCGAGGCCAATCCACATATTATCTTTGCTTGAGCGAGCACAAAGCGACACATCGAATGCATGGATATCGCTGGCTACGGAAGCACAAATAGTCGCACAATGGGAATGTATTACATCCCTCCGCTCCGAAGGAAAAGAACTTCCCCTATTTGGGGTTCCATTTGCCGTCAAAGATAACATCGACGTCGCCGGTTTCTGCACAACAGCTGCATGTCCTTCATTTAGCACAGACCAAGCCACCGCTGACTCAACCGTTGTAGCGCGGCTTAAGGATCAGGGCGCTATTGTGGTGGGAAAGACAAACCTAGATCAATTTGCTACAGGACTCGTCGGGATCCGCTCACCCTACGGAGAAGTTGCAAATACATTTGATCCAGAGCGTGTAAGTGGTGGGAGCAGTTCCGGAAGTGGTGTAGTCGTCGGCCAGGGGCTGGTGCCATTCGCATTGGGAACTGATACAGCTGGATCAGGCCGAGTACCTGCTGCATTTAACAATGTAATTGGACTGAAACCCACTCGAGGAGCTTTGAGTACACGTGGAGTTGTACCAGCATGCCGGTCCCTAGACTGTGTTTCTATTTTAGCCTTGACATTGGAGGACAGCGAGCTGGTCTTGCATCTAGCAGAAGGACTTGACATGCAAGACGCTTACTCCAGGGCTAGGCCCGAATATGAAAGTCGAAAAAAGACTCGTGGGATACTCCCACCCCACCCCGTACTGGCTATCTGCTCAAGGCCAGAGTGGTTCGGCTGCTCCAAATATGCTACAGCGTATACAATGGCACTGGCGAAGGCACGACGGCTGGGATGGAAATTGGAGCCCGTCAATTTTGAACCGCTCTTCACTTTGGGTAGTCTGTTATATGACGGGCCATGGGTCGCAGAGAGATACGCAGCCATCAAGAGTTTTATTCGCTCTGTTCCAAACGAGGCTATGGATACTGTCGTCCGAGATATCATTCTCAAAGCCGAGCAGTTTTCAGCCGTTGATGCATTTCAGAATGAACATCGCCGACAAGAGCTCTGTCGACAGATTGACCATATATTTGGACAGTTTGATGGCATTTTAGTACCCACAACGCCGACATTTCCCACTATGCAGGAGGTCAAGGACGAACCCGTTCTGGCTAACAATCGCCTCGGGACATACACGAATTTTGTGAATTTCATGGATTGGTCAGCATTAGCTATCCCCGCTGGTTTCCGAGACGATGGCCTTCCTTTCGGTATCACGTTGATCGCCAAGCCGTGGAAGGAGTCACGATTGTTTGAACTGAGCCGCCGGTGGCTTTCTAATGCCCCACGTTTGCTAGGGGCCACAAATGTTGTATATCAAGAGTCTTTGCTCAAATTACCAAACGGTTCCGACTCGATGCAACTAGCTGTTGTTGGAGCTCATCTTTCTGGCTTGCCGCTGAACACGGATTTGGTAGTGCGTGATGCAGTCCTTGTAACTGTGACCTCTACAGCTCCTTGTTACCGGTTGTTTGCCCTGAAAACAGAGTCACCTGTGCCGAAACCAGGGCTCAAGCGGGTGGATGATGGAGGACAGCCTATCGAAGTCGAACTATGGAACTTGCCGCTTAGGAATATAGGATGCTTCCTGAACACGATTAAAGCTCCATTGGGAATTGGCTCGATTGAGTTACAAGATGGCCGTTGGGTGCATGGATTCATCTGCGAACCAGTTGGCCTTGAGAATGCAAAAGACATCACAAACTTTGGGGGATGGAGAAATTATACGAAATCACTTAGCGAGTCGCGCAACTAAGGCATGGCTCTTGGTCTCACACGGGGGCAGCGTTTCCCAGAGGAATGCGTCGAGTTCCCTAACTTCAGACCTCACAGCCGCAAAGTCTCATCCTCCTTGTCAAATGCAATTTTAGGCACTGTTCTATGCGGAGGATGAGGACATAATCCGATAAGGAGAATATTAAATTCAAGTAGAAGTATTACAGCGTTCTAAACAGCCCTTCTCGTCGCTATGAGCGTCATCCTTGCTACATGTTTATGAGTGCTACCTCAATTTTTAGACAACTTTGTTTCCTATTCCCTTCTGAATGGCGACCTATTTTTACCCAGTGTTTGGAACATTGAAAGGCGAGAACCTGGGGGTCAGAGCCAACTACTTCGTATACCGACAGGGTATTTCGGCTAGATCGAGCGCAAGGCTGGTAGACTGACTACATGCCGCAAAAGCGGATATAAACAAATACTTTAGGGAAACACTGAGTTGTCAGTCCAAAGTGCCCAGGCTATCAATGATCTGAAGCGAATAATAATAGTCAAAATTATAAATTCACACACAAAATCACAAGTTCCCATATAAACTCTTTTTTCATATAACTTTCTGACACCTTTATTAATTCTTATAAAAATAAGATAATTTTATGATTTTGTATGAGAACCCCATACAAAATTGAAAATCCACGTTGAGGTGGTGCCCACCCAGAGCGGGAGCGAGCGGCGGGTGGGTAGGGAGGCTAATCCGTCGTTATTTGTATTTGCTTCCTCTTTGGTTTTGGTGTTCCTTAGTCAACAACCAAAACATGTCTGCCACCACCGCACTGGAAATCATATCCTCAGCAAGTCTTTCGCCAACTGAACACCTACTTTCAAAAGAATTCATTAATGGAGCCGTCAACTCTGAACTTGCTGCAAGCTATTTGCTTTCAAGGATTTCCCGGGATAATCCACTAGATACAGAAACCAGTTTGCGTGATTTCAAAGAGGATTGGAGAAAGTTGGTGACACGGAGTAAGAACTTGAATCTGCTTGGCACCCTGCATTCTCGGGCTAAACTGCCGTAGTAAGTACCTTAGATCCAATCTCTAAACAACTGGGTGCTTTGCTTCGCCTTAGAGATGGTCCTCGATGTTCTGTTACCAAGATGCATGCAGTAGCTCGGTGGTGACCGCAGAGCCTGCATACATAGTCCCTCCTTCAATTTTCCATGAACTTGAAACGGTAGAAGAGGTGGTTTGTACACTGTATCCAATTATATCCCATATATCTTACAAATGAATATAGGGACGTCTTCTCATGATGCTCGAAGCACATCTATCTCCTCTTTACGTCGCAAAACTGCGGGCTCAGCTTTCAGGCCAAAAAGAAAATAATGGAACTTCGTTACGAAATTTCTGGCTACTGTCGCCAAGCGTTCATAAGGCTTTTCGCGAGGGCCACGTGTCTGTAAGGCTAACATCTCAGCCATTTGGCGACTCAGAATTTAAGTGTGAGGTAGATGAAGAAATCCAGGATGCTTGGGTGAGTGAAATTGTATGTGAATGTTGTCTTATTTTCTAATGACATTTCTTGTACAGTATACGCTGGAGACTATTTTTCCTGAGGAGATATCGGGCCTTCTCCTCGGAGATGGAACCACACTTAATAGCATGGAACGCATTAAATTTTCCATGTCCAATATCAAAACCCTACCAACCCCAGCCTTCTTTCTATTTAAGATTCATCGTCGATTTGCCAAAGCGTTACATCTTTTTTACATCGATGATAAAATTGCCGGCGGCTGGCCACAACCACCCAGAGGTACGTACGGCCGCTTCTTATGTTACGAGGTGCTAAATACTCTTCAGACTGGTTAGCATTTAATATTCCTATTCTCCGACAAACTTTCCACCAGCTATGGCTTTACATGCCGTTTAAGATGCGCCTAAAGTGCTATATTATTCTCAAAGGAATTGGAAAATGGCTATATGGCCCTACGTTGGCGCAATGGGTGCATCGTTTACCATTTGGATTGATGTTGAAGGAGTGCATTCGCTCCCAGAAGAATGTGCCGAATTCATTGAGACTCGTCGAACAGTATACATCTATACCAGCACCCAGGATAGTCGATGTCGGAGAGTATGGTGGCACAACATATCTGATAATGACCCGCATGCGTGGACAGATGCTTGATGAAGTCCTCCATCTAATGTCATACACAGAGCGCGATCTCCTCGCAGACGATCTAGGATCTTATGCCATGCAGTTACGAAAAATCCCCAGTAACACAGAGTTCCTGGTTTGCAACTCATTAGGAGGCCCGATTGTCGACCACCGCATACCTGATGGCTCTGGAGGACCGTTTAAGTGCGAGTCTGATTTCAACTCCCATCTCACAAGCCACCTAGGATGCTCACCGGTAGAAGTCGTCGGGGAAGAGAACCTTCAACGGGGCCATCAATCGTACTTTACGCACTCTGATTTCCACTGTACCAACTTACTCGTGGATCGCGGACGTTTAAGTGGTATTATCGATTGGGAGTGTGCCGGCTATATGCCTGAATATTGGGATTTTACCAAGGCAATGTACTCTGCTCGTCAAGATCCTATTTTGGAAAGCATATTTCGACATGCATTTAGGCATCGCTACGAGTCAGAGCTCAATGTGGAGCGAATGCTTTGGTTTTACACACCATTTGGAGTGTAGTTTTAAATCCGATATAAATGAAGCGTTTCTATTCGTTTATGGTTGTATTCGGCAATTTTTGCGAAAATTTTGCCGAGAGTCTCATGTATTTTGCAATTCCAACTTTAATCATTAATTAATTTCTTCCTCGATGCTTAATAAATTTGAAGAAATTTGACAGGTAGAATATATAGTAAATAAATTATACATAAATTCATTTATATCAAAAAAATATTGAAATTTGAAAGTAAATTGTGGGCGTCGACGTTTTTTGCGAAAACTGCGCCAAGAGTCTCATATATTTTGCATGACTATTATGTTTGAATTGTTTGCACCCTGCACCTAAGCATAAAAAATCCCACATGCAACATACATGACCCCTTCCACACAGCGGGTTACTATTAATGCCGACGATGAAAACAACCTCACCTTACAGTTTTCCTCGCATATTCTCAGTCAACGATCTGAGGGTAGAAGACGATGCTCCATAAACTCCCATATGAGATTATTCTTATCATATGGTCGTTCTTACAATCCAGACGAGATCAGCTTAATCTAGCACAATGTTCCAAATCCTATTATGCCGTGTTGCTCCCTTATCTCTTTAGACAAGTCTCCCTCCGAATCGTTAATAGCATATCGGCAGATGGATATTGGAGTCTAGCGCCTAAAAGGTTACCGATAGTCAAATTCTCCCATTCAGTCCTCCACAATCCCCAGTTGAGTTCTCTTGTACAATCCTTGGAAATTATACCCGACCCCTGCGATGACGTGGTGACTGATGTTGATATTGCCTCACGAGCATTATATGAGAAAACTGTACAGGCAGTCTGCTCTTCAAAAACCTTTAGTCTACAGTGGGTGGAGTCTCTCGAGGACGGGGATGAGGATGCATGGGTTGCCTTTTTGCTCACTCGCCTCGAGAATCTTAGACACTTGTCAATTACGCTCCCGGAGCCCTCATACTGCCAATATCTGAACCATGTTCTCCAAGGTGCTGCCTTGCAAGACTCGCAAGACTCCCCTCATCGCTATTTGACTCGGTTGACAAAGGCTGAAATCGAAGCGGCTCCATCGTGGGAAAATAACGGCCATGTAAATCTCACTCGACTAGTACCTTTTTTCCAGGTTCCATCAATGCGAACCGTTGAAGTATCTTGCATTCATCGTGGCCCTTTTAAGCTCGACCGCGACGCAAGTGTTATTGCAGTCCGGTTTAATCATCCAAGAATTGGCATGGAGGATATTGCCGGTCTTATCGTACAATGTCCCTATCTGGAGGATTTAGTTTTCAATTCGATTGATCAAGCTCGCCGTATGGAGAACAAAAACGACATTTTCAACCCAATTCCACTATACACCTCGTTGTATGCCGTGAGAGATACTTTGAGAACCCTATCTTTGACGATAAGCGAAGCCTTGCATGACCAGTTGTGGCAGACGATCGTGTATCCAACGCGACGATACTTTGGAAATCTCTCTGATTTTCCTGTTCTGCAAACTCTTCAGATCAGATTGACCAACTTGGTAGAGTTCTACAGCGATAGTTGGGAACCAACATCACGATTAATAGATACATTACCTTTGTCTTTAAAGTCATTGTATATCCAGGATTTCTATACAGAAGCACTCGACACAATGCTAGACCACTTTTCCGATCTGGCGAATCAATGTCCAACACGCTTTACGAAACTGCGCAAAGTATTGCTCCGGCCCCCAGGGCAGGAAGGCCCTACTGATGATGTTCACTACCGCTCGAATAGCTATATGGCTAGGGAATTTCATTTAACCCCATTTATTTGTGAACTTGAGGCTCGTTCTATACCAAAGCTATCTACTCTCAAGGACATGTTTCGCGAAAGAGGCGCGGAGTTTCAAGTCGTTGGCAGATACGAACGTGCTGATTTTCCTTGACATACAATGAGTGGATTTATACATGTAGCTCAGCCATCAATACTCTCATTATTGTTGGAGTTCATGTTAAGTTAGACATAGCAATTGATATAGAGTATATTATACTAAAAGCTGAGCAGGTGTCTAAAATAGCCACATACGTAGAACCAGCCACAACCAACATTAAGCACCTTCGCGATGACAGCGACAAAGTCTGCGAGGCAGAAACGGAAAGCTGTGCTCGAGTCTCTTATTTAGATAACTCGTTGATTTTCTTTTGCAAGTATGCAAGTATCAAATAAGTATCCCATACCTCCATAGCAGATAGTGCTGTCGACGGAAAAGTTCTGTTCATCAATTTTATAAAAACAGGTTGCCATAGCCAGGTTATATAGTGTGTTTTGCTAGTTCTTTAGCAACCGAGGATCATCGCGTTTATAATCAGTGAGGGTAACGGCCTTACGATTATTTGCTTCGTTGTCATGCATGACTGCATTAGCGCGGACGAGCGCAGGGAAAAGGAGGCGGCAAAAAGACAACCCCGCCGCGCTTACCATTATCAGCTTCGCACGTCGCTCTAGAAGGAGCCTCAAGTTATTCACAGATTGTATAAGCGGCTACGTTACCAAATAAATGCTTGGCAGTTAATTACTTTGGCAATCATGGCCGACCCCATTTCCATAACCTCGCTGATCATGGACGTCGGCAAAATCATCTCCAGCCTAATAAGCTACGCCAAAGCGGTACAAGATGCGGGATCCGACACTCGAAAATTAAGCGAGGAGCTTTTTGCTCTCAAGGGGATTCTGGGACATATTTCTACGCAAGTTGAGCCTCAGGAGCTCAAAGCACCGCTACCTAAATCAGAAGCACTGGCTCTTTTCAGCCCCGAACGACTGACAAACGTCCTGGAAACAACAAACAAGTTTCTCCAGTCCCTCCTTTCAGACCTTGAAGAGCCAGCGAGCAAGTTTAAGCGGCTTAAACAAAAGCTGGAATGGCCGTTCACCCAGGAACAATTCAACACTCATCTTATCCGCCTGGAAAGGGTGAAAACGTGGTTGATCCTCGTTATCACGAGTGATAGCAATGCCCTTCAGCGCGATTTGCACGGTGAAATAACGAGCCTCGCCCACTCTCTGGAGGAGGATTTGAAGATTCGAAGCGACGAGAGGTTCCGTACACTGCAGAAAGATCTTTTCCGCTGGTTGGCTCCTGTCAGTCCGACTGGTGTTCACCTGCGAGCCTCGAAAGCGCGAGAAAGTCAAACAGGAAAATGGTTCATTGATGGAAGTTTGAGAGATTGGCTATGGGATAACGGCGCGTACCGGAATATTCTCTTTATATTGGGCAAATGTACGTTTTGGACCATTACATCTGGATAAATTCTAACACAACTTGAAAGCTGGAATTGGGAAGACGACACTTTTGTAATTCCTGCTTCAGCCTTTGTCGTGATTTAGCTGATAGTCTACAGTGCTCGTGCTGTCGATGAGCTGGTTTCGATGTCTTCAAATAACCCTGAGTGGATCTTCGCCTACTTTTACTGTACGTTTGGCGATACTGCCTCTCAAGATCCGGTAAATATCCTGGGATCACTCGTGGCACAACTCTCTGAATCGGTACCCTCGATATTGGAGAGCATTTGGCCGCTCTATGAAGCGATGAGGAACTCAAAAACACACAGACACCCAATCGACATCACTACTATAGAAGATGCCATCATCAAGCACGCGTCTGGAAGCAGACGAGTAATCCTCCTTATTGATGCAATCAATGAGAGTGCCCATATGGATAATATCAAACGTTCTCTGCTGAAACTCTCAAGACTGGCTTCAAACATCCGTATCCTTGTGACGGGCACAATCGATGTGATCTCCCCAGACGATGCCAGTATAGTGAATATGAATGCGAGCATCATAAGAAATGATATCAGCGCATTTATATACTCCAGACTACAGCACAATGAGACTCTCAGGAATCTGAGTGCCAAATTAAAAAACCAGATTTGGGTAACACTCCTTAAGGGCGCTGATGGATCGTCAGTATTACAGTCCTGTGCTATGTTCATATCTGACTCCTTTACAGATTTCGCTGGACCCAGCTGTCTTTGGAAAGCCTCAGCACATATAGAACCGCGAAATCAATCAGAGAGGCACTGCAAACAATGCCAGGAACTCTACGAGACACATATGTAAACATCTTAGAACGAATCACGCCGAGCGACTGGGAACTCAGCCGAAAGGCCCTCTTCTGGCTCAGTTTCGCGAAACGGTCGCTCACCCTACGCGAACTGAACGAAGCAGTTGTACTAGAGGAGACATGCACAGTTTTTGATGACGACTTGGAGCTGGTTTCTCCACGGATCCTTCTCCAAATCTGTCAGGGGCTCATCACCCAGGATGAGTCTGGACGCGTGAATTTAGCCCATGTGTCTATCAAGGATTTCCTCACGTCCGAGTGGATTCGCTCCTCTAGCGTGCAGTACTTCAGTCTGGATCACGCAACAGCAGATAAAACCATAATGCGACACTGTCTTACCTATTTGTGTCTTGACAACTTCCGGTCTGGGTATGAATGTTCTATCGATTTAATTGCGGCACGCGAGCACGAGCGCCCTTTTCTGGAATACGCGGCCCAGTTCTGGGCTACTCATGGCGGATCATGCGATTTCGATGGGCACGACTGTCAACTCATTAATAAGCTATTTGACTCCAGATATCTTCCTCATCGCGGCAACTTTGGCGTATGGGTGCAGACACTTGTTCCGGAAGTTGATATTGAAAGCATCGAGACAACGCAACCGTTGTACTATGCAGCTTCATATGGCTTAGTTCCTGTTGTCAAGGCCATCCTTGCATCTGAACCTCCCGTCGACGTCGATGCTCGTGGTGGACGCTTTCGATCCACGCCTCTATTCGTTGCATGCTGGCGGGGGAATTATGAGGTGGCGGAACTTCTTCTCCAAGCGGGAGCAGATCCATATCTCGTGGATCCTGGCTCAGATTCGACAGTTTTTTCTCTTCTCAGGAGAACGGGATTTTCCCGTCTTCAGGAGATTCTACCTAAGAGTCCAGGAAATCTGATGACCAGGGACGGTGGTCCGCCCGTAACATATCTTGTGCAATATGCAAATCAGGGTACCGATGCAGGCCGAACGCGGGAATGCACAGCCTCTGGTGCCGATACTGAAGGGTCTAAGGACGCTAATGATGATGAGGAATTGGCCATGGCCGACGACCAGGAGCTTGTGATGGACTTTCGTTGAGTCGCCTCTTCCCGTCCTTACCCTGCAACGATTCAAAGCGCAGATCTTGCAGTTTTATCCGCAGCTTGAGCCAACTTTGATCGATCGTTTTGCGAATGAGCAACTTTGCCGGTATAAGAATCTCGCCAAGCTCCAGCAAAATCATTCGCAAGCCGTCATAAACCGCTCGCGCCCCTCAGGCAAGTACTGTTTTGCTCTGGGAGGTGAGGCATCCTTGGTGCAGATTCCTAAAGGCCCCGCGGATTCGTCCCGTAAGATGGACCTCAGCCAAGTTCACGATCAGCCCTATGCTGTGGGCGAAGGAGAAATCGCCGCGGCTCAGTTCCCTCCTGGTGTCCCCCTTCCCCCTGTCTCGTAGCTTCCCGCCCAGTTTGAGTGCCCGATCTGCTTTCAGGTCAAAAAGTTCCGGAAACCGTCAGATTGGTCTCAACATGTTCACGAGGATGTGCAACCATTGACCTGCACGTTCCCTGACTGCTATGAGCCCAAGTCCTTCAAACGGAAGGCAGACTGGGTCCGCCACGAGAGCGAGAGACACCGGCAGCCAGAGTGGTGGACCTGCTCATACGCCGATTGCAGCCACAAGAGCTTCCGAAAAGACAACTTTGTGCAGCACTTAGTTCGTGAGCACAATATACTCGAGCCGAAAGTGAAGAAGACCGAGGCTTCCTCTTCAGAGGGAAAGTCGGAAGCCCAGCGAGAACGGGATAATGAACGACTGTGGGAGAAGGTCGAGCAGTGCCGGCAGGAAACCAAACAGAGTTCGCGGTAGGAGGCGTGTCCTTTCTGTGAAAATATCTTCACCGATTGGAAGAAGCTGACGGTCCATTTGGGAAAACACTTGGAGCAATTGACCATGCCGATTTTAGAACTGGCCAAGCAAAGTGATGCATCGTTTGGTACCCATCTCTACCCGACCGATGCCGCTAGTGGATACGGTGCGAGGAAATAGATCCCTTTTCCCATAGAGACAGGGGACGAAAATAGAAGATGACTTGACTCTTTATTTTATTAGCTACTAATACAGTTCAAACACAACTAGTTAAAGAGAGAAGACAGCTTATAATTGCCAACTAAAGGGTAATTCTACATGTCGATATGCCACGAGGGATTTTAAAATAATACCCGAAGCCCAGAGCAAAACCACTTAGATTCTGGCTAATACAGTTTCACAATGTTTTATTACATTTTATTGGAAGTGCTTCGTATAGATGCTAGACCCTTTAGAGCCAAATGGACACGAACTATAAGATAAAGTCTAAAACTCTTCCCTATAACCGGATATGCTATTTAACCGTTTCTAGAATTCTAGCGTTAGGATGGCATAGTTGTAGTCACTTCTACTATATCCATTTCATCATCCAATGTGCCAGAGCGACATTCAGCTCATGAAAGCAATGCCTAATTCGGAATGTAGGTTTCTGGAGCCACGGCTACCCTCAAGCATTTCGGGCCAGTTGCAGTTGGTGATTGATTGTATCATGGATCTGGCATATCTTGCAAGCGGTGCCCTTGTGGAGCGTCACATAGTGAAGGTACATAGATATGTGGCAGAGACCAGAGTGGCAATCTATCAATTGATCATCGCGAAAGTAGCTGTATTGTTGTTACCCCTTTTTGTCGTTATGACGACATATGTTCTATATTTTTGTATGTCATCACATGTAAATAGTATACTCCAGCCAATCAGGGGCCGCGTGTTGCATCGGAACAAGTCGGGACATCAAACCAATCATACTCCGTCTACTATACGCCCACAGGGCCAATCAGGACCTCGTCACGACCGAAGACGAAAATAGACGCGATTGCCGATATACAATAGCAAAAACAAATAATTTGAATAGTCTCGAAAAATCTTTGTGGCGAAAAATTATTGTGACCGAAAAGACTGGCAGTGCGTAGGATACATAACCATGATTCATCGGCCTGGCATTTTTTATGTAAAACAGTACAGCCTAATACCCCACATCCTGCTTAATTAGTACGTAGAGAACCGAAAAGGCGGGGGACGCTAGAAGGGTCTCGACGGGGCGATGACATAATGGGACTGGACGAAAACGAACTCTTTTTTTCTTTTCACAGTTACTTGTACTCTGTATTATGGTAAATGCTTCTGTGGTTACCGGGTGATTGGCCGATGTTGTTGGAAAGCCCCGGGATTAATTATGATACGTCGAAAGAATGCATAGTACGAGCTTCCACATTTCAAAGGCAACGGACAAGAGTGGATTTGGCGCTCTCCAATGACCTTGCTTTTGTTTCTGCTTTGTCAAAGCGTCGGGACATGTAGGGAACGAAGCATGTAAAAAGTCGGCTTCTAAAGGACGCATCGGGATCTTGTTCGGCTAAGGTACAGGCAGACCCGACCCCACTCCACACTCCACACAAAACTTGAAGCAACTAATTAATAACATCTGGTTGATTACTATATTATGATGAAACAACGCCAGCCAGTCATTCTTCCGTCACCCTTGGTTGAGCGGTGCATCGCAGAAAACCAACCGGAAAGCAGCAGCAAAAAAAACGACGCTACCCGAAAGAAAGCGCGCAGTAGTCTTTACCCGCGTGTACACCCAGGCTTGTCCTAATTCGGAATTATTCGGAAGATGCTGCTGTTACTGAAATAGATCCTGTTAGTTACAACTAAATAATAGTTACTCTGAAACAGTTATCTGGGAAAAGGGTGTTGGGCACAAGCTGATGGCTGACGCGGATCGTGTGGCGCTAGGTATTGCCTCTACGGAGTACGTAGTATGCAACTAGGGGATATACTATCGATTTTGCCCGCATCAGGTCTTGATTCCGACAGTTCTCGTCGAGATTCTGGGGTTGATCCAGACCTCAACAGCCTGCCACTGAACAGGACTAGCGCCGCGACTGTATCCTCGGCTAGCCGAGCTGTGCAGGTATTATAGACTTCATAGCGTCCATCATCTGATTGTGCGAGGGACTTGGGCTGGCCCCACGAAAACCAAACCAACCTTTTTCTCCGCAATTATGTGGATCACCGCAGCAGGGAGGCGACTGTTTGTGGCCTTTTTCCTTGCGACCGGCATGCAAAACTGCGTATTGGCTATGTGTGTTCCCAGAATGAGGTCACTTTTGGTTTCTGGGCGGTCCTCCATGAGATCATCACTCCGAGTTTGTAGTTTTTGTGGCAGCAAGAAACAAAGCAAAAGCGAGTTAAAAAGCAAGAATAAATACAATAAAGCTGCCCAAGGCGTAATTCAAGTATATTGAGTTTCCCGCAAGTCAAGTGACCCCTCGTGACTTTTCCGCGCTCCTCCTTCCCAAAGCCCAAAGCCCAGAACGAGTCATTTTTATCGCTTCAACAACCTGCTGCGCCCGCTTCGTTCCTATCCAAATTGAAATTGCCATCTGGTCTGGTCCGCTTGCACCTAAGCTAAATCGCTTGACAACCAATCCTCGTGCTGGCCCATATCTCGGCCCATCTGCGTCCGCCTTCGGGTCATTTCGGGCCCCGTTGTCAAGGCAGCTGAATGCCTGAAACTCCATCATCGATCGCCATCCTTGCTTAACCCTCGAGAAAGCTGCCCGGTATTCTCCGTCCTGCGTGTGGAGTACCACATGGAATAGCCAGGTTAATGAGTTTGCAGTCGCCATGAATCCCGCCGCCGCAATCCCCTCGACTGCTATTAATATACCCCAACGCCGCCCTGTGTCTCCTGGTCCTTTGCACTCAGATTTCATCCGGCAACAAGTCGCGAAGCAAGCCTCCAGCAACTATCACTCCTCCTCCCTCAAGATGATAACTCAATCCGTCAACAGAACTGCCCTGCACCCTGGTGGTGTCCAGTACGTTGCCTGCCTACTCATTCTTGCTTTCCATCTCACTGACCATCGACAGGCCGGGCAAGAGCCACACTGAACTCGAGGAAGAACTTCACGAAACCGCTCACATTGACTACGACCGCGTTGCTATTGTATGACAAGCACCGAACCAACGCTCGTCATTCTTGGTCCCGTTGCTAACTGAGTGTTACAGGTCGCCAACCCCTCCGTTGCTGCCCTCTACGAAGACGCCCTCGTCTACGAGACCGGTACTGCCATCACATCGAGCGGTGCCCTGACTGCATACTCTGGTGCCAAAACTGGCCGCTCTCCATCCGACAAGCGTATTGTCCAAGAATCGACGTCCGAGAAGGATGTCTGGTGGGGACCCGTTAACAAACCCATGACCCCTGAGGTATGCTCTGCAAAATAAATGCCTCATTGCTACCTTACATTTTTTTTTGCGGCTTTTTTCTTTGTCGTTATGGCTCTGCATCTACAATATGGGGAGTCGTTGATGCTGTCGCGTGTGCCGTGACCTTGCAGGGCTCCACCCCTGCAGACTAACGTGCTCCTTGCATACGTCCGGCTCCCCTTCCAATGCTTGTTTTCTGTGTCACCACGTCCCCCAGCAGGCCTGACCCGATCGATGGAATGCGCGATTTTTGTCTCAGCTGCACATGCTTGGGACAAATTCATGTTTTCCTCGGTCTTCATGTTCTTCCCCTGGCTCGGCTGTTGTCGGCTTGGCCTCTTTCCCCGCAAATTCCCAACGCGGTTTAGCGCCCTCCGTGAATCACACACATTACGTCACAGCGTACTGACAATCAAATCCAGGTCTGGCGAATCAACCGCGAGCGTGCTGTCGACTATCTCAACACTCGCAATCGTATCTACGTCGTCGATGGCTTTGCCGGCTGGGACGAGCGCTACCGCATCAATGTCCGTGTTGTCTGCGCCCGTGCCTACCATGCCCTCTTCATGCGCAACATGCTTATCCGCCCGACGCGCGAGGAGCTCGAGCACTTCCACCCTCACTATGTCATCTACAACGCCGGATCCTTCCCTGCCAACCGCTTCACAGAGGGTATGACCTCGGCCACCTCAGTGGCCATTAACTTTGCCGAGAAGGAGATGGTTATCTTGGGTACCGAATACGCTGGTGAAATGAAGAAGGGTGTCTTCACTGTCCTCTTCTACGAAATGCCCGTCAAGCACAACGTCCTGACCCTGCACTCTTCGGCCAACGAGGGCGAGAACGGCGATGTCACTGTTTTCTTCGGTCTTTCGGGCACTGGAAAGACCACTCTCTCTGCCGACCCCAAGCGTGCTCTCATCGGTGATGACGAGCACTGCTGGACCGACAAGGGTGTCTTCAACATCGAAGGTGGCTGCTACGCCAAGTGCATTGGTCTGTCTGCTGAGAAGGAGCCCGATATTTTCAACGCCATCAGGTTTGGCTCTGTTTTGGAGAATGTCGTCTTTGACCCAACCACTCGTGTTGTCGACTACGATGACTCGACTCTGACGGAGAACACTCGTTGCGCTTACCCCATCGAGTACATCGAAAACGCCAAGATCCCATGTCTCTCCGAGAAACACCCCACCAACATCATCCTGTTGACTTGCGATGCCCGCGGTGTCCTGCCCCCTATTTCCAAGCTCACCACGGAACAGACCATGTTCCACTTCATTTCGGGTTACACTTCCAAGATGGCTGGCACTGAGGATGGTGTTACCGAACCCCAAGCCACCTTCTCGTCCTGCTTCGCCCAACCTTTCTTGGCTCTTCACCCGATGCGCTACGCCACCATGCTTGCCGAGAAGATCGCCCAGCACAAGGCCAACGCCTGGTTGCTCAACACCGGCTGGGTCGGTGCTGGCGCCACTACTGGCGGCAAGCGTTGCCCACTCAAGTACACCCGTGCCATCTTGGACGCCATCCACAGCGGAGAGCTCGCCCAGGTGGAATACGAGACCTACCCCATCTTCAACCTACACGTGCCCAAGTCGTGCCCTGGTGTCCCAGCTGAGCTGCTCAACCCCCAGAACAGCTGGACCGCCTCGGTGCCTTTCTCGGATGAGGTCAACAAGCTTGCCAAGCTTTTCAACAGCAACTTTGAAAAGTACGCCGACCAGGCCACGCCGGAAGTTATTGCTGCCGGCCCTGTTGAGCAAACCGTTTGAGAGCCTTTTTATTTTTCTTCTATTTAGAGTGTACGAAATGTTTGCATCTGTCCTGCATTGATTCCCAGCATTAGTTATGCGATATGTCTTTTCTTTTATCTCATTAATTCTATGTCTACGCATTATATACGGTAGGCCTTTGGAGAGGCTATTTATATAATCAATAAAATTATATGAAATGATTTTGAAGTTCCAAGTAATATTTCTCATATATGTTCAAATGCATAGGTCTTAATCTATGCTCTAGATGACATCTTAACATATAGTAAAGATAATCAATTGATCCAGCCCTCTTCATCCTCGAAAAGCCATACTTGGCTGTGGTCCATCCCAAGAACTGCTTTCCTTTCCAGGGTCATCATAATCCATGCAGAGCTTCGAGCGTAAGCTGCGTGAAATTGCTCACCCCGGCAGCCCGGCACTGCGGCCGCTGTTGCGGTGCCCGGCTCAACCACCTTCTCCATCAGTTTCCACGTGTCGACAAACCTACTAAGTGTAGTTGAAAAGAAAAGTTAAGGGTGTTGTTGATATAAGTTCTTTAAGTCCGGTCGAAGCGGAGTTACTGGGGTCCCACATATTTCTTGCTCTAACGTCGTTCCTTTAACTCTGCATCTGTTATGTGAAAGAACGATTATTAGTTGCAATTACTTTTCAAGAAAAGAAGGAGGAGAAGAAACTTATTGGTTGCTTAATCTTGCAATTGTCCTTTTTAGAATAAATCCCCTTGCATAGTGATATACCAATAATATTGTTGTAATCTGGGCTTACAAAGCGAAGTCTAGTTGAACCAATTTGACAGAGCATTTAGAGAGCTTCAAAGCTTATAGGGTGGCCTACAAAATACTAAAAGCTTACGGGGTAATCCCCAAACCCAAACCAACTCAGGCCCAATTCGACTATTTTAATAGCGTACTCAGAAAGCTTAATGGCTTGGAGGGCAGCTAAGTACACTATCAACCACTATATATAGCCGGAATATCCTAAAACCTCAATATTAGCTTTATTATGACTTTTTTTAAAATAAAAGACTACTAACTACCCTTCTATGAGAAATAGTACCGATTGCTCCATACTTCTGCAGCACCTTATACTCTACTCCCGGACAGACGATTCCATTCCAGTAAAATAACAATCTGGACAAACATCCGGAGACCTTTATCTTTCCGGAGATTTGGAAAGGACTCCGACCAGCCAGGTTCTATCGCAATTCTGGGGAATTGGGCAATACCTGGTCGAAGGTATAGGTCATGGTCTTAGCAGACCCTGAATACACCCTGCGAAATTGTCGAAGGCATAAATACGAACCTGTACTTTTCTTAACACCGTGTCTGCTTTGTAGATACGGTCAAGCATTGAAAGACGGTTCGATTCCAAATTATTATACCTCCAAGCTCCTCTTCGAGATATACATGGGCATGATTCTTCAACAAGTCGGGTCCAGCAAAAGTACTTTTCCTAGCCGGTAGAACTCAACAACCATTACGACATTACAAGAACCTATATGGATGTCGAAGGCATGCCCCATCCCCATCACAAAATGAGCGTAGATAAACAGAACCCCAGCATCTACTCGACTAAATATCTTTGCAAAATGCAAGACCAATGGACATCAAATGTTTTTACCGTGTTCTTCGGAGGCCGAGTAGAAAATTTTATGTCTTTATTTCTTCAAGTATAATGAATGTTGTGGCATCGTTTACAGTGTCGAGATTCCAAGAAAGTAACAATATTAGGTATAAAAAAAGACCAGTTGATATAAATGATAAGTACTAAACCGTATGATGGCAATAGGTATGCAAGACGTCTGGGTCTCACCTAAATAGCCAAGGTGGGCAAGTTTTCTGATAGGTAGATAAGGGAATACCAATTGATATGCTCAAAACTTTCATAACCAGCGAGCTGTAATTGAAATAATAATCTGGCCGACACCGGTCATCTTCTTATAGGGTGTTAGTACTAGAATCGAGTAAAGAGCCGTTAGACCTAATGTCCTGCTACTCACGACTGGACCAGCTCAACCATGAACCGCTTAAAAGAATATCCCGACTCGAGTAATAACAACAAACCCGCGATCTAGACTCATTAAAACCATAGCTGATAAATAGTTCCATCGTGTTTGTTGAGGATTCTCGATTTGACGTGACCGGATTAGCCGACAAGATAGCCGACGGGAAGAGGGAACACTGTATGTTTATCCGTCTTTCCGTCGCTCCGCCCTCTTGCAAACCCGATGCGTCGGCAGAGAAACATAGTAGTATAGACAAGATCCGATGTTCGGGTGCTGGACTTATGGTTTTGTTGACGTTTGAAGGAAATCCGGTCGAATCGGAAAAGTCTCTTCGGTCAGGTAGTGCCGATAACAGGCGGAATTCCTTGGTGTCAACGACTCAACAAGGCTAGATGCCGACTTCGCATCCCGTTCTGGCGGGACCAGGGCCGTCTCCGTCGGAAGCGAGCGAGTCAAACACGATATCAGCAATATCTAGACCAGGGGCCGTCAGGCACACGTTGCCAAACTATGCTGAAGACAGTTTAAAGCACCGTCAGTTCGCAGCAATGAAGACGGTCTGTTGATTCAACGCTCCCGCCAACCAAAGGGGCAGCGCACTGACGCAACGTGAGCTGGGTTGTCGAGGTCATCGGGGAAGTTATGGGCACGGCAGTCAACAGTGGCATTGAGGTTGTATACTCAGACAGTATACGAGTAATAGTACTCTGTTTAGAAGAAGAGTTGGTCTATCGCGGTTCGAGACGGAATGGGCCGGAGGGCATCGCCACTAGCCGAAAACGGAAAGGCGACAGCACGGGGCGGGTCTGCCCTAATTCCTAACTCTTCAAGCATCGACGTTAACTCTTGTCGCCTCGACGATAGAATCAAGTTGACGAGTGCTACTTATCAGCATTTATAACTTTGTCGTGTCTCACCCGGTTTCCTCCCGCCGTAGCCAGTGGCCAGCGTATCAGAGTCGCACAGCTGCCTGATTGGCTTTGGCTGTGACGCAATGGAGGTGCATACCCCGCATTCATGCTTGGAACAGACCATAAGTCTTTAAGCACCAAGGTCTAGAGTCTAAAGTACCCCAGAAGTACCGCTTGATCGGCTGCTGTCCTTGCGTCGAATCACGATGCGCCCAAAGTAAATCCTGTGGCTGCCAGCTCCAGTTGCATCGCCCACCCGGGGTCATCCGATAGAACCCTGGCCGCTCTGCTGTCACACTACTGCTAGCCTCTGCCCGTTGACTGCTGATTACTTTAATGCATTTGTAAATCAGTGACATGCGTGTGTTGTAACTTGTCTAATGCCGCTCGATAGGGAGCAACCCCCCTCCCTCCCTCCCTTTGTCCATGTTGCCGTGTGAGCCGTGCTCCATGGTACTTCTGAGGTACAGCTGCGTAGCGTATATAACCCTTTCCCTGCCCGGTTTCGTGTCTGTCGGTGCTGGACCATTTCTACTACTATATTGCGCAAGCTCCTCCTCCCTCCCAACTTTATCCCCCCCTCCCGTTAGCCGACCCATTCCCCGTTACTCGGCTATCTCGAATAGTAAGTGTTGATCATTTCCTTCCACTAGCTTGGTAACGGCTGCTTTTTCGGTATATGGTGAGAAAGCTCGGTGCATATTCTCTGCCAGAGTATTTCTGTGTTCGACTTTGCTGCCAGCCATAAAGCCTTGTGTCGCCGTCTCTCTCCAGCCTGCCTTCCCCTCGTTTCATTCGTCTGTTTCCTGCAAAAGACAATCACACCTCTGACTATTACCTCTCTATGTCAGATATCCCTACATACATACTCGAGAATAGGACTGTAAATCCAGTCCAGCCCATATCCGAAACCATGGCATCCAGATCCTTCACCGAGTCGGCCAGCAATGCGACCAAATCAGCACGAGAAACCACAAAGAATGCGCTGGAAAACCCCTCGGCGACAGCTAGCAACTTCCTGCGCCAGCCATACATGCGCGCCGCATTGCCCTTTATCAATGGCGGGCTCGCAGGCATGACCGCCACCGCGGTCATCCAACCCGTCGACATGATCAAGGTGCGTCTCCAGCTGGCCGGCGAGGGCCAAAAGACCGGTCCCAAGCCCACCGCACTGGGCGTGACCAAGAACATCATTGCTTCGGGCAAAGTTTTGGATTTGTATACGGGTCTCAGTGCAGGGTTGCTGCGCCAGGCTGTCTATACCACCGCGCGGATCGGCTTTTTTGATACCTTCATAGGCATGGCAAAGACCCGTGCAGAAAGTCAAACGCGAAATGTCAGCTTCGGTGAGCGTGCTCTCGCCGGTCTCACAGCCGGAGGCCTGGCTGCCATGATTGGCAACCCGGCCGACCTCGCTCTGATCCGAATGCAGTCCGATGGCCTGAAAGCACCCGAAGCGCGAGCCAACTATCGCTCTGTCATCGACGCGCTCACCCGCATTGCGAAAAGCGAAGGCATCGGTGCGCTGTGGTCTGGCGCGGCTCCAACAGTAGTGCGTGCCATGGCGTTGAACCTGGGTCAGCTGGGCTTCTTCTCCGAGTCCAAATCACAACTCAAAGCCCACACGAACCTCTCCCCACAGGCCCAGACTTTTGCAGCCTCTGCCATTGCGGGTTTCTTTGCTAGTTTCCTATCACTGCCATTCGACTTTATCAAGACCCGTTTGCAGAAACAGCAGAAGAACCCACAGACGGGAGAGCTCCCGTACAAGGGTGTCCTGCACTGTGCGCGCAAGGTGGTTCAGGAAGAAGGCTGGCTCCGGTTCTACCGCGGATTCGGCACATACTACGTTCGCATTGCGCCGCATGCCATGGTCACGCTGATTGTCGCCGATTACCTCAATTTGATCACCAAGTAGACCGTTTGGAGTGCTGACCAGAAAAATTAAAGCCTAATTTTCAGGCTGTTTATACGAGGGTTTGCCCAATGCCTTTTTTTCTTATATCGGTTGGATATAGACTGCGCTTCAACAAGGTTCGTTGTTCTTGACATATTGATGTTCTGATGACATACGAGAGAGCTGCTGTCTGTGTGACTCTGGTGTTGCTATTGAGAAAGAACTATCTCACTGAGCGTATGGGTATGGTATGGTACTCCGAATCTGCGTGGGATCCAAATTTGTAGATTGATGACTTGGGTTCAAGTCATGGTCACTTCCAGATACTCAATCTGGCCAACTTTTGAATGTTATGAATTCCCAAGGTCCGGATACCTTGCTGAGAGTTATCGAACTTATTATGGAGTGACCTCAGGCTCCGTTGTGCGTACTTAATCATTGAATTGTATTTCTTTTGTATTTTATTCTTGCGAGTGCTGGTTTTCTTTGTAATGGTGCCATGGATTGATAGCGATTTTTTAATGGAATTGATAAATTTATCGGCAAATATTTCTGGAATTGGAAACTAATTAGATTTTTAGGAAATATTAGTTTCTCCGGAACGAGATATTTTACCCGGTCGGGGCAGTTGGTAAATTTCCCAATTAGGAAATACATGCCAATTTTGTCAGTCGTCGAATGCCTGCCGCTTAGTACTGACCTTAATGTTTGATTCATAAATCATGCGCGTCAATCAATTGATGGAATATTCAGCTCAAACCAGGACGGTTTTTGCTCAGATTATGAACCATACATGTAAATTCTTATAGATAAAATATTTCAAGGTTCAAGTGCTCGATGTTGCAAATAGTCCGACTAGAATACATGAAACAAGTCCAACTGCAGGAACCGAAAGAAGAAAGATCAGATAGCAACACTCGTCTAATCGTCTTCAATTTCATCAACACTGTGAGGCGCCCTAGACGAAAACCTCGGTCTTTCCCTCTTAACTTGAACCCTGTTTCTCGTATCGTCCACTTCGTCTTCGTCCTCCTCCTCATCGTCACCATCATCAACACTAACTTGATCATCATCATCCGAAGCAATCGTAAAGCCACTCTTTCTACCACCCTTTCGATGATGATGCCGTCTTTCAAATTGCGCTTCTTCCTCCTCTCGCTGTTCCGCAGCTTTGGCGCGCAGCACTCGTCTAAGCAGAACAGGGTCTGGCTTGAGATCGTTAAGAGTCAGCGCAACAGAGCAAACGGGACACTGCACAGCGCGCACGCGGCGTGCGCGCGCACCCCGGCCGCCGCCTTGAAAGTCCTTTTCCCCGGCAGCAATAGTCATGGTGCTGTTCCTGATGAGATCCTCGATGGCTTGGCGCTCGAAACTGTGCACACATTTTGTGCTTTTGACTGGATCTTCAAAGGTGCTGAATGTCAGCGGGCATTTCAACGAGATGCGTTCTCGTTCAATGGCGACGTCCTCGTCCTCGTCGTCGGGGGATTGGTCGTCTCGTATCCTTCCGTGGACGGGTGAAGCACTTCCGTCTGCGACTGTGGTGGATTCGAGGTGTGAGAACCATGTTGATGGATGTGGCACTGGAGGAATTTCGTCGCCGGGGTATTTGGAGTCATGAACAATGCGGTAGAAACCAACATATGTGTTGTTTTGTGAGTACCTGAGGCGCCATAAGTCAAGTGTCTTTGAGGAAGAGAGAAAAGAAAACCTTACCGTTGTGCCAAAGACTGCTCCTCCCAGTTTGCATCAAGCTCGTTCAGCTTCTCGTTCATGATCTGGGTTGGGACGACAGTGACAGTTTCATCTTCGTCCTCTTCCATGTCTGGATTCTCCATTTCCTCATCCTCGTTCTCATCCAAATGCCTCCGGCTCCTGAGCCTGGATTGCCTCTCTCGTGCATTCGCCTCGGCGCCAGCTTGCTCGGCTGCTTGATGCACGTCTTCCACAACATCCCGCATTGCGTTCAGCTTGTAGTCTCCGTCAACAATACCTCGCATCTTCTCTTCGAGCTGGACTGTGACTTCTTTGACTTTGCCTTCTAGTTGTTCAAGCTTTCGGGCTCTCGAGATGTCCACTTCGTCGTCCTCCTCCTCTTCCATCTCTTCCTCGTCTTGCTCCTCATCACCTGTCCCTTCTTCCCCATCCTCACTTCCTCTTTTCAACGCTGCTGCATTTTTCTTATGCCGCGCTCCGCGTTTCTTTCTCAGTGAATTCTCATACCGAACTCTCGAATCCGTCGCCCGCTCATTCACCTCCGCGGCAATCTCAGTCACTCTTTCGCCGGCTTGATTCAAGTGTTTTCTCATCTGCTGAAATGATGACGCAGAAAGCAACGCGGCGAGCGCACGCTGGCCGGTTGCGTTCAGAGGCGTGGATAGTGGTTCGTACTCTGGCGTGGAGGGGCGGCGTCTCTCATTATTGCTGCTGTTATTATTTTTATTGCCATGGCGGTTTGAAGCCGGTGTGCGCGATGGGGTTTCCGAGACGCGAGACGAGTGTAATCGACGTCGGTGCGAGGAAGACGCTATACTTGTCATGTTGTCGCTGCTGCTACTTGTTCAAAAATCTTTCGTGGATGTATCGTAAGATTCAGACACAGTGTGTCAGAAAAAGAAATATACCGCGCCTGAAAGAGCTTCTATTACCGCTCACGTGCTGGGCATATAAAGTAGAGTGAAGTTCGATAATTTTAGCAGTCAAGTGGTTAAAGTATCGCGGGACTCGCGAAACCTGAGATCAAACTTGAAAGTCGGTGCTGATAAGTTCAACGCGCAGTACGCGACGCGCTAAACCATATTAGGATATACAATATAAAAGACACTAGCAAAAGCAGCAAATATTTTTCAGTCAAAGTCATAAATAATTTCCTATTTCAATATGTAATAATGTAGATGCACTTTTTAAACGCGCGTTACTTTTTTTTATACCCAAAGACATGCAGCTTTAGAAAAAAGAATATACAAAAACGGCGCCCCTCTTCTTACTAAACCTTGTGAAAGACAAATGCATGGTAAAAGCCTACATACTGCGTTAGATCCTTGAAGCCATTCCAATCTACAGAAAAATGTCAAAACTTACTGGCTGCTTCCAGTTCTTCCTCGGTGACTTGTGTCGGGCCACCATTACGAGCACGAACGCCCATGCGTTCGCTCAGCGGCCCCAGTTCGGGATCGTTCTTTTCTTCGTTCCAAATGTCCAGAAATGGCTTGCGGTACAAAAGCTCTAGGTTGTATTCCGTAGTCAAACTAAAGTTAAATGTCAGCTTTTGTATTTTTAAAAAGAAATCCAGGGTTGATGGGACAGAAAAAAAAAAAAAACTCACTATCGGAAAGCCTCCCACGGCACGACGTATTCAGGAATCTCTTCAACTGCTTCTTCCATAAAATAGCTGTATTTCCATCCAAACGGAGGACGGAAAACCCCATCTTCTGGCGTTCCTTCTGGAAACCGCACACGATAAATGTCGTTTCCCCATCCGGGGGTTACGTCCTCTACTTCTCCGTCTTCTGGAGCTTCGCCCTGATCCTTTTTGCCAGCGTCTTTCTCTGCTTTACGTTTTGCATGGAACTCTGCGACTTTGGTACTGATGACGTCCGAGTTTGGTCCTACGCCAATGAAACGCCCCCCCTTTTTAAGAGCGCCGGCTACATTTTTCAGCATCTGTCGCGCTTTTACTTCGGACTCAAAAGCGTAATGCATCGAAAACATGCTGACCACGATGTCGAAACCACCGCCGCCCCAACGAGCATGCATCAAATTGGCATCCGGCCCGACATGAGCATCGATACCCACATCCCGTACAATTGGAACATCACCTAACCATTCTCCAAAACAATCCTTGGTGACAAACTCGGCGTGAAAGAGAGGGTTCCCCCGTCGGTGTCGCGGGTTGCGATTCTGTCTCATTCCACTATACCGTTCACGCGCTTGGTCAATGGATATCTCAGCAGGGTCCAGCCCGACGTAGAGTTCCACTGGCTGAGGAGCCTGCTGCCACTTCCCAAGATCGCCGCCCTTGCCACAGCCAATATCAAGAACCAAAAGTCTCTTTTCATCAACAGCGGGGGAGGCAAAATCGGCTGCCCAGTCTTTCTCGCCAGACCTCCGTGACAGAAACTCCTCATCGGGCGAGAATTTTTGAATGACAGCACTCTTGATCCAGTTGTTGAAGCTCCGAAGGCCTTTGATCTTACTATCCGTCTTCCTCCATTCTCGACCTCGCTGTGGGACGGCGTTGTAGTGCTGACGAACGACGTCCGAAACCCCTCGGTTGCGTAAATCTTGCGCGACCTCCTCCTGTTGAGCTCGTTCTCGTTCCTCCTGTCGGCGTCTTAGTAGTTCTTTCGCATTGCCCATACGCGCTCCACCGCCAGGTCGTTTCCTCTGCCGAGCCTGCGCCTCGGGGGTTGGCGATCGATCACGAGGCAGTGGGGACCGAGATCTTCTGAATTCGGCGCCGCGGTTTCTAGGAGACACAGAGCGAGAATTTCGAGAAGCGCCATTTCGAGTTGGAGGTGAACGGTCTCTCCGCGAATAGGCAGAAGGAGCTTCACGCTTGGGTGCTCTTTGGGGTCGCTCCTCTCGACGTCGGCGCTTTAGGGAAGGTTGGCTTCCAGATTGATTTGAAGCTCCTGCACCAGATGCATCGTCGGGAACATTTACTCTCTTTTCACCCGTTGAATGTCCTTCTTGTCCCTGGGTGGACCCATTTTTCGATTGCGGTTCTTGAGCTTCCTTGTCCTGAGAGTGACCACCTGTTTGAGGTGAGCTTGACCTGTCGGCCATTGTTTCACGAGTCTTCTGTGACGAGTTTTTGTACTGGGGAGTAGGTTGACTAGGAGAGCTTTGAGGATGTGTTGGTGCTGATGATTTCGGTGAGATGTTGGCATTCGCTCCAGGAGCGCGCTGGTTCCGCTGTGGGGCTTCGTCTTGGTTCGGAGGAGCTTCGATTCTATTATTATCGTTGTGTTTCTTGCTTTGGCTTCGATAAGGTGAGGGTGGAGCAGCCTGCAAGTAAGAGTTTAACTATGGTTTCATGAGAAGAATTCAGTGGAGCAAGCAGTTCCCGACTGGTAACAACAAAGCGCGGCCCAAAATTCAGCCGAAATTGAGTCATAAATCATGACACTTGGGGCGGATTACCTACCGAAGAGGCAAGGTTATTCGATTCTAGCAGACTTTCCTGCTGGTCAACAGAGACGCCGGTGTTTGCCCGTTGGCTGTGGTCGTCCTGGGGCGAGTCGCGTTCTGCCGAGCGGTCGAGGTCCTGCTGCTGCTCCATCGAGAAGATGTCCCGAGCTGGATCGTACATCGAGGGCCGTCGGTCGTGATCGCGCTCAGTCGTTCTACCGGCCATGACGGGCGAGGGATCGTTGCTAGCTGGATTTCTTTGGAAAGATTCTTGAGATTGATGCCTTCAAGGTGGAAGAAACCTTGCGACAAACGCAATTCCATCCATTGCTCGCCCATTCGGGCCTAGCGCCGGCTGCCTGGCCTTCCGCAATCGGCAAGTCCTCGTTAACTACTCCGTACTGCGTATATGATCAATCTTGAATACTCGTAGGCAGAGGAATACATGTATCCATAATGTAGATTCCAGTTATGATATATCCTTCCCTGTCTTCGCAGCCAACTCCGTAATATGAATGCACCCTGAACTATGTATGCTATCAAAACCCAATAAACACCTCCGCTCTAAGGAGAGAAACAATTATAAAACACTGTACTGCATGCGTATATTCCCCCTTCATTTCTTCTCGAGAACATTCTTCTTTGGCCCTTTGACATGTAAAGCTTCTCGCATCCTGCGAAGCTTCGACCACCATTCTCGGTCTTTGGCTTTCTGAGCAGCTTCATCCTCAGCCGTCGTGGCATCAAACGAGCTAGCATCGGAATCCCTAGAGGGTGTTTCTGTTGAGCTTCCCATTGATTTGAGATGCCGTCGATGCTTCGTTCGTATATCCTGAGCCAGCACCTGCCAGCCGCTGAGCAGGTCTTCTGGTCGCTGTCCAGGCTTGCCGGTACCGCTCTGTGCTTGTCCATCAATCCAAGGACAATATTCCATATGCTCATTGTGGACGGCAAGCTTGTCATAAACGGCTTCTTTTCCATCCTCTTTTGGCTTGTATAGCCACAGACCCAAGCGTCTGAAGCAGGCCCGGCATTCTAATAAACCGCTTGACCCATCCTTGACCACATCCCAGCCAAAAAACGCAAAAGCAAAAGCTTTCTCGTCGATCGCTTGAACCCCGTCCGGGTTACTGCTTTTCTCACCAGATTCAGACGAATCGTTTTCGGGACCGGTTCGCCCAGTTAGAAAATCGGGCGGCAATATGTTGATTATATCGCTAAGAACCACTTGTTCGGGTAACTCGATTGTTTCCCTGGCAGGTAACTGGCCATCGATGCCTGCAACTTTCAAATACCGGTCCCGTAAAGTGAAAATAGCTGTTTCTGGGTTCGATAGTGCTAGACGGTGAATCGTAGCTGAACGATAATTAGTTCCTCTCCAAGACTTAACGAGAACCACTCACCATCACATGCCTTGTTCCTCCACGGGCAATTTTCCTTGTGGCCATTTTGAATCATCTTCCTATACTCTTCAACGACTTTTTCCCCTGGAAACAAAACAACTCCATGAGCAACAAACCCCGGTAGAGTTCGATGGCAGCCAACTTACGAACTTCTCTCCGTTCTTGCACCTTGTCGCTATCCAAATCCTCAAAGTCATCGGTTTCCTCCGGGAGCTTCACAACCAGCGTGGCTCCGCATCCACCAACACATGCCACTCGCATGTGATCCGTACAAGACCATCCTCGTTTCGCCCACTCTACTTCATTTATTGGCGCCGGTTTGGTCGACCACCGAGTAACAGGCCGGAAAGTTTCCAGTCGTTCGAGAAAACGTTCGCGGTCCCAGGGGACAAAGTTGGGGCGGGCGCTCGGGGAGATAGATGATACTTTGGGGAGTCGAGAAACTGTCGTCTTTGATGTCACGGCGTCGTCGCCAACACGAACTCTCTTTATCGAAGCCGAATCAGCCAGTCGCTCTCGGGCGGCGGCAATCGGGTCCTTGGCGGCTTTGGTAGCTCCATCGCCAGTCGTCGAGGACTTCGAAATGGACTCCAGCACTCTGGTGAATTTGCGCTTTTTCGTCTCCAAAGCGTAAGACATGCTGTGGTTGGGTTGTGGTGTTTGTAGTTGGAGCTTGTTGCTTGTTTGGTGATCCGTGCGAAAGAGCTGCAGCCAGCCACGCTTGACCCGATTGGGATATATCCAAAAATTAGCACGGACTCGCAAGAGTGCGACATTTAGCACTGTACTGGTTAGGTGGAGAGTTGTTTCTCTATAGCAATAATGATATCTAGAAAATTGTCCAGTGCTCAATCGCTGACCAGGTCGAGCAAAAAATAATAATAGCCGTTGCGTGATTGGCCAGTAGTCCGCCGGCTTAGATCGGACCCGGGCTCACCTCAGATACCAAATAATTTCTCCCCTCAGTTCGACCATCGCGGCTCCTGACCAAAAAGCCTCACAGCCATTCCATTCACCATGGCGGCCTTCAGTGCCTCGAGGTCCGTCCTGCGAGGCCTCAGCGCTCGGGTCCTACCTTCTGAGCTATTCGCCTGTCGACAATGTCTGCAGAATCGCCGCGGTCTCATTTCAAGGCCATTCAGCAGCCGAACTGCGACGACACCCGTGTCTCCACGACACGCGAATCGACTCAATTCATACACTGCGGCACTCAGAAGCAAATTCAAGCCATCGGCATTCACTCGGGCAGCTTCTCTCTCCACCGCGGCAGCTGAACAGCCGTTGAATCAAGAAGTCGTCGCTAAGGGCAAATCTAGCTTCCCAGACGTGAGCAGCAAGTCCGTCGCGTACTGGCTTCTAGGCAGTGCACTGAGCGTGTTTGGAATTGTTGTTTTTGGTGGATTGACTAGGTTGACGGAATCTGGGTAAGTTTTTTTGGTGCCAATTAAATGGCTACGAGCTACAAAGCCTCTGAGATTGCTAACGACCCCCTCAAGGCTAAGCATTACCGAATGGAAACCAGTTACAGGCTCGCTACCTCCCATGAATAACGAAGACTGGGAGGCGGAATTCGCCAAATACCGATCCTCGCCCGAATACAAAATCCTGAACCCCAACATGAACCTCGACGAGTTCAAGTCGATTTACTACATGGAATGGATCCATCGACTCTGGGGCAGATTCGTGGGATTGTCGTTCGTCATTCCTGCAGTATACTTTGTGGCTAGGAAGAAAGTCTCGAAGCCAATGGCCTGGCGCCTAGCCGGGATCTCAGGGCTTATCGGTTTCCAAGGGTTTATCGGATGGTGGATGGTGAAGTCAGGCCTCAAAGACGACCTTTTTGCGCCCGGAAGCCACCCAAGAGTCAGCCAGTACCGACTAACAGCCCATCTTGCTGCTGCTTTCACATGTTATGTCGCCATGCTCTGGAACGGACTTGCTATTTTGCGATCTCGCCGTCTCCTAGCCAACCCGGATGCCGGTATTAAGACCCTCAAGGAACTCCAAAACCCCAAGCTTGCGATATTCCGTCGGTCTGTTGCAGGCCTGGCGCTCTTAGCTTTCACCACAGCAATGTCTGGCGCGCTTGTCGCTGGCCTTGACGCCGGTCTCATCTACAACGAATTCCCGTACATGGGCAACGGCCTGACGCCGCCCAAGGATGAACTCTTCGACGAGAAATACTCGCGCCACTCTGACAAAACAGATCTCTGGTGGAGAAACATGCTCGAGAACCCTTCTCTCGTCCAACTCGACCACCGTATCCTTGCCATGACCACCTTCACCGCCGTAATGGCACTCTGGGCTTACTCAAGGAGACCCGGAATGCGAAAGATATTGCCACGGCCCGCATCCAAAGGTATGCATGGCGTCGTTGGCTTCACATTTCTGCAGGTCACACTGGGTATTTCAACGCTGCTCTACCTTGTGCCTACCCACCTGGCCTCGTCGCACCAGGCGGGGAGTCTTTTCCTGTTGACTTGGGTTCTTGTGCTCGGTAGTAGAGTGTGGCATCCATCGAGAACGGCAAAGTTGTTGCAGATGGCGGCAAAGGCTAGAAATCAGCCTATGAATGCGTCTGCTGTTAATGCGTTTAAGAAATGAGGTGTAGCAGACCTCTTATAGTGCTTTGTAACATCATTTGTGTATAACACCCCTCTCATGTATTATAGTTATGTAGCTTGATAATAGAGTTGGAAATTGGAAGCTTCCTTGAATTTATTGTGTTATTAGTAAAGAAGGTCAGCAGCCAAAACATACTTTGTACTTTGACAGCTTAGTGTACAGTATGAGAACTTTTCTTAATACTGAAAATACTTGGTTTCTGATAAAAAAAATGCCACAATCAACAGAGAGAAAATATGCTTAACACTTGACCTAAACTAAGCACGGGCTTGCCATGTATTTTTCCTTGATTTTCTGCCAACATATATATGGTATCATACCACTCTCTTTACGTCTTGCAAATCATATGAAATAATTGAAATACCGTATGCCGTCGTAACCCTCTATACCCAACCCCTTATTGTCCTTTTGTTTTGTTTTTGGGTTGTCTACTTGTGTGGAATACCTTCTTCAGGCTGGGGAGTAATACCAACAACCTCGGCAGCAGTGGGCTTGGTCTGTCCAGAGCTGTCGTCTCGCATGAAGGGGAATGTGAGGACTTCCTTGATACTGTAGTTGTTGGTCAGGAACATGACGAGACGGTCAATGCCCATACCCCAACCACCAGTGGGTGGGAGACCGTATTCCAAACTGGTGCAAAAGTTCTCGTCAATCAGCTGTGCCTCGTCGTCACCTTGTGACTTCTGTCTGGCCTGCTCCTCGAATCGAAGGCGCTGGTCGAACGGGTCGTTCAACTCGGTGTAGGCGTTGACAATCTCCTTCTTGCAGACAAAGGCTTCAAACCGCTCGCAAAGACCGGCGTTGGAGCGGTGGTACTTGGCTAGAGGCGACATCATTTGCGGGTGTCCTGTGATAAAGGTTGGGTTGACGCAGGTCTCTTCGATGAATTCGCCGACCAGCTTGTCAAGCATGCGTGCGTTGGTCATTGGAGGGGAGCATTCCACACCAGTCTTTGCGAGAACCTTCTTGAGGAATTCATTGGTCTCTTCGGTGTGTAGCTGGTCGCCAGGAGGGAACTTCTCGCCCGTGGCCTCCTCGAGCGCGGGGATCATCTCAACTCGCCTCCAAGGAGCCTTCCAGTTGACATGGTAGGTTTCTCCGTGCTGAGTATTGAATGTGGTTTCGTAGCCACCAGTGACGTGCTTGACTAGGCCAGACACGAGCTCCTCGGTCAGGTTCATGACATCGTAGACATCAGCGTATGCCCAGTAGAACTCGCAAGTAGTGAATTCCGGGTTGTGGGTAAGATCGATTCCTTCGTTACGGAATTGACGACCAAGCTCATACACACGCTCCAGACCACCAACAACCAGCATCTTGAGGTACAGCTCAGGAGCAACACGCATGAAAAGGTTCATGTCGAGGTCGTTGTGGTGGGTAATGAATGGCTTGGCAGTAGCACCGCCAGCGATGGCGTTCATCATCGGGGTCTCGACCTCGGTGAAGTCGCGGTCATCGAAGAAGTTGCGGATGTACTTGACAATCTTGTGGCGGGTGGTAAAGACGGCGCGCGAAGAGTCGTGCACGATCAAGTCGAGGTAGCGTTGACGGAAACGCCGCTCCGGGTCTGAAAGACCACCGGTAAAGGGGAGAGAATGCAGACATGGCGACAGAAGGATAACTTCGGTTGCGAAGATAGATAGTTCACCATCGTCACGGTTCTTTGGGTTGCTACGGCCTGGGAAACCCTTGACACCAATAATGTCTCCTCGACGAAGCTGCTCGTGCTGCTGCTCAAAGGGGATGTCACCCTTGGCATATTGGGCCTGGCACAGGACCTGCACCTTGACATTCTCGGCGCGAATGTCGTAAAAGACCAACTTGTTACCGGCTGCGCGCTTGTTGAAGACACGGCCGGCAACCTGAACAGTCACATCGGTCCTCTGCTCGCCCTTTGCCAGAGACTCATAGTCCTTCAAAAACTGGCGCGCATCGACGGTGACTTGGAACTTGTGCGGATAAGGATCGGGGTTCTTGGTTTGGCGCAGCTTGTTGATCTTGCTGGAGCGAAGTTCGAAATATTGCTATAAAAAAGATTCCATTAATCACTTGTCCACGATTCTCACTCATCTTGATCGACTTTTGACTCACATTCGGCGCCAGATTCGACTCGTCATCTTCAGTCGACTTCTGCTTCTCAGCCTTGGGCGGGGCAGCAGCCTCCTTCTCCTTCTTCTTTGCGTCCTTTTCCCTGTTCTTCTGGCGTCTCTTGTACTCGGACTTGGACACCTTCTCTCCAGTGACTTCGTCTAGGATGAGATTGGCGACGCCAACCTCGGCCTCCTTGACACCGGAATCCGCCATGATGCGAAGTATGTATGCAGTTCCGTTTCGATTAGATATTTCTTCTTGGAAGAGGCGAATGCGATGGTGGTGGTTCTCTTCTTTTTTTTTCCACCCTTGCGAAAACTAGGGTGGGGTTCTCACCGGAAAAAAAGGCTGTGCGGGGGAACTGAAAGAAAGAGTGGCGGGTGCGTGAGTCACCGGCTGCCGATGTTTGGGACGCCAACCAACAGTGATAAATAAAAGCTGCAAGCTTGTTGTAAATATTATGTTTCAAGTGGCCCAGCACTGCCCTTTCATACCTTGAGCATTAGGCATTGATTGTCCTTTGATTTATGATGCCAAGGTAAACATCAGTGAGTCATACTACTACTAGTATGTAAGGACTGTGCATCAAGAGACCCAACAGTTGCATTCCTGTATTTTCATGCATTATCTGTGATACTTTTAGTGCCTCGAGTCTATTATAACTATAGATTGTATCAGCTGTATTGACCGTGTAAGATCTTGTAAATTTTGAGTCCCTGGTTTCATCAAATGCAGATCCCAAATATGTACATGCAAACTTAGTGCTTATAGGCCATATCCATGAATCAGTCTAATAGTCGATCAGACTGCGACGCTAAAAGTTCCTAGGCCCTACTCCTCCTCCTGTGATCCTGAACATACCTGGGGAAAAAAACAGGAATCATATTCTCTGTTTTGTTCCGTTTTGAGTTAGCTTGGCCAAGGGTCTGGGCTAGGGTATAGGGCTAGGGCACTAATGAGGGGCAAGGCATCTTGGAAGAACTCGCAGATTGATCAATGATATTTTTCTGGTTACGTTGTAACTAATGAAAGTTATCAAATTGTACTCCCTGTTTCTATCGTTCTCACAAGTCGAGACTTGACCCAAGGAAATCGAACCATTTTTTCTGATCTTTACAACTGACCTCTCCTCACATGTATCGCAACCACCAAAGATCATGATAACCGTTTTAGCCCTTGTGAAGAGCCAGCTCAAAAAGTCAAAACAACAAAGAACAGAAATAAAGAAACCAACCCCCCCCTCCCCCCTCCCCCCACATGTTGTTGTTTGACAGTCGAGATACTGCACCAAACATCGCAAAATCCTCTTCGCCACGACGAGAAAAGAGCAAGACAGGTTTATGGAAAGAGCATTGTCTGGTCCTTCTTGCTCACATCGTCCGTATTAAGACGAGAAAGTGTCGACCAACTGACCATAATCATTGGCCAGATCATCTCCGTCGTCTCTTTTTGTACATTCAGCCAGCCATTGCTGCGCAAGGGTCAATTTCTCTAGCTGTGTCTCGAGACGCGCGCGCTGCATTTGACGCTCGGTGTTGGGATCCATCAGGCGTGTGCACCTTTCGGCAGCTGCACGAATTGGCTGTTAGTACTGTATAAAAAATAAATAAAAAATAAATGATAAACAACATACCGTCCGGTTCGTGTATCCCAAGCTTCTCCTCGATCACTGAGCACAAGTTGTTACACTTTTGAAAAAGTCTCAAATGCACTTTCTGGGCAAGTGAATCTACAAAACGAGTCGATGCAATGTCGTAGTAAGCTCTAGTCCCCTATCCAAAACGTCAGTTATTAGCGCTGGGTACATAAATAAGTTTATCAACGTACTGCCATCATCTTGACTTCGTTGTCAAACGGATCTGGCCCAACATCGATCTGTTTTACCCTTTGCGCGGCCTTAACCTTATCTTCAGGTAACTCATTCTGGGACTTGAGGTATGCCTTGGCTCTAGTTATTCGGCGTCGATACGTCAAGTTTTTGTAGTGGTTTTTTTCCTCGGCTTGAATGTATGTAAATGCAGTTGTCAATGGCTTCGACTTTTCCTGGTCAAGGAGTTCCAAGGCTTGCAACTCCAAGTCATTCTTGAGCTGAGACAGATACCGAGAGACTGTGTTTGAAATACGCCGGTGTAGTTCCGTCTCTTGATATGGTGCGAAGACTTTGTTAACCTGATTATCAATTGTGTTCTTGACTAGCTTGTTGGTGAGGTCAAGGAAAATTTCCATCGGGCCACCCCAGTGAGATACACTGATCTTGTTCAAAGCTTCACTTGCTCGGGGGTGATTCTGGTTGGCGATGTGTCCGTAAGAGTAGCTTTCGTTGATGCCCCTGATTTCTGGTAACTGGAAACGGTGTTTCGGTACTAGATATCTGGTTAGCTCAAACACACCATCCACGCGAGCATTTTATATGCTTACCTTTGAAGTCATCAAAAAAGTCGGTCTTGAACTGAAGTTTTGGCTGAGAAATGGGCTGGGTGGGCATCAATACTTTTGCATCTGGGGCGGGTGTTCTGCTCTTATTAGGCGTCCGTGCCGATTGCATGTCAACTATTTCACAGTCGGCGTCGCTTCCATCCTCAACTACATTGTCAAAAGCATCTTCTTCTGTCTCTGTTTTCAGGGACGGGCGAGTACGCTGTAGGGATATGCGAAAATCCGATGCAATATAATCCCATTGCCTGAACATTTGTGAGTCTTTCGATCCACCATCGAAGCATGACTCGATAGCACTCTGGAAGTCTCGAAGCTTGTTTACAAGGTCAACAATCGCGCTCTTGGTAACCGGCTGAGGCAGCAGTTGAAGTTCTGCCTTGATTCTCTCGGCTTTCTCGTTGATTTGGTTGACGACAGTTGGAAGAGAATTCCTAATCTGATCGAGCAACAGTTGAGACAAGGCAGTTTGTAGTTTCCGCGTACCGAACTTTTCCTGGAACCTACCCAGGTCACCAGTCCAAGGAGGCTTGGAAAAGAAATCCTCCTCTTCAGTTCGAGCTTGTTCGTTATCGATAACAGGATTGGGGTTGTTGCGAATGACAAAATACCCATGACCGAGAAGAAACTTGTTGCCTGTTAGTATCTCACACCACTGGGTCGTATCTTCCATACGATCTGGCTTTGTTAAGACACCCAATGTCCTCTGTGTAGCTTTGATTTCTCGGACGATACGTGCAGCGCTCGAGTTGGTAGCATCATCCGTCATTGGGAGGGTCAACAGAATGATGCAGCTTTCTTGTAGCACGTAATGTTTGACAAGGTTCTCAACCAGCGTCACGAGGTAGGCTTCTTCGTCGACTTCGGCCTGGCTGATGACGCCTGGCAAATCATAAAATGCCAAGTTCGAAAAGCCGGGCGCCGAGATGTCAAGACGGACAACATTTGGAGAGAATTTCACACGAGTAGATGTTTTGTCCACGGCTGAAAACGAGCCAGGCACATACGACGACGGATCGTCTTGGGGGTTCAAAATAGCTAGCTGGGCACACTGAATAGCTTCTTGAACCTGATCTTTACTGTCCAATGTGATAAAATGTTCATCTTGTGGATCCATGGGCACCCAGGGACCCAGGGGCTTGGCTTTGGATATTTTTTTGAGGCTCAGGCTATCACAGTAGGAATGGGTTCGACTCAAGGAAACCTTGCAACGCCATGGTTCATTGCTCTCGGACAGGTTGATCTCCATAGGGCAGCGAGTGCAAGTCCCAGCACTGCGAGGCACTTTGATTTCGGACATGCCTTCAATGAGAGACGACTTTCCAGTGGACTGATCACCCACGACACAAATTTTGGGCAGGGCAATCTTGTTGTCTTCGATTCCAAGATGTCTCAACTCTTGGACTTTTTTGACAAGGTCTCTCATCTCGTGGGTCATACGACCAATGGTCTCAGAATCTGTCATTGGTCAAACGATGACCCAAATTGCACAAATTTTGCAGGAATAACTAATACTCACTCTGACGATGTGCGTCACCCTGTTCAACTTTGGGAACCACCTCCAGTGGGAGATTTAGAACTGCAGAAGGCATCTTATCTTGAATGTTGCTCCGTTTACCCAAGAGAATTACTTGGTATGCGCCAGGAGAAACTGATGAGATGATGGAAGGCTCACTTCAAGACCAAGAGAAGAAAGAGGGTGAGGGAAGATAGGGAAGAGAGAGGGTGAAGGAAGGTGAGGTGAGAGGGGAAGATGGGAAGATGGGAAGATGAGATTAGGAAGCATGGAGAGGGGGTACCCGGCAGCAAACGGACACCAAAACAAAGAAGGGTGTTTGAAGACCTTCTGGAATATTCATATTTTCAGTGTTAAGAAGATATTGGGTGAGCATAGTTGCGTAACAAGCTATTTGGCTGATATATAGAGATATTCCAATCAGATACAAATCAACTCAACTGTTAAAATGAAGACTCGTTGTGTAGATACTGGCTATATCAAGAATTGCATAAGGATATAGGGCCTGCGAAGTGAAGCCAAAACAAGCTGGCGATGCACGGTGGGGCGGTTGCCCGATTCGGCAGGCGCCATCACTAGTCGCGCCAACTGACCGCCTGCGCCGTCCAGAGCTTCAAGTTGGCCACTTCTGACATTGATCATTTCTGTACAACGTGTCCTCCGCCGGCTTTTAATTATATCATTACAATCAGAGAGTAAGAGTCAACAGATCTCTCCCTGCTACATCGACCACCATCCGGCCTCTGCGTTCCGAGTTCACCGCCAGTATCGCCTTTCATGTTGCAGGTGCCGGTCCGGGAACACACCAGCAATAACATGGCCTCGACGAAAGCTGTCATTCTGGTCAGTCGATCTGCCAGCCACGCGGGTCGCTCATTTATATTGACATCCTTCTTCTGCAGGTCGGAGGCCCCTCGAGAGGTACTCGATTCAGGCCACTGTCACTGGATGTTCCCAAGGTACGTCACCGTCGCAAACCGCCCCTGAAGAAACCCCGCATTGCGTTGTTGATTGCTGATTCCACGCGCTGCTGCAGCCACTCTTCGACGTCGCTGGTCATCCCATTATCTACCACTCGCTGAAGGCTGTTGCCAAAGTCCCAGGCCTCCGTGAAGTCGTCCTAGTCGGGTACTATGACGAGACCGTGTTCCGGGATTTCATCAAGGACGCGGGCAAAGAATTCCCCCACCTGCGCATTCAATACCTACGAGAATACCAAGCTCTGGGCACCGCTGGGGGCCTGTACCATTTCCGCGATGCCATTCTGAAAAACAAGCCTGAGCGCTTCTTCGTGCTCAACTCGGATGTTTGCTGCTCGTTTCCTCTGGGCGAAATGCTGGATCTCTTTGAGGAGAAAGATGCCGAAGCCGTCATTCTGGGAACACGAGTCAGCAACGACGCAGCAACCAATTTTGGTTGCATCGTATCTGACGCTCACACGAAGCGTGTTCTGCACTATGTCGAAAAACCAGAGTCACACATTTCGAACCTGATCAATTGCGGTGTTTACCTGTTTGCAACAGAAACCATCTTCCCCTCGATCCGCAGCGTCATCAAACGCCGCACCACCCGCCCTCGCTTGGTTTCGTACCCGTCATCCGAGAACCTTGAGTCGTCGTTCATTGCCGAAGATGAAGATGCCGAGAAGCCGGAAGTGCTGCGTTTGGAGCAGGACATTCTCTCCGACCTCGCCGATAGCAACCGTTTCTTCGTTCACGAAACCAAAGACTTTTGGCGCCAGATCAAGACAGCCGGCTCAGCCGTCCCAGCCAACGCCTTGTACCTGCAGCAGGCCTTTCAGGCGCAGTCGGACGAACTCACTGCCCCTTCTGCCGTCATCGTGCCCCCTGTCTACATCCACCCGACTGCTGAAGTTGACCCAACCGCGAAATTAGGTCCCAACGTGTCCATCGGACCCCGCGCCATCGTCGGTGCTGGTGCCCGAGTCAAGGAGTCTATCATCCTTGAGGACGCAGAGATTAAGCACGATGCCTGCGTGCTGTACTCAATTATTGGCTGGGGTAGCCGTGTCGGCGCCTGGGCCCGTGTCGAAGGCACCCCGATTGCTGCTGGCAGCCATTCTACGAGCGTGATCAAGAACGGCGTCAAGGTCCAGAGCATCACGATTTTGGGTAAAGAGTGTGGCGTGGGCGATGAAGTCCGCGTCCAAAACTGTGTTTGCCTGCCGTACAAGGAACTCAAACGGGTACGTATAAGTCTACTGCATATTCGTTCACTACTAATAAGGGGGAAAAAATAGGATGTTACCAACGAAGTCATCATGTAGTTCAACACTAGACATGTGTTTTCTTTTGTTATCAGCATGTCAATCAAAGCCGGATCTAGCCCCGTGTTTATCGGAAGCGACTTTATTTGCCAAAAAATAATAATGAAGAAATCATGACAAAAGAATCTTTAATTAATACCTTATTCCATTTTGAATACATATGCCATTCTCAGATAATGATGTGAATCGAATAAAATGAATGATTATACGCCTCTATATAACGATGCCCTAGTCTAAACGCCATGCCTGAAGAGTCCGTCGCGATGATAAACTGGAAATGCCGAAATAAAAGAAACAATGTACGCGGATGAGATGGGGAAGGAAAAAAAATCAACGAGCATAGTCATATCGGTCATAAGGCATGTGCTGATACTGAGTGTCATGAGGTCGATACGATTCGTACCCCGTTTGCTCGTCGAATCGCGAATGCAACGGCGAGTACGGCGACGAATTATTTGCGGCCCATCGCGGGCCTGGAGCAGGGATATCTGGAACGCCATCGTAATACTCGTGGTTACTATTAACGACTCCAGTGGTAGCGGCGTGATGGACTGGCTGCGGTTCGTTTCCGAATCCATCTTGATACGGGTTCGTTGTCATGGGGTAGTCATCCTCCGGGACAGGATGGCGATGCGTGTATTGCGGTTCCTCGGGTCTGACAGTGCCAAAGGCATTGTACGCATCATCGCGATGATGCTGGTCGTCGCCGCCGCCCAGAGCGCCCGACAGCGCGGGCACGCTGCTCTCGCTGCGGTCATGCAGCTTGATATCGTCGTCGCGGTAGCGCATAGAACCAAGCCTACTAAGATTGAAGCGGTCGCGGCGCGCGACAATGTCAAGAATGATATGGAAAACGGCCATGGCGAGCGAGATGACGACAAAGGAGAAGAGCGTCTTGTACAGTCTGCAGACCATCACGCCCGTCGACGTGCCCCAATTGCTGGTATTGCAGGTCGTGCCGATGGTGCCTTGCATGCTGTAGCCTAGGATGCCGATTGAGGCGATCCAAAGGATAAGCAAGATGATGTTGAGGATCATGGAGAGCACAGGGTTTAGGCGGGTGCTGCAGTATAGAATACCCGTGAAGATGAGGCTGAGGAGGGTGAGGAAACATGTGACGAACAGCTGATTATTTCATGTTAGACATAGGTAAATAACTGTCTGGACTGTAAGCCACTCACCACAACAAATGCATAGGGCAATTTGAAGCCGTCCGCGTGTAGATGAATCGCAAAGAAAATCAATATCGCCGTCACGATCGCGGTCGAAATTGCCCATAGGCCTCTGGCAAAATAAAACGAGCCAGCCGAGTAGGGCGACGACGCAAACGAAGCTCTTCCCATGGCTGTTGGTATTTAGTGATGTCGATGACTACTGTTGATTTGGGCTGCGGCAGAAGTATTCCTAGTCAGGAATAAAGAAAGCATCGAATTGAAATACACAAAACCAGCCGACATCAAAAAAGCAGCAAGGCAAGACGAAGAGACAACGGGGAGCATTGTCAGGCAGAGTATTCTTCAAGGAATTAAAGATTATTAAATACGAAATTTAATCGTCGAGCTCTGAAACACAAAGGAGGCGATGCTGCGCGCTGTCATTGCGTGGCCGTGCCCCACCAGCCAACCGCAATGGCCAGGCAACTGATCGACATGCCTAGATGCACTGCCCTGTCAACACCCCTTTCGTGTTGATAAAATAAGATAAGAGCTGAGGATTGAGACACAAGATGTGCCTATTCCTGGTCGTGTTATATACGTCGAGTCTGAAGAAATCGATTTGTGGTGCTTGATATGTCTCCGCACGCCGTGCCTATCGAGCATAAGCCCTAACTAATCCGATTTTCTTTGTATAGAAATCTGGACACAATCGAACAGTACATTGCGGTAAAACATAACATTTGAAAACAACACCGAGGGTCACGGTGCAATAAGTAAAATGTTTTTTCAAACTCGCTGGCTGGCTGTTCCAAGGTAATAGGTCGGACATGATCTGTACAAAACGTGATTGCAAAATTAGAAAACCGTGTGGGGAAGACAAGACGCTGACGCATGGAGGCTTCTGCCTTGCGCCGCCGTTGATACTCGCATCGTTCTCAACCTCCGGCCTGGTTCACTCACCCACGCAGTGGCTATACGTCAATTGGCAGTGAACAAGAACTCGACCTGCAGAACTCGCTTTATGTCTACTACGCGCACTTTTGCCAGTACAGAATTCCGAGTATCTACTACGCGCTGGGAGGCCAACCCCGCACCGCGATAACAAAACATGGCGACATACGAGGGTCAGTAGAATCAAAAAGAACCCCAACTTTCAAATTTCGTGTTCACTGTTTCTAACATGTTTGAAAAGTCGAACACAACACCACCGATCCCCGGGTAACCAACCAGGCTCGCTCGCGCCGTCCAGACCTGTCGACCTTCTTCGCAACCCTGTCCGAGATCACTCCCAACCCCTCCGAAACCCGCACGAGAGAACATGCTGTCCCCGTGCCTGGCGATGTCAGTGCGGCTTTCCGTTCACTTGCAGAGGCTTTTGATGTGATGAGACGGGAACATGATATTGGAGGTGCTGGTGCTGGTGTTGGTGGTGGCGAGCAGACACCAGGCGAGGATCATCACGGCGCTGCTCTGATTGATCAAATGATCGAGGCATTGGTCCAGGGCGCGGAATTGCCACCAAGGGAAGTGGAAGGTGTCAATGAAGAGTTCTGCGATTGTAAGCTTGTCCCCCCTTCCTTTGCTGTCCCTACTGCTATAACTTGCCCTGTGCGGATGGACGAGAAAACTAACTTGACCCCAAGCTCTCGACCGTGTCCCCCGCTCAGCACTCAAAGCCTCGCAGTCATGTCCAATCTGCAGTAACCCATTCCTCGACGACCCTTACCCTCTTGTTGTGCGACTACCCTGCCATACCACGCATCTGTTTGATCTCGAATGCGTCCGGCCCTGGCTCCGTCTCCGCGGAACATGCCCATTAGACCGAACGGATTTTGGAAAGAAGCAGCGCGAGAAGGAATTAAAACGAAGGAAAGAGCAGGAGAAGCGCAGGGCTGCAGCGGATGACGAAGAAGATGATTTGGATGGGATGTATGGTTAAACCGATATATGATGTGAAGCACCAAGACTGAGACGAGTCAATCTATCTCGAAATTCTACATACAAATGTTACGACAAGATGAGAGCGCTTTTTTTGATTTTTGAGTATCATTCTTATTTTATACCTCTAAGCTATGCGAAGCAGAAAGCATTGTTTTCACATGTCATTCCGTTCATTTCTTTTCGTACATTTATCTCATTATGCATTCATCGCTCGTAAAATGGTCCTTTCCCAAGTGGAAATTCCTCAAAAAATCACTCACTCTTCTAACAATTCCTCAATACGACCCGTCGCTGAAGTTGGCCCAGTCGTCTTCTGAATAGCAAGTTTGCCCACCTGGTCAATGACTGCTTCGTAGCCACTCTTTTCCAACACGCCTCCTTCGTCTCGAACAACTTCTCTGGCCTCGAGTTCCTCGACTATTTTCTGGTTCTCCTTGTTATTCTCAAGAAGGAATTTCAAGCACATGACCGCATGTTCTTTCATGTAAGGATTGTGTGCATCGAAACTGGTGCAGGACAGAATACATTCTACGCCCCCGTGCTCGCGAATCTGGGTCTGGACTTCAGGAGACCGCCAAACGAGAGACGATAGCACCAAGAGAACCAGCTTTTTGAGGTTGCGCCATTCGAATTCACAGGGATCTTCCGTAATAGGCGGCGAGTCGGCTCGAGAGCCAACATCGTCGCCGTTCTCGTCTGCCGGGTCAACGTCGCTGGGATCGTATGGGCGTTCAACCGCAACTGGTTGCGCAGACTCCTTGGTAGGACTGTTGTTACCCTGTGATGCTGGTACTGGCGGGTTGGCCATCATCGAGCTAAGAGAGCCCTTTGGAATGTTCGCGTCCAACTCTCTCAGCAACGTGACCAAATCGTAGGCAAGCTCCCATTTGATAAGCAGGTTCTTCCAGTCGTTGTTCTCCGTGAGCACTGCGAAAAACTCCACAAGCTGATATACACCTTCGTATACCCTCTCCATATCCCACAGGTTTAGCGGGAAATCCTCTGGCAATGCCCGGTTTGCCCGGATTTGGCCTTGAAGATAGATCAGACCGCATGACTCTGGAATGATAGTTCCTCGGAAGATGGTGAAAATGTACCGCGTTGTGAGTACATCCACCCTTGTTAAACTGGCTGGAACTGGGGGCTCAGCTGGCGGATTATCCTTCGTTTGCTTTAATGACCCTGGCGTATACTTTTTTCTGAAAATTTGCGTCAGGATTTTCACCACGACTGCTTGTGCTGGAGAGATAATATCCTTCTGCTGGCCGAAATCAGCATAAGCATGAGACATTAATCCGTTTTTCAGAATAGCCTCCATAATCTGTTCCATATATTTAAAGTATTGCTCGTCGTCAGGGAGATCCCAAGCTGCAATGAAAATCAATAATTCACGGAGCAAGTTGCGGCCAGTTTCCTGTGTCAGCAGGATGTGACACCGAATCGCTTGCATGTTCTGAATCACTTCTCGATCCCCATTCTTGACCCCTAGATTATCCACAATCCCAGCTTTGACGATCATTGGAAGTGCTTCAATTTCGGCTGGACCCAAGACAAGAGGAATATCGGTCAGCAGCCCTCGCTGTTGATCACCAGGTCGACCTCGATAGTCGTCATCATCATCTTCGTCCTCTTCCTCTTCATCTTCCTCATCAAGACTGCCTTCCACGCCGTCGTCAAGGCTCTGGCCATCATCTTCACCAACGCCGTCATCGTGATCATAGGGATCGTCGCCTTCGCCAAGTACTTGAGAAGCTTCTTGTGCACGTGCCATCAACTCTTCCTTGGCTATTTGCAACGCGTCAGCGCCGGATTGATAAGTCCGGGGCATGGCCGTATCCTCATCAGTTATAGGCGAGTCCGCTGTAAATGCACTGTATCTTTCGAAATCGGGAAGATCTGCCCAGCAGATCCGTGGATACCCTGCTGTGGCGCTTCGGTCTATGCAGAGTATAGGTTGCTTTTTCGTATCTTCCTCTGGTTCCGGAGGATCCTGTGTTCGGTCTTTCAACCCTCGCATTTCGTCCGCTTTGTGGCCCAAGATTGCAGTGAGTGCGGTACGAATTTCCTTCACTTGTTCCGGGTCCTTGCCCATCTCTTGAATTTCTCTCAGGTCTCGTCCAAGAAGCTTCTCCATGTGGTCTTTTATTTGCGCCAACAATAACATGGCTGCTTCTTCTTTGATGTTGGCGGGTTCTCTCGGGAAACTCGAGATAGTCTCGATCAACAAGTCCTCAGCTGCTTGCTCGCTCCGAAGAGGCTCGATCGACCGCTCACCCGTCCTCACAATCGGAGCAACACCCTGAGGCGAAGGACTTGCGGGATCAAGTGGCTCCATTGGGGTAATGAGCTTGTAATCGCCATTTGAGTGGTATCCGAACACATCCAACCACAGAACAAGCTTGCGCTGTTCGTTTTGCATGATGAAATTGTTCAAAAATTGTAGGCATATAATCAACAGACTCTTATACAGGTTAACAACCTTTTGCCAGCGTTCCTCGTTTCTCGCATTTGTGTCTCCGTCAAAACCTCGGGCGGTAACCCTAACACATGTATCGATCAACGCCAGTATCCGTTGATCAAACCCTTTCTCTGCCGCCAAGTTCTGTGCTCTGTTGGTAGTGGCGAGAAGATTTCGAGCGATGGTACAGAGGTCACGAAGTCGTTCGATATCCTTCACCAAATTTAGGTAATTGTATGCTATCAAATTCGAGGACGAATGATCGTAGTTTGCTGTCGGCGGGCATTTCCACGCAAACGATTGCGATTCTAAGACTGGGATCGCTTTGGTGAGCACGTCGGTGAGACCTTGCCAAATATCCGTGGACAGGGCAAGGCTTTGTCTGTATGTGTGTGAGAACCAACCAGTGTAAAGACACTTTTTGAAAAGAAAGGAGAGGCAAAAAAGTGAAAAGACATACCTGACTTCCATTTCATGGCGCGTCTTCAAAACAATCTTCTTCCCGGCAATCAGCATCTCCTCCAGTTGTTTGTCGTCGATCATGCCTCGTGTCTCATAGTGGCTCAATGTCCCCGCAAGCACGACCTTGAGCAGCAGCTCGGCGGGGGTGCATTTTGGCTCGCTTCCTCGGAAATTGTGTTCGGTCATATTTCGAGAACCGGCCGGGGGCCAACAGTAAAGGGAAAATCGCAGCAAAACAAAGGCAGCGGAGCTGAATGTTTAAAAAAAGAGCGGGCAAGACTGGATGCGGAGAAAATCATCTCGACTCAAGTAATCATTCAAACTTGGGCCTGCGGCGGGTCCCGGTTTTTCCGCTCCGGCCGTTATCTTATCGCTTGTTTATACGAAATTCTCATAATCTGATCTTTATTCATGGATATCCAACTATAATTCTTCGCTATTGTACAGGCCAGTTCATCGTATCTCGCAGATTTCGCCAAAACCCCAGGTCGTATATATTGTCGATAGCTCGAATGCTTCCGACGCGATGGAACCTCGGATCGACAGGTGCGTTTTCATCTTCAGGTTGCAGAATGCAGCTCGACTGCGTGGCAATAGAAAACCCGACCCTGGGCGGCTCACCGCCTGTCATGATCAGAACCTGGTCACTGGCCCCTGGCCATCGTGACTCAGGGTCAATAGACTCGTTCCGCGGCTTCGGGGTGCGGTAGATTTCGCTTTTGCTAGCCCTGTAAACCAGCCCGTCTGCAATGTCTTCCTTCCAGTCATCCCACTTCGAGGTCTCGTTGGTGGTCATTCCAGCCCAGATGAGATAAAAATGGTACACCAAGAACCCAAAAGCAAGCGGCGCTGTCATGACTGCCAGCAGAAAAATAGCGCCGATTTGGAGTTCATCGGTGACGGCATAACCCCAGTAGTTGATAAAGGTAGACCAAGATAGCCCGGTGCTCCAGCGTGAGCTTCGACTGTGGGAAAGTGTCGTTTGTAGATTTTCATCGAGAATGATGTAACCCAATCGCACACCGTATACAAGCAGTGCCGTAAGAGACAGTAGCAAGCCCATAAAGTAGCGATGGTTGTTGCGACCCACGCAATTGCTTAGCCAGACGCAGTGATGGTCATGCTTGGAGACGCAGACGTTGCAAATGCTGCAGTGCTTGCTCCGTGCGGGCTTCAGAATACGACACGTAGAGCACTCGTTCCCCGGGTGGAAAAGAACTCGGTCATAAGGGTATCGAGCCAACTCGCTTCTAACATTCTCCGGAGTAATGGAAGATTTTGTTGTCACACTGGCATATAGGTAGATATATGGCAGGCTGATTGCTATTGGAACAGCGAATCGGTGTAGACTGCTCAGCCTAGACCATGCCGCCGGCACAAATACCAGCTCTGAAATGGACAAGAGCGAAGCGAAGAATATCTAGCCCTGGTAAGCTAATGTCGCGCACTTTTTAAGATGAAGAAAAGAAACCAAACGTACCAACACCACTGGATGGTTTTCATACATCAAATACTTGCCAGCACCAGTACAGCACGAGAGCAGCCGGCCTCCCGTGAGAAATGAGTCGATTCGGGCCAGGCCGCGTGGAATGTATATCCAGAGAGCTCGGTGCAGAAAACCGATAGGTGTTTTCCTGCTCCACGCATGAGGACGTGAATCCACTGAGAACAACAAAGAAAAAGAAATACTTACCTAAACGCCGGCAATCGGCCAAAAAGCGCGATGAATACAAGACACGAAATGGACAGCACGACTAGTGCGACATTTCGAAACACACCCATTCTGAGGGTTTGAAAAGAAACAGGAGCTAGCTGCGTCGTAAGCTAGACATTATCTATAAATTTCCAATTTGATCGCACCAAATGCCGGGCGAGCTAAACATAGGGCCAAAACGTTAAAGGAAAGGGGGGAGAAGCGTCGCATGCATGGTGGATGTTTTGCGCCTAGTGAGGAAGCTGATCTCGCCGATTGACTAATTAATTATCGGTGGGGGTTTCCCGCGCCCGATTTTCTCAGCGTTGTAACTTGTCGCCCGTGGCTGCACGTGACCTTTTTTTGGATGTTGTGCCTCCTTTAATTTGTCTTCTAGGGATCTTTACTTCAAATGCTCGGAAGCATGGAATGAACATTCCGGATGACTGTGATCGAACGCACCTTGCGACCGTTAAATCTCCAGCAACGGTCGGATTCAATGACTGACGACTGCTTTCTTTTGGAGCGCTTCACGTCCCTTGTATGCATCTCGCCAGGTCTATTCAGCCAAGGCCATTAGCATGAACACGCTCAAATTCGAACTCAATATTCTCACTGGGGTTTTTTGCTGATCATGGCTGCGACTGTAGTCTATAAAAAACCCCATCCAGATGGGCTCACTGGAACACTGTTTGAAGGCAAACGCTTCTGGTTGGCGCTGAATGTCCCCCAACGAGACAGGTTCAAAGAGATCATCAAGGTAGGTTTTCGCGTAGTTTCACGTAGTTTGGCTCGAGATATTTTGGTTTCAAAACTAATATCATGATATTTAGCTGAATGGTGGTTCTGTTGTTCTCCAAGAGAAAGACGCAGATATCAAGCTAGTGGATCACGCAAAACGTGAAATTCCGCTGAATACGTAAGTCATGGGGTACTTTGTTAAATCTGTGCATTATTTTGTGCTGAACATCAACCCCAGATACTCATACAAATATGTGGAAAAGTCTGTCTCGAATGGTCGACTTGAGGACCTAGAAGATTACAGAGCTGGCAAAACTGAACGCCCAGTCGGCGCCCATAACATACCCTCGAGGAGCCGGAGGACAGCTTTTACGCTTGAGGAAGATCAGATCCTGTGGGACTGGTTGCATCCGTATGAAAAGAGGGGCGACCAGGTTGCAGGCAACTTGATTTTTCAATCACTGGCTAAAGAAGTAAGCACGCCATTGCATTGAGAGAATATCACGTTGACCAGTTTTTTTTAGCATCCTCGGCACACGTTTCAGTCATGGCGCGATCGTTATTTGAAACACGTCCGTGGAAAACCTCGGCCTGGCGGCCCTCCTAGAGAAGACCAACAACAACGCACAGCTGCTGAAGGCGCAAGCGCGCCAGAGCGAGAGTCACAACAAGGAGATTCCCAGCAGGTAACTGCCAGAAGTTCTCAACCCGGCTCCATTCCACGAACTCCAGAGTCTTCTGCGCAGAGGAACCCATCTTCTCAAGTACCGAACCAGCTATCCCCAGCTGAAGCTGGCCCTACTGAAGCAAGCGATCTGGCCAGACAGCCTGCACGAAGCAATCTGAAATTAATCAAGCGCAAGCGGCTTTCCAATGAAGAACCCCCAGCTGTGCCAAAGTTTGACACGGATAGTATTCCGGCAAAGCGCAGACGACGTACAACAGAACGCGATACGTCTACACCTGGCCAGTCTAATGATGTCTCTACCTCACAAACACAGAACAGTCAAGACAGGGATCCAGAGTCTATTCAATCTCAATCAAAGACTACGTCGCAGTTCGAAGAGGCAGAGAATTTCGCAGCCATGCACGAGCTGCCATATCCAGTTATGCTTCCCGCCGGAGAGGACGAAAGTGATGGAAACGCTGATGAAGACGGTGACGGCGAAGGGGTCGAGGCCTGGATAGAGGAACATCTACGCCATGGCAAAACAGGCGAGCATGTGATCATGGCTCTAGACTGTACTTCCATGAATGCAGAACTAGCAAACCGTGTCCTGGATTTGCTTAGTGCAGGCCACGACATCCCGAACGACATGCCGGGGGTCTGGACGAAGGAAGAAGACGAGATTGTCCTAGGCTCTGAAACGCGGAAAATCCAAAGTTTGCTGCAAAAACATGGATCCGACTTTTATAACGAGAGATTCAAGTACCTGGAAGAGCGCCAGAAAGCTCAAAATGTGGTCATGGAGGAGTAAGACTGATTCTCTTGCATGTACTTGTCATTCAGAATTCGAAATGGCGTTCTACTATTAATATTTCGCCCAACCGCTGTCCTTGAGCTGTTGGCAAATTCACTATTTATGGGTATAGAAAATGCTTGGTGGTATTCCCTAAAGACGATAGAATGGCTGTGCAGAAGCGCAAGCTGGAGCATCGAATACAAGAACGGTGGTAATGTTAAAATTACATATAAGAAAAAGATGGAAAAAATGACAACATTCCCGGTAATCAAATAAAAGCTGGCAACCCAAACATAACAAGTCCCACATAACGAGGTAACACGATACGCCCTCTGCAAAGCTAAGTATTAAGGACCTTAGCAGCCCTTCGACAGGCTTTTTAAGGCCGCTGTCATTTAAGAAGTAGTTTCTTTGAAAGTGCTTGAGGGCATTGTCAGCTAATTTCTTAGTTTTGATAGGTTGGTGAAACATACAGATGTGCCTCGTAGAATTTCAACATCTAGTTAATCGTGAGCATAAGTTAACATATATGTGGAAATAATTCCACTCGCTATACGCCGACTCACCTTCATTGGCATTTTCTTATAGCATTGTTCAATGGCAATTTTGACTGATTTGCCATTTTTGAACTGTGCGTACGCATAGAGGTTCCCTTTCTGATCCGGCACTATCGTTTCGACCTTGTCGACATCCTTTTCCTCCCAGTCATCTGGGATAAGATCTCTTTCATCTTCATCGTCGTCGAGTGAGTCACGGGCGGCTTTCTTTGAGGAGATATCAGTGCCATTCGTCGTGCCCCTGGACTTTTTTGTTTTCTTTGGTTCCGGTGTTGATTTGGTTTCACTCATGGATTTTCGCTTTCTTCCAGGTCCTTGCTTTGCGGGTGGCTGCGGTCGGCCACCGATTGAGGAAAAGTATTCTTCGACGACTTCTCTCGCGCCCTCCCTGTATAAACAAAAATCGTAAGCAAGGTTGTGTTGTCATCGTCGATAGATTATCAGCCATACAGCAATCCTTCCACAGGCTCAAGGGTCTGGTCTTCCGGATCATCGTATCCTTTCCACTTGACATTTAACAACAAATTGCCCTGATGTTCGAGTCAGCTGGCCGGCGTTCATTCACACTGCCGGTTCTGGTTGTAAAACGCACGTTCTTCTTAAACTCATGGCCGACAATTTTTTCAACGACGTAGCTAATATGTCCATCATCAGTCATCGGTACAGGCGATTCGAGAATTGGTGACATACACGTCCTCCTCTACCTCCTCGCTTTCAGAATCCTCGTCACCACTCTCCTGTGGTTTGTTGTTGCGCTCAAAAGGAATTGATCCACCAGAGGACTCGTCGCCGGAGGAATCTTCGCGCTCTAAATAAAATCCAAAGTCAGTGCCCATGCAAAAAAAGTCGCATCTAAATGCAAGCTACTGCAAAGCGCAAAGCAGATAGCCCTTGTGCCACTCACGAGGGCTCATGTCGGATCCTGGCTGCTTGAACCGAGAGACGACGTTGCGTAAGATATCCAATTTCGCTTCGAGGGGCGCCCAAGAGATAGGCGCAAATAGGCTCGACCAGTTGAAGTACAAAACCGAAGAGGCCCAGCGCAGGGTGCTCAAAAATAACGAATGGCAGCAGAACCAAGTCCAATTCCAAGGCGCGCAAAACAAGTCGCGCGGAGAAGAAGCGGCGTTCGACCGGCTGGCGCTAAGCCTGTTACGGGAAGGAGCTCTTACTAGCCCGATCGGCACATCCCCATAAATCCAAAAAACTGTTTAGGCTCTTGTCGCTTGGGACGCCGCACTTGTCGACTACCAGGCTTCGACGAGACTTTTGCTGGTTCTGTCAGAGCATTTCTACTGAAATTTCGGTGAATTATATTTTTTGTTTTTGTCCTTGTTTGTTGCACTCTGGGTATTCTGCCCCCCTTAGCAGACTTCCTTCAAAATGGCAATGCGTAGGTCCGCAATACCCCTCACTCGCGAACAACTATTGACTGATGCATCCCAGAACTCGATCTATCGCAAGGTGCGCCCATTTCAACCGACAAATTTTGATTCGTATGAATTCTTCGTGTACTGATAATTTTTTTTATTCAGCTGCGGTGATGAAAGACGAGCAGGGACGGCCTTTCATCGTCGTGCGGGAGTATGTTTTCTCGAAATCTTAAAGGTGCTATAGGTGATGTCTGACCGGAACCAAAGTCAAGGGAAAAAGAAGAGACAACACGGTATCGATGCCGTCAAATCACATATCGTTGCGGCGAAAACCGTTGCGAACATCGTCAAGACATCCCTGGTACAGTCCGGCCTCATATTAGCGGTGGATTGGTCTAACGCCGCAACTTAGGGTCCCCGTGGACTGGATAAGATCCTTATTTCCCCGGACGGCGATATTACCGTTACAAATGATGGAGCCACAATTTTGTCGCAGGTTTGTGGCGTGGTGCAACAATGTTGAAGGGCAAAACTGCTGATGACCGGGCCAGATGGAAATTTCGAACAACGTCGCTAAGCTTCTTGTTGAACTGTCAAAGTCTCAGGATGACGAGATTGGTGATGGAACAACCGGTGTCGTCGTATTGGCGGCTTCGCTTCTAGAGCAAGCATCTGAATTGATTGACAAAGGAATTCACCCTATCCGAATTGCCGACGGTTACGACCAAGCCTGCGAGATCGCCATCGCAGAACTCGACAAGATCAGTGACGCAATCCCATTTTCAAAAGAAGATACAGAAAACTTGACACGGGTTGCAAAGACAAGTTTGGGTAGCAAAATGTACGTCTGTGTTGGCTGTTTACCCCTGAGCTTTCTAATGGTATAAAAATAGCGTCTCGAAATCTCACGACCAATTCGCCAACATCGCCGTGGATGCCGTCCTGTCTGTTGCTGATCTAGACCGAAAAGATGTGGACTTTGAACTTATCAAGGTCGATGGCAAGGTTGGCGGTGCTCTCGAGGATTCGATCTTGGTCAAGGGAGTCATTGTCGACAAGGATTTCTCACACCCCCAGATGCCTTCCGAGGTTCGCGACGCGAAGCTAGCCATCCTCACATGTCCGTTCGAGCCCCCGAAGCCCAAGACAAAGCACAAGCTTGATATTACATCCGTTGAGGAGTTCAAGCGGTTACAGTCATACGAGAAAGACAAGTTCACAGAGATGATTCAACAACTCAAAGATTCCGGCGCCAATCTCGTCATTTGCCAGTGGGGATTTGATGACGAGGCCAACCATTTGCTTCTACAGAACAAATTGCCGGCTGTTCGATGGGTCGGTGGCCCTGAGATTGAGTTGATTGCCATCGCGACGAACGGACGCATTGTGCCACGTTTCGAGGACCTGAGCGAAGAAAAACTCGGAACAGCTGGACTAGTCCGAGAGTTGACTTTTGGAACGACTCGGGAAAAGATGCTTGTTATCGAAGAGTGCGCCAACAGCCGCGCGGTCACAGTGTTTGTGCGCGGTAGCAACAAGATGGTACGTTTTATTTTGCCTTTTGTAGCTCCGTTGTTAACGTTTGTTTCCTAGATCATCGATGAGGCCAAACGATCGCTGCACGACGCTCTTTGCGTTGTCCGTAACTTGGTCAGAGATAACCGTATCGTGTACGGTGGTGGTGCTGCCGAAATTGCGTGCTCCATTGCTGTCGAGGATGCTGCTGTCAAGGTTTGTCTTTTATTTCTATAGTTCTTATCTATTTCTTGCTGACTCCGCTTCAGAGCCCTGGAATTGAACAATATGCCATGCGTGCCTTTGCTGATGCTCTAGACGCCGTCCCATTGACTCTGGCCGAGAACTCTGGCTTGAACCCGATCGAGACACTTGCATCTATCAAGTCACGACAAGTTAAGGAGAAGAACAGCCGACTCGGTGTCGACTGCATGTTGTCGGGCAACAACGGTATTGTTTTTAGTCTTTTCTTCCTGGAATTTTAAACTAACTACGTATAGACATGAGAGAACACTTTGTCATTGACCCTCTTATTGGAAAACGCCAGCAACTGTTGCTTGCGACACAACTGTGCCGCATGGTTCTGAAGGTAAGCACAGCCAAATATTTGTTTTTCTTGCAAAAACCCTAACGCACTTATTCCAGATCAACAATGTGATCATCGCCGGCGACGACGAAAACGAGTTCTAGATACGTTGTTAATGTGTACACCAGTTGTGCGAGCTACGATGGGAATGTTTTCTTGCCGCGTAAGGCCAGAAAAAAGCCATTATTCTACCATACGAACTTTCTATGGACATAATGAACTAGTTGTTTTCGATGTGATTAGGAAAAAGAATTATCTGGGCTGTCATTTTATAAACGTCGGTGATAGACTTTGCTTTGCCTGGCCAAACTGGCACACAATGTCAGCAGACGCGGTTAGTTTTTATGTAAAATTTGTCGGTCAAACCAATTGAAAAGCTATGAATTCCTATTAAGTCTGCCGTAAAAATACAAAGTTTTATTTAACCAGCTGGCGTTCAAGAAACTACATGTACTGGCCGCTTGCTGATTACGTCGCGGTACGAAAACGGCTCTTCGCCCCTCAACACTCGCCATTTGTTCGTTGCTTCAATCAATTCAGGGCAGCCAGCCAGCATCCAGCCCCATTTCTGTGCGAAGCCTTCCATGAGCTCCCACGAATTGACGTCCCAGGGCTCCCCCCAAACGACCAATCCATTTCTCTCGTCGTGCGGCTCTAACTGATCGTCCCACATTGCCCCCAAGACGTCATCACACAGATCACAAGTGTCAATGATTTCCTGGACCTGGATCAAATTATCACGAAGTGCCGGTAATGGGAACACATCGATCCAGGGGTAATGCGGAACCGAGTGCTGCATGGAAGTCGGCACCAAAGCAGCAGGCATTGTATTGGGGAGTGGCAGAGGGACAACTCTCATATTTGGTGGGCCGTCGCAGTAAAATAGGTCTGGAATACTGAGTATTTTCATGTTGGTAACAAGCCCGCGAAATGCGTTGAATTGTACGAGTGTCAAAAGGTGGTCAAGTGAAAGAGGAAATACGAATGGATGCGGATTCCCGGCCTCGGCTTTTGTAGATGCCCTATCCGTCAGCATTGGATTGGCTAGAGAGAAAGCTGTCAAGTCTTTAGACGCAGCCTCTTTTAACTTTCGACGTCCTGTATACTGATTATGAGCCCTGTTATTTTGACTACTACGCGTGGCTATGGAGGAGATATGGCGTTCTTACGGCGTGCCCGCTGGTTGAGTCGGTTCTGGAGTTTGCGCCTAGTCTTGGCGTCTGTCAAACCAGTCCAATTATCATCGTGAACAAAGGCCTCGACGTCAACTGTTAGAACAACAATACCCTCCAGAATGCAATTGACGATTCATGAGCCGCTTACGTCGTGCATTGGCCGCATCGGCTGCAGCCTGATGTTACTGTTGGTGTTCTCCATTGCGACACGCAATAATTTCCCTATTATTAAGACTCATATGCAGTCTGCTGACAGTAGCGAAATCTTGGAGACGAGATTCAATTAGAAATGGAGGATTGAAGTTAGGTGAAGCAAGCCCAGGCTGATATAAAGCCATTATGCTTATCTAGATACGGTTAGATCGGGACAATCTCCACTTTATATGCAGCCTGCTGACAACTTACGCTAGGCCTATTTAGGTAAAAGACATTCGTCACGGCGTTTATGCCTCAATCGGTGATATAAAACTGTCCTTTCGACAACTAGGCTGCCATTTGCGTTGGCGTCTCAAGAGTTTCACTCAGGAGCTTTTTGCTATAAAAGAGTGATGGCTACTCACTCGCTCATCTCTTCGTCTCGCTAATCTTCTTTCGCCTGCTCATCCAAAAACCACCTCCAGTCACAACCTTCCACATGTCGGACAAACCCCTTGTGCTCGTCACTGGAGGAACTGGCTTCCTTGGTGTATGGGTTATTGTGTATTTGTTCAGACAAGGCTATAACGTGCGCACAACAGTACGCTCACTGTCACGCACCGACGACATTAAGGACCAGCTGCGCCAGGCAAAAATCAGCGAAGACCAAATATCGTCGTTGCAAGTGGTCCAGGCCGATCTGCTCAAAGATGATGGATGGGCCGAGGCCATGAAAGATGTCACCTTTGTGCAACACGTTGCGTCCCCTTTCCCACCAAGCCTGCCCAAGCATGAGAACGATCTCATCAAGCCGGCGCGCGACGGTACTCTGCGAGTGCTTCGTTTCGCTCGCGATGCGGGATCAGTCAGTAGGGTCGTGGTGACCAGCAGCTTTGCCGCGGTTGGGGCTGAGCATTCTGAGGAGCGCCGCAAGTTCGGACCGCCGTTTACGGAGAAGGACTGGAGTAATACCGAGTCCAAAACCCTCGCGGCGTACCCCAAATCCAAGACTCTCGCAGAACGGGCTGCGTGGGACTTTATTAAAAGAGAAGGCGGCAAGCTTGAGCTCTCGGTCGTCAACCCCGTTGGCATTTTCGGACCTGTGTTAGGGAAGAAAAACCTCAGTACCAGCGTGCACGGGGTCTCTGAACTCTTGGAAGGCAACATGCCGGGTCTTCCCCGTTTAAGTATGAACGTCGTTGATGTTCGTGACTGTGCCGATTTGCATATGCGCGCCATGGCCGATCCCAAGGCCAACGGGGAGCGATTCTTATGCATTGGCGAAGGCAGCATTTGGATAGAAGATGTAGCAAAGATATTTCGAGAGAACTTGGGCGAAAAAGCACGCAAGGTCCCGAAGTTTGTTCTGCCCAATCTTCTCATTCGCGTGGTTGCTATTTTCCTGCCTATTGCCCGGATTATTTTGCCAAGTTTGGATAAGGAGTACAGACTCAGCAATGCAAAGGCCAAGGAGGTTTTGGGATGGCAGTGGCAGTATAGCACAAAGGAGGCGATTATGGCATCAGCGAATAGTCTGATTGAACTAGACGCTGTGAAGATCTGAAAGTTTTCTTTTGGTTGCTATTATTGTAGCTGTTTGTACTTAATCCCGGGGATTGGTTACCAATCGCCATAATACCGAATATAGTTGTACCTAAAATCATAATTATTGTACATTCCTGACTTTCAATACACACCAAGCAGGCTTCCATCCATAACAGTAACAATAGTGAGTGACATGCTGGCTTTACAAGCAACTTGAAATTGAAGAATACCAACAGTCATCAATTCTCTGTGAGACTTGTATTATTGACGAAACTAAGCGAGACCCCGGAGAATAATAATTTGTTTCACATTAGTTCATGCATGGAACACATAAAACCCCGGCTAGCCTCCGTATCAAATGATAAAAACGCCTCCCATGCAGGCTTATGTGGACCTGCATGCACAATATGGAAACACTGCAAAACACGATATTGGCAATTTGGCAGAATATACGGGTTACGAAGCGTGGTTTAGGCTAAATACGACATAGGCTATATCTTACATAAACCCTAGAACACTAAAGATCCTGTGGGGATGTCAGGAATCAGGATGCATCCTTCGGAGCTAACATCCAAGCTGGCAACCTCATACGTATCTCACTGTTACATGATACGGCGTGTTCAAATGTTGGTGGCTTCCATGTTACAAAGTAGTTTTACTTTTCAGGCCTGATATATTATTATCCCCCCTCGCTTGTTTAGTGCGCGGAGTATATTCCAGCCAGGTACTGGACGATATCATTGGGTTATCAATCCCATTCTAACAACCTCCAGTGGAGAAGGTATCATCGTCTCCCACATGGCAACAGTTACCAGGACCTTTTTTCCGGGACAGCGCTATCGATCCCGGTCGCGGAAGGATTATTACTATAGGGTTGGCCTTGTATTAATTATTCCGTCCGTTGCAACCCTTGTTCTTTATCTGCGTTCCATCGTCGTTTCTTTTTTTTCTCTTCTTCTAATTTTCCAACAGTTGGTTACAGTAGTTCCATCGGTAAATGTACAGAGTATCGACTTGTACTGAAACCTGACAGAACAGGCCGACAAGACAACAAAGTTGGTAAGGCACCCTAGGGGAAAAACACCAAATTCGTACAAGTCATGCGGAAGATCTGCGTCGTTTTGCGCGCCGACCCGAAGGAGCTAAAATATTATTTAATTCAGCCAAAGGAGGAGGTCGTAAGCAGCTAAGCAGTCATCAGTGATCGCTAAAGTCGGGATTATTACCGGATGTTCTCCTATCCGAAGTACTCCGTCGTAAAGCAGTTTTCTTCACAGCTTCTGGGGCCGAAAATATAGGCCTAACAGGCCAACACAGGACTCTGTAACAATCACGGCGTTCCGCGCCGCCAGTCGGGGGATTAGCTATACAGGTGGCTGGTTGACCCATAATCCGATTGAAATTTGCCAGTGAGCGATGATCACGACTTTGGATAGTACTATTACATACGCGACCGAACTAGAGACAATAATGAGGAATGCTATGTTTGTAGTTTCGCGCTATGGAAGAAGCTAGGCGCTGTTCCCCAGCCACGCGCTGAAGAACAGTGGGGACTCGGCACATGGCTGGCACCGTCTGCCCGGTCGAACGTGCATGTGGCATTGAATCGGGTTTTATATCAATACTTATGGGAGCATAGTAATACGCTAGGAGGAAGTACTCTGTACGGAGTACCTGTATTCTGTATCGAGTATCCGTATTGCGCTGGAATACTACACTCATACATTACTACATAGCACAGACCTCGGCTAGCATCAACAACTAAATGTGCGGAGTAATAATGTATTTGGTATCCGTAGGCTAAAGCAAGTCCTCCGTGTCCTCGCTTCCTCGCTTCCAGCCTCCCTCGCTCCCTATGACTCGTCGATCTCTGACAGAGATCAGGTGGTCGAGACTGAATGCACGTCCAGTACCGAGCAACCCAACAGCCGGCGCTTATTATTATTATTGACACATGGCCCTAAAAATTTCCGGGGTGAATGCGTTGAACGTTCTAGTCTTCCAGGATTCCATCCCATGACCTGGACCGTTACGTCACTTTCATATAAATCCAAACACCCACTCGGGATAAATATTAATACGTATTATTGGTTATTCGTTCATTTTATATTATTGTGCTTTTTCGATAGATTTTGTTTTCGTGGTGGATAGTCTGTGTCTGGACGATCTGGATGGGCCTATGATATCACTATGCTCCAAGTTGATCTCTGTATGTAACTCCACGTTTCTGACATTATCAGTAAAGAACTCGATAGTGCTTGGGTCTTGGTTATCAATTCGAATGACAGTGCGCAATCTCAACTTGTATGTAATGTATTTCAAAAATATACCTAATATATAAGCTTTGTACAGGATATACATTAGTAGAGGTCCACTCTTATACATATAGATATAAAACAATTCAACGTTGAATAGTGCAAAAGAAATAAAAATTAAAAATTTCCTAATCTACATTTATAGACATCAATTGTAATAACTGATTCTAAAGTTTAAATTAACATGAATCTAAGAACGCCTGCTATTCATAATCTCCTTTAACTTAGCCGATTCTCTCTCTCCCCAGATACGTATCCACTCATCTAACTTTTCACGACATCCAGCGCGATCAAACCCACTCAAATCAAGTCGAGTATCATTCTTCATATCTAGTAAATTTTTCTCTTCCCGGCCCCAGACTTTCCACTCAAATGCTGGCATTGGCCATCCATGCGAGACGTAAATCGAAATCAGCTCTCGGACATCTTTTCTTCTTTCAATGTCGGGCTCGGTGAGATATCTTTTATCGTCAGGTTTTGCGATTCTGGCGAAGGCGAATAGCATGCTGTGGTTTCGCTTTGATGGTCGCTCGTCGTCGCTGTTTGTCGTAGGGTGGGAATCAGGGTCTTTTAATGGATGATCAGGCTCGGCGAGAGAGAGCTCCTCGATCTCTTCCCGAATAGCCTGTATCTCTTCACCCGTATCTTCAATACCCGAATTTATCTCATCTTCATCATCTGACGAAACCGATTCAGGTTGGTACTCCTCTTCATCTTCCGAATCCGATGGCAAAAGACTATCCTCAAACAAGTGCCTAGGATCTTTAAAAAACGTCTCGGCAGTGCCCACAGATGAATTCTTATCTTCAACAATAATAAAACTCATCGTTATATGCCGCCATTTCCACAGATAAAAGTACTCATCTGCCGGCATTCTGCTATACGCAGTCCATTTGATCTCCACAGGCAGAGCCCCATACGTCTCATAATCAACCTCTATACTCTCACCCAAAAGCGTATACTCGATGATATCCCACGTCTGCGTGTTGAGCAGCAAGTAATATCCCGCGCGCTCAAAGCCTTGAGAGAGCCAGATGATATGGCCCGGAAGCGGCAGAATCGCCCGGTCTTTTTCTAGATACTCGCCATAAAGTTCGCCCTTGGCATAGTTGATATGCAGCGTGTTGTAGGCTAGCGTCCAGTGCTGGCCATACAGCTCCTGGTCGAGATATGGAAGGTGTCGAAGCACGTCGACCACCTCGTCTGTTTTACCGCGTTTTTGCAGTTCTTCTGCGTTGACCCCGTCCCAACCTCTTGGAGTTGGAGGGGGAATCATCAGTTTTTCTGGTGGGATGTAAGGGATGTCGGTGAAGAATCGGTAAAAGTCGAGAATTGCATCTATAGTTTTGGAGCGTGTGCAGGACGACCCCGCGTTTGCGGATGCTATGTGTTTATTCTTGTGGTCGGCGGCTGACATGTTGGATACAGAGTTGGTTAGTTATTGACTTGAAAATTGGAAATATTGCAGTGAAAATACAAGAAACGATATTGATGTTAGGAGGATTGGATTTAGTGTCGTTGTGCCAGAGCGTCTTGCCGGATTGGGTTAACGTGATCGTTAAACGAACGCCTCATAATGCTTTGGGCTAGTGATTAAATATACTGAGATTTCCAGATGTCGGTAATAGATATGATAATATTTTACATTAATATCAACTATGTAGGTTTGGGGCATGATTGGTGTCTGGCAAAATACATAGTATGAAAAGATGTTGTTACATGTACTTGCTATAAATATATATATAGAAGAATGGGGATCTTAAATTGCGCGTGGCAGCCGTCGTTATACATATATTTGTGCTTGCTTAAATATGCTAACTAATTTATTTTATTAAAGTACTTTTAAATAACCGAAGTGCCGGCTCAATTTGGTAATAGAACCAGCTGAAATGCCCAACAGCGCTTGAATACCTAATGAGAAAGCAGCCATTGCAAACCCTGTTCGCCACGGCTTAATGCAACCGATTATTTTACCTTTTACCATGTCCATTGTTCACAAGCACAACTGACTCAAAAACCAACTTAATATCCTCTTATCTATATAGTTGCAAGTCATATCCGACTGGTCTAGATTACTTTAGAATCGGACAAATCAAGCTTGACATTCATTTACCAAAACAGGTATATAACGCGACATAGAGGAGCAAACCTACGGAGTACTGCAGAATTACACAAATCGGCCAGACCATGAGAGATTCGTGATATCCGACGAGATCCGATAGCATGCTAGCCCTGTGCAGTGTGGCGGGTTGGTTGCACAAGTCCGTTAGGGCGGCTAGCCAGATGTCAGGTACCACTGCGTGATTGGACCAGGCCAATTTAAGATCGACCTGGCACTACATGTAGGAACTGTGATAAAGGATGGGTTTTTCGTAACTATCGATTGGGGCGGTGTAGATTCAAATTGCATGTGAACAACATGTCTGGTGATGTATGGTCGGGGTCGGAGCTGTCGACGTGTTTCATTCATATCAGACAAAGATTCTCTGATCCTTTCAGATTGACTGATGGACTGGTCAATCAACTAATTAGCAAGATTAGAAACAACGGAGTATTCATTCAATTCGATCTCGGTATTCACTTGTATCTGAAATAAATGATACACCTGTGTACCAAACCGTACCTGTACTTACTGAATAGTAAGAAATTACTTCCTGCTAAGTCTTAGAATTATGTCTAGTGTTGAGTTTGCATGGATACCTCATAAAGCACAGGCTCGACCCAGTACGCAGGTACAATGCGCAACTGTGGATCTCGCTCCCAGCCATGCACCAGGGTGCACCCGTGCATGCCCAGAGAACTGGGAATATGAGAGCCTCGAATGATTTGGAATTCGAATCAAGGGGGGGTTAGTTATCCGTACTAGGAAAACAATATTGGAAATTGACAAGAAGGTTGATAAGCAGTACCCGAAAATCAACGGATCAAGGTGGAAAGATTGCAAAAACAAACAAAAAAAAATGTGATAGACGCTACTCACCATAAAACATGCAAGAACCTCCCAAAGAGGAATATAGGGATGTTACATACTATTAAGAAAGAAAAGGGTACATAACGTGTACTATGTATCTCTAGGCATACTTGCAAGGGTGACGGGTGACGCGATAAGACATGTTTTGAAATATTCAATAAATACGCAGGTACCACGCAACAAGCCAGGATTTGGGAAATAGTGCAACTGACTCATAGCAATCGCAAATTTTTGATATTACTATGGAGGTGTCACGGAGTTTTGAATAATACAAAAACACCCCAGCTTTTGGTTTCTATGACCCCCCTGCGGGAGCCTATCGGGGGTCCACCTTATCGAGCCCGCTGCAACTGCAAGATGATGATATGCAGCAAGTCCCTAATTTAAGGAATGCAAATAAATACGTACATATCCGTGCATACGTAATTTTTGTAGCAGATTACTCCATGTAGACGAGTACATAACTAGCCATTGTCTCCAAAACTATAAACACGGAGACTAGCGACGGAAGACCTGGGCTGGGGTTCCGCGGAATCCACCTCCCGCGCATCCGGGGCTCCAGTCCCTTGCGTGAGACAAGCCCGGGGAAGTCTTTCCTTTCCTTTCCATTGGGACTGGATTTGGTACTTCTTTTTTTTTTTTTTTCAATTGCTTTTGTAAGAGGCTAAAGTATGTGGCAAGATGATGTTGCTTCCTGTGCGGCGTGTCACCTCGTACTATGTATGTACATGAGTTGAATAAAGCAACCCCTAGTCTAGATCAACAACATGTAACCACATTATAATTTTTCAAGTCGCATGATCCTAGTAAAAAAGTAAACGGAACGAACAAAGCTTCTTTGTTTTGTTTTTTATTTTTGGGGGGCTGGGCTATTGGTCAACTAGTTGGCTGTTTGATCACGACAAAGAAACATACATATTTCCTAATTCGGGCAAAATCTTAAATCCGGAAAGAAACATTGACAACAACAAAAAAAAAAACACCGCAAAAAACAGCAAGGCTCGAAAAATTAGTATCAGTTCATCGATATTGAGTCATGATTTAGTTTCATTTTTATTTAGGACAAGTAAGCTGACTTCTTGCTGGGTCTGGCGGAATGTGATGGATCGACATTCTTTATTTTCTGGATAAACTCCAGTCCCAGCCCGCTATGACCTGTGGCCTATTGACCCCTTGAATACACAAAGCACAGACAAGGGCGCGATCTAGAACGATGCCGATGTCGATGGATGGTCATGTTGGATTTCCGATCGATAGATGGGTTTTGCTACCCAAGGGGGCGTTTTTGTTGTCACTATCTATTAATTATCGATGGGACCGGGCGATTGATTGATTGACAGGTTCAAAGAAATGAAAACCGCTGTTTTTACAGAGTACGAAGTAATTAATTCTAAACGTATCGTAAGTTATTGAATGTCCTAGAATTTACAGCATGTTTATTGTACTTGTACAACCGTACAACTCGATATGTAACTATGCACCAATGGATGATGCCTAAGGCAGGAAACCAATTAATTACTGCGCCAGCCCCCGTGACTGCGACTGAGGATCTCTGTGAAACGATGGCGCTGTCAACAATCCGACGTGGCTGATACGATTTACTCCGTTTGATTTTTGTTTAAAAAAACGAATTAATCATCTGACTGGGCTTGTGTATCGGTGAGAGAGAGAGAAATTCAATATTGTTGTTGTTGACTGTATTTTCCTTCATGCATACTTTCGATAAATACAAACATACAGAATCCTCCTAATAATTAGTTGCATCAATGATATCTCGCCATCAGAGCAATCACCAAAAGGATCTGGTCAGATGAAAGCCTTGTGCTCCGGGTTAGGGCTTCGATTGGCCCGAATTGGGGAAATTCGCGGGGGCGTGATTAGCTAGGCAGAATCAAGGCTGGAAATCGCGGTCCTATCATTACGCCTTGAAATGGTTGTATTATTTTTTATATTTTTTGCTGTGTTTCATGTTGCATCACGAGTGATCTCGACGTAGATCAGGGAATTGTATTGGACTGGAAGCATGACTGATGACCATGGCCGGGGCGTCAACATGCGATGGGGCAGCCTGTCATTATCGCAATGCATCTCATCTCATCACATCACGGTCATGTCATCCTGCCATGCAAGGCTTATGCAGCGATGCCGGGCGCAGTCCAAAATCTGCCTTTTCGTTGCTGATGTTCCCGTGACCTCGCCACAGACCTGAGACTATCACTATAGTACAGAGGCTCTCAGCACGCCACGTATGCGGGCAGGATTGTCAGTCAAGTACTTGCCAGTCACGAGGACGCGCCACAATACTCTGTACCTATATTCACACTGACTATTCATGATTGACCCATTTTTTATTGACATGCAATTTCGTTTGTACTCCGATAATAATGATTATTTCCTGCCTATCCGAGACCATGGGATCAAAGCCATGCGTTGTCAAGTACTCCGTACGAACACAGCGTACACTACACGTACACAGTACAACGTATCGCTCACTGCGACACCGACAAGCCAAAGAGGGGCGAGTTAGCTAAGTCGTCGTAGTGAAACAGCAAGGCTGTAACCCTGGCAATAAACGGCGTCGGTTGGTTTGCCATGTGCGAGCTGTCACTGCTCCTATTTTACTAGTCTGGTCCATCAGTGTCCACTTGGTTTTGCGGTGAGCTATCAAAGCCACACTATTCATGCAAACACTGCCACTGACAAGCAAGTGGCAGGCAAGTGACAATGGCAAAGCACAGTATACTCCGTACTTTGTACAGGTGATGAAAATATGTGATTAGTACGAGAGGATTGGCCAAGAATAAAAAACTCCGTCAAAGGATATCGCCGGGCTCGACGATCGTTGCAGTGGGCTTCACCCCATCAAGTGGTAGTTTGGGTTAGCTGCAGCCCTAGATCTAACATTTTTGCTTATTTTTTTTTTTCGTTGCAGATGATTTGAGTATTTTTTTTCTTTTTGAAAAAAATCAAAATCGATGGTATTTCATAATTTCAGTACGCAGTGGTATTTACTATGTGTATGTACGTACCATCAGTAGTACTATCAACTATGAGGCTGTTGATAGATACCTGTATGAATTCTGCCAGTATTTTATGCTGCATGCCACCCGGCCACCCGCCCAGTGCGGGGGAAGTCGATCAGATGCAGAGTCAGGAATCTTGCCTGTCGGCAAAACGGTCCTCATGTCAAGATCCCCCAACTTCCTATAACGATTCGACAACTGATCATTTATTGTATACTCCCGGGTAAAGAGTAAGTTACAAAGTAACATGTGCACTCTGTATTGAAGAGCCGAGGCTGCCAAGACTCTACAAGTCACGAGGCAGGGTGGGTCCCCAGTTCCAAATGCCATTCCCCTTTTGGACACGGCGTTCCGTTTCAGGCGTCCCCCGCATCCCAATTGGGACTTGTCGTCACTTGCGCTGGAATTTTGACTTTTAAACGGCCGGATTCTTCAGAAGAGCTGTTGCTGCGATCGGCCAGTTGCATAGCATGTTGGATGCTGGATTGATTCGCAGACAACAGATACTAATAACACGGATACATACAACCAGAGACGATAGTAGAGTTGCAGCGCCGATTCCTAATGCGGCTAGTCTGGGTGGCGATGACTAAGAGCTGGTCACGGGAAGCGGTCTGCCGCGGACCAGAGGATTGCCGGCGGAATTGCCGATAGATACTATTATTACTCTGAATATTATTAAAATTAATAGTTCCATGAATCTCCAGATGTTTGCAGAGCACAATGCTTTGTCCGACCCATGGAAACCACCCAACCCCTATCCGTTTCCATGCGGTCCTCGGTATCCCGTGACTGAATAGTATAACTACACGGTCACCACAAGTAATGCAGGCTGTGTCAGCGGCGCCGCCTCACTCCTTTCAAGCGCTAAAAATTGCTCATCCCTCGCGCGCTGATTCGTTCCCGTGCAGCGCGCGCTATCCGCATCGGCGGGTCGGGGAACTTGCGTAGCGCAGCCGCCGGATTTAGGAACATTTATTATTGTTGCTATGGAGTACAGTATGTTATGCGATCATGTGCCTGTTCTGTGGAACACCTCCCGCGGTAGAACTTTGGTAGTGGATAGTGGTACTCTGTATTATGGCAAACTTTTGCTTTTGACATGGTATCGGTCCAAAGTAAAATAAAATACATCGTCGATGTATAGAGTATGTCTGTAGCCTGTAGTACATAGTAATTATGTACTAGGAGCCCTTCCGATGGACTCATGGCGAGATTCCGCTTGATCTTACTATACGTCCTGTGCTCATTGACTAAAGATTCCACCGTCCCGGTCCCAAGGATCCGGATTGCAGCCCAATCGAACGACTAATTTAATTAATTGAGAAACATAAGCGATCGGTGAAAAAAATTTTAAAAACTGGCTGGGGTAGTACGTACTACTACTACTTAGCACTGTCCGTAGCGCTCGCGGGTCGGGAGAATTAGGGCCGGCAGGGTTTGTTCTCTGTTCACCGCTTTGTTATTTAGTTTCACAGCGATCGGAATCAGTTCCGTTTGAGGAGTCAGTCGTACCGAGTACGCCGTACGTAGTAGTATGGAGTAGTTGAAAATTGGATGCAATTACCCAGGCTGAAACCCGGGGTAGACAAACGAGCATAATGCAAGAATTATTATAGTACCGCGTTCGCATTAATTATTATTCACCCATTATTTAGCATATTTACCGGATTCTCTCCCAATCGAAAGAAAGAGACGATCGCCCCCATTGATTATCACCATGTTCTTCCGTAATGGCCTCCGCTTTGTCAGCGTTACGGGGTAAACTCCGGGGGAATGATGGCTATTTGTGGCAAAACCCCTGTTTGATTCTTTATTTTTGCCCTTTCGTAAACTAAATTTGGAGTCATCTGATTCTGAACAGTGCGTGTCCGGCAAAAGATGTGTCCTGGGGTGAGCAATTTTTCCAGTGATTTTGTGCTGGTCGAGGGGACCTCTGCCGAAGTGGCGGAAAATCCACACAATTAACCAAAGTCTGTACAGAGTAATAGCCGGCGGCAAAAACAGTCACCTGACTGCGTTAACGGTGACTAAACCGTTTCCGGCTTCCTTCCGGCTTCCATTAAGCTTCTAGAACCCACCCAGTGGTGCTCCGTCACGGAGCGTTCACATGTTGTTTGCTTGTGTTTTGGCCTCTGAAACATTGTGGTCGCCCAAATGAAAATAGTAACCAAAATAATAAAGAATTCTCATTGTAAATTTTCAGGTCATCCGACTCCAGGTCATGCCAGCGCCAGCCAGCACACGCAGAGTCATAACAATGCCAGCGCATCGATCCTGCTGCAGCTCAAGTCCCGAGGAGCGACCACATGCGGAGACGATCAGGTGTATTATTACAGAGTAACGGTCGGTGAAGAGCAAAACGGGTAATTTCGCGTATGGCGGCGTAATGGCTGGTACGGGGGCGAACGCGTATTGGTACGGTACGGCAGTAAGCGTACACAAGTACCGGTACGTACAGCGGCCTGCGCTGCCCGCTCCCTCGGTACGGGCGGTGGGCTGGAGGGCGCCCGCTAACCCAGGGCTAGCGACCGGTACCCACCGGCTCTTGCCTCCCGCACACCCTGCCCTGCCTTCCCCCCCTCATCAGCCGAACAGCGAACAGAACAGCTGCTAAGCAACAAAACCAACCTCTTACCCGCGCCCACTCATTCTCCTCCCCCCCCGTTTGTTACTCTCCCTTTATATCATCTATCTTCATTCACCCTTCCTCTCTCCTACACCTCTCCCCCGCCCTCGCCCTCTCTCTCACCCATTCCGTTCAATCCCACATACCTCTCGTCGATCTCCCCCAAAACAGCCTGCACTCACTGCCGGGAGCATCTCACATTCCCTGCCGATCTCGTCGCACTCGGGCCACCGCTAAATCCCCATTTCTTGCTTCTCTCGCCGCGATCAGAGCTGCGCTTGTGGCAATTTGCGGAGGACATTCAGACAAGAAGAGATAAGGAAAACTGCGAGAAGTCGACAATTGCGCTGAGACAGCTCGTTCTGTTGTCGCGTTTTGGTGTTGCACAACAACCAGACAGGAACCATCTTTCGCACCCCGTACCACCATCCCAAAGACATTAGTGCCTGGCTCGCTTCTAGAAGGACGAAGGAAAGAAAAGCGAAGTCCACTGGACATTGAAAGAAACCGAACGAAAGAAAGGAACAAACACCCCCTCCCCGCCAAAGGGTGTCTTTCCTTCCTTCGTCAACGCCGTTCGAACACGCTTGGGAACCACGGCGACCCCAACCTTCATGTCGAGCTTTCCAGATAGATTTCACTCCCGTGCAGCCGCGACCATGCCTAAATTTTCAACTCCCGTCTTGACCGTCGACCCGGCCAAGATGCAAAAGGTCGATACGGCAAACACACAGAGCTTGCACGGGATGTGGCTAGGTGAGTCTACTCCACCGACGCTCGGCCGTGTTACCATGTCACTAACTCACATTGCACAGTTTTCTCAAAATGCGCAGATTATATGGAAGAAGGCCGCCGGTTAGAGAATCTCACCTGGCGCCTGTGGACGCGTGAGACGTTTTGCGTTGAGCCCGCCAGCTCCAACGACACCTCCGCCATCCCGCTTCTCCGCGCCGAATCTACAGAAGTACCTTCATTGTCCGCCAGTGTTGACTCTGTTGCCTCTGTGGACGCAGACCGCATCGAGTCGCATATTAAACTGCGCCCGCAAGACTTGAAACCAACCGTCGTCGGTGAAGACGTGTTGATGTCCGGCAAGGAAAAGCACATTACCTCTTCCGACCTGGAACGCATGGTTCTCAGCATAAAGGAGCGAAAGGCTTTAGAACCTCTACCCGCCGCCGCTGCTCCTTCGCCTATCAGCCCCCAGGTCCTCGACGTGACGCCTCGCGCTTCGTCGCCGCCCAGTGATACCCCAGAACCCACCGCCACACACCCACTCCGTCAGGCCATCCAGTCTGCTGAATCCTGCTCAACCACAGCCCCCGAAGGCAATGAAAGCGACCACGCGCCCTCCAACGAATCCGACACCAGCGTTTCCTCGTCCGGCGTTCTCCCCACCAAGCCACCTCTTACCAAGACCCCTAGTATCGTCCGAGGCTTCTCACCTTCTATGGTTTCTTCGTCATATCGGTCGACCAGTCGTCTTGCAGTAGACCAAAACCAAGTCTCCAAGACTCAGTTGCAACAAAAGCATACACCGACTAAGCGAAAAGGCGGCATGTTCACTCTCGGAGGATCGTCCGGCGACGACGAGAGCTCGTTCGAAGAGCGCATGACTCCCAACGCCCACCGCAGCTCTCTCTCAGAGGAGCTTAGCCGGCCAGGCGTTCGTGCGGCAACTGCTAATGCTACTGCTGCTGCCAACGCTTCCGTCAACGCTTCCGCAAACCCTTCCACTAACAACAACTCCGCAGCCCCTTCCACCACCAACAACAACGCTGCAAAGAAAGTCGCATCCTTTCGAGACATTGTCGAATCGCGGACAATTAAGCCTATCACCGAAGGTATTTACGAAGACGAAGATGCTATAGCTACAGACGAAGAGGACGAGCCTTCGGAAAGTGCGATTGAAGACGAGGACGATGAAGATTGGGAAGACTCTGTCAGCGAGAGCGGGCAGTCGAGTGTGGACGAACGGGAACTATTCCAACGGGTCGACTCGCGACCGAATCTCGTGTCGAGACCTTCACTGCTCACAATGATGATGCACCAGCCAGCCAAGATGGGCATGCCCTCGCGGTCGACACCTGCTCTACAACGGTCTCGAATTACGCCCCCCAACGGTCCATCTTCCGGTGCCTCTCCTGACGACGGGGACAACCTGACGATGCGCGGACCCGATGTACCTCGGTCCAAGCCCATCATTGTCAAGCCAACAGCCCAGCCATCGGGTGCACACTCTCCTCGTACGACGCGCCGCAACATGTTGGCAACGGAATTGACCGAATCTCTTCGTCGACATCTCTTGTGGGAGCGACAACAAAAGAGCACCACGGTGAATGCGTTTTTCAAGCGTCGCCACACTACACATGACATGGCCAACCTGAAAGAGTATCCGGGACCAAACACCGGAACCAGCGGGGGCAAGGGCGATGGCTCCAAGAACAGTTCGTGGAATAACTACAATGACTACGGACCTTGGGAGTATCACGTCAAGGGATGGTGATCGACACCTCCCTCTGTACAATTTTATAACTGATGATTTGGTTTGCATTTACACGGCGTTTATTTTTTACAAGGCCTGCCTTTCACTATGCATTGCGCGGTCGGCTCTTTGAATTTTTTTTTTTTTTCCCTTTTTTACCCTCCTGTATCATTTTACTGTATTGTGGATCCCATGCTGGGTAGACCGGCATAATTTGATGCGACCACTGCATGGAGGGACATATGTTAAAAGCTTGCTGTCATTAATAGTTTATGATGGTACGCTTTACGACCTTGGCTTGATGTTGACATCCTTTGATTGATACCACTATGTTTGTTTAACAGCCGGAGCGATCCGGCATGGCTTGTTACACTATTATTAAGAATAAAAGTGATAATTGGATCATTCTGACTCATTCTGTATATTATCTGGAGTAGAGCGCTTGTCGCAGGAATTTTACTAGCTTGTCGCAGGGTTCTGTGTAACTCAACTGTCGACCAGTCTAGATTATTCCATGCTCTAGTCGCACCTCCCTAGTTTCAGCCATCAATCTCGTAATTATGACTTTTGTTCAGTTACACAAGTGTCAGTTTTATTATTTATTATATTTTATTTTTTCGGGTTTGAGTCATACGTAAACTTCAGCTTGTGCTGCACATCCATTATCCCTGCTATTTCCACAAAAGGCAAGTGTTGTCACGGGGATGGTGGTCAGATCGATCGTATTGCCTTGAAAAAGAAAATCCATGGAAATTCGTAATAGTGATGATAATAATAATAATAATAATAATAATAATAAAAGACGTGCTCCTGTCAATAAACTTAATAAAATGTCGTCATTTAATTATCCTTCGACTCTAGAGTCTAGGGAAACTATAATCCTCGATAAGACTTTTTGAATGTCCGTTGAAATAACCCGATTGGGAAGGTCGGCGTCCTCCGCGTTCCACCCCCCCCCTTTTTATGGTACAGTGGTAGTGGTAGTATCATCAGCACGTGGGTGAGGTAGGGTTTGCGCGTTGATCATCTGAGATGATTGATAGGGATGCATCTGAAACGGGGTGGGGGAACCATTGGTATTAAGTACGTAGTACGTATTAATTAATTAATTAATTAATATTTCGGCCCTATATGTTTTTATGGTAACATTTCCCCTTGTATAGAAAACAGATTCTCAGCTGGGTCTGAATGATCATTTCTTATCATCAAACGCGATTTGGTGTTCTATAAAGTGAGGATGGCACCTGGGGTATGCGTTGGCAGGTGGCTTGTCACGAGGATCAACAGATTTTGATTTATTTATTATCTATTGGTTTAGGGCACACGGCAGCGGGGGCTGATTGATATGCAACTTCAATGCCGAGCTGCAGCTGTCCCATGGGGGCCGTGGAATGCTGGGCCGTTTTGTGTCGCTGCACGATTACATGTACTATGTATTGATGTAGGCTGACATGGGGGTGTGGATGACGTTTACTTTTTTTTTTCTTTTTTCTTTTTTTTTTTAAAAGAAACACATGTAAAGCATTGAATTTGATATGGTACAGGTACGTAACCACTCGGCCCGCGAAGCCGTAACGTAACAACTACAAGGGATCATTGTTGGATCATACTTGCCCGAGGTCTCGAAGGGGCGATTTATATACTTTCAAATTCAAATTTTTTTAAGGTGTATGGTGCCGGCTGTGGTCTATGGACGGGCAGTATTATTTCCAAAAAGTTAAATCCGTAGAACCTTGAGATACGTAAACTTAGCCAAACCATTCTAATTCTTTTTCTTTCCCTTGTTACTTTTTTTTACCGCTGCCGTTTCCAGAAGCGAAACTGAGAGGATTGGGATTGCCCTCTTTGCTTCCAGTGGTATTAGTATTGTTGGTGTCCTCGACAGTAGCCTTTTTCCCGTTGGTGTCTCCAGCGCCAAAACTGAAAGAACTAGTACCCTCTTTACTCCCAGTGGTCATTTTATTGGCATTCTCATCAGCTTTTTCGTTGCCATTGGGGGGTTTAGGACCAAAACCGAAAGGGTTGGCACTCTCTTTGCCGTTGGTGGTAGTGGTCTTGTTGGCGTTTTCATTCCCAAACAAAGCACTAACCTTGTCAGCATCGGTCAAAGGCTTGGAGTTTTGCTCTGAATTGGTGTTGCTGCCATTTTTGATGTCTCCGGCACCGAAACCAAAGAGATTGGCTGCTTCTTTGCTCCCATTGGCGACCGTCTTTTTGGCATTCGCATCAGATTCGACAGGAGCGTTTTTGCCATTTACAGGGTTAGTATTGCTGCCCTTGTTAGCATTTATGTCTCCGGCTCCAAAACTGAAAGGATTGGCGCCTTTTTCTGTGCTCTCAGAAGTGGTCTCGCCAGTGTCCTCATTAGAATCAATAGTAGCCTTTTTAGCATTGGTAGGTTTGGTGTTTTCATCCGGGTTTATATTTCTACCCTTTTTGGTGTCTCCAGCGCCAAAACCAAAAGAATTGGCGGCCTTGGTGTCCTTATTAGACTCGACAGTAGCCTTTCTAGCGGTCGTAGGTTTGGGTATGTTTTCATTTGCACTGGTATTGGTTCCCTTTTTATTGTTAACCGCCCTAGACGCACCGTCATGAGGAATGGTGCTGTAATGATGTGTACCCTCACAATCCGTAATCTCAAGTCTGGGCAGCCCCTTTGGCTGCGCAAAGATGCCAATCGAAAACTGACAACTCGCTTCCTCGCCATGCTGAACCACAAACGAGCCCTGCGTGATCTCACCACTCCATTGCAGCTTATGCTCATTAGCATACACCAGTAGATCTAACAAGAAATAGAACCGGTGGACATTAACCATCGACCCCATCTTGTTCGCGTCAAAGTCGTTGTAGACGCCCTTGATCAAAAACAAGCGCCCAGGGTCTGATGAACCGCCCATATCGTAACGCGCGAGGGCTCCACCAACATCAATCAGTTCCGCCTTGATTTGTTGACGTGTCCAGTCCGGATGTATATTGGCCAGCATGGAGTACTTGGTCGTGACCACCACAATGAAGTTACTACCAGTACAGATTCTCGCTTCCATGCTGTCGAGACGATCGTTTTCTTCGACCCTTGTTTCGCCAGGATTCAAAATGATTCTAGACTTATCTTTGAATGCTTTTTGTGCGAACAGATGGGCGTGGGTTCGGGGTGCTTCGTTGGAGAGCTGTGGGAGAGCACCGATGTCGGCTTTTTGGGCGTCGTACTGATAGATTCTTGTTAGTTGCTTCTTCTTCTTCTTTTTTTTCTGTTGATATGATGAAAGAGCAGGGTTGAGTACCTCGTAATCCCCATTTATCAGATAGCCTGTTTCGGAGTCCGCTTTAGCCTTTGCATGCCTGTCAGCCCTTCGAGGCTCTTCATGCTCTGCACGCGCACGACTTTTGTCACGCTCCCCATGCGTTCTATGGGTTTTATGACTGCTACGTCTCTCATGACGACGTCTTTCAGGGACTTCTCGTCTCTCACGCCGTTCAGGCGGGATTTTCGCTTTGCTGCTCTTCTCGCGCCGCAAATTCTGTGTCATGGCCTTTGGGGCCCAAAGTTCAAAAATGGTTTTGGGCCACTGAATGGGCGGCCTCCCGCTACTACTTGCATGGTTGTCGTGATTTCTCTTGTGACTGCTCTGTCGTTCGGGTTTTTGAGGTTCTTCCTCGGGTATGCGTACCTCTCTGTCCTCCTTATTCGGTTTGCGATCTGCCATTTTGGATAAATGTATTACCTTATCGTCTGCGAGTGAGTAAATGGACAGAGGAACCGGATCTCTCTGGCTCGACGATAATGTGTTATTTCGCCGCGCTAGATGGATGGTACTAGAATCATATATAGTGGAGGAGATATCCCTTTTTTTCTTGTTATATTCATAATAAAGCATAATACCTGCTGCTTCTTCCATCCGAGAAGATGAATAGTTACCAGGGTGGCGTGGGTTTGATACATGAGCGGTCGAGTTTCTTTATACGAATCATTGTCTGACGAACACGAACGGTCGATGATAACATTTTCTTCTTGGAAACATCGTTGATAATGATGTTTTCAAGCCGTTTTAGAATAGTTGTATTAATTAATTTTCTTTTTTCGATAGATGATCTCAATGCTCAGACAAAAAAAGCGGAACAAGCCATCCGACATTGAATAAATTTTGAATTGGTTTTCTTAATCACATACAAAGACAGCGGAGTTAGCAATAAATTGCTAAAAACATAAAATAGTCAATGGAACAAAAAAGTATTGCAGTAAAATGTGTTGAGTTCCATAAAGCTGACGACTGGCCGGTCACGTCCCGGCAGTTTGCCCTAAAAACTTCGACAAGACTGAGCCCTTCCTGATCAGGAAATGTTGCCCAGCCCAGAAATATTTCCCAAAACAGCCGATCCGAGCCTGGTTACAATTTTTTTTCTTTTTTCTATTTATTTTCTATAAAATACTCTTATAGTGTATTTGTCGATGTGCCGGGATATGTATTCTTTGGTCAGAACCTTGGTGGTACTCTCTGTTGAGGCATTGCAGCAAGTTTCTTTACAAAAAAGATAAGCTTTTGTCGTCAATGTTGTAAAATTTGTAGATACATACGATGCGTACGATGCTTACGATGTGTGAAGAAGGTCTTGAGGGAACCCTAACCTTAACCACATGTTTCATATTCATAATGTCCTTCAGGCGCTTCTTGTTCCCTCTGGACATGGGCAATGATGCCAGTAATGGCGAGTAGACATCTGCTTGAGATTGTATATCTCCAATAACTGGATTAGAAGTATATGAAGGATATTTAGTATACGATGTATTGTATTAAATGCTTGGAAATCTATTATAATATCAAAAGAACGGTTAAAGATTTCTAATTTGATAGGTTAGACTTCTTGTTGGTATAATGTAGCGAATTTTAAAAAGACCCACAAGCCGGAGCTTTAAATGAATCTAGGAATCAATATAAAGTGACAGGCTTATAAAGTATACTATTACTTCTCGGAACAATGGGGGATCACAGGGTTTGTTCTGTCAGCGGCTACATCATGTTTCTGTAATGTACTGCGTACTTAGCCTTCTGTCCATGATACTGTATATCGCCTGCGACATACGGAGTACGGAGTTCTCCGTACAAAGCCCCTGGTTTAGACACAGCCCAGTCCGCACAGGTCCAGACCCAGAGCCAACCGTTTCTCCACACCCTCAACACATTGTCTGGCTCTCAAGACTCGTCAGCCTTCAGCTAGCCTATGCAGCTGGATTTGCGGAGTCCGTCGGTCGTTGCCCGTGAAACAACCTCACCGGTAATATTATTAATAATCGAAGGAGAGTTGTAAATTGTAATGGCTGGGGATGGTATGGGCTTGTATTGGTACAAGGGTATACGGAGTAATTGTTATTTTGCTTGTAGTACTAATAATGTGGTTGATGCTACTGTAAATATTCTAATAGTCGAGAGATTATTCGCTGCAAAGTACTCTGTACATCAAGTTTCAAGGCTATTTGCTTCATGCCTATGCTGAAGCAGCAATGCTCGAATGTGAATACTATTTTATTTAACTCAAGAGACATACTGTAACTACTTTGATTGAATCTATTATACTATTCAACAACTTTCTGTTCTTGTTCTCATTCTTGATCTATACCCAATCTCGTATTAATTTACTTCTTGCATCGGGATGCCGACCGGCGGCATCCCGAACGCTAAAAAATTTTACTGCGTGGTGGCGGACGTGAGCACTCCGGTAAGAGTCCGTGCCGGCCCGATTGCCATGGAACGAGAATAAGAGCCAAGAAAAAGGGAAAAAAAAAAAGAAGAAAAGAAATTGTTTAATGCCCAATCAGATGCCCCAATCAATAATTGGTACCCAAGCTGATTGGGCCTGCACTGTTTTCTCCTGTTTTTTCTTCTTCGAGCCTGGTTCCCAAATTTTGGTTTCTGGGTCAGAACGCCAGGGGGAGTGATTATAGTTTCCACCAGGAAATGAATATGTTCACCGTGTTATTTACTGTGGGTACAAATCGGAAGATCAGGTCTATTCTCGTATGAAAAGGCTTAAGTGTAGGAGATGGCAAATTCGTGGATTCTAGAACTGCCCTAGAAGAACTCCGTACTATCGCTCCAAGTCTGGATTCAGGAGGAAATGTCAAGAGTGGCAATTTGCGTATTACCTTTTGGGGTTGCTAGTCTGTGAATATAAACTCTAGAGTAGATACTGATGTAGCTGACATAGTACTAATACAGCAGCATTATTACAAGTATGCTGTTTTGCCTCTGACCTGTACTACAGTAATACCACTGCTGCTGTATACCCGTTCTAAAATGCTATACACATCTACTGTATTCACCATCTGAGTTATTCCGACTGTAATATCATGCGTGTCATGGAATTCGCCAAGACCAATGACCTGCCACAAGCCCATCCACATGTTGTTCTTCCTTTTGCGTTACACCAAGCCACGAGGTTCTTTCTCTGCTTCTTGCGTGTCCACCAGACCAAAGGCAGACAGGCATAAGATCTGTGCGACAGCGATAAAGCAGATAGCCGTCCTGACCAAAGAATAATGAACGAGTCGTCCAAAAATATTTCTTGTGGTTTTGGTCAGAGTTGTTGCCATGCTGGGAAGCAGCATGTGATTGTGGCTGGCTTCATTTGATAAACATACAACCTTAAAAAAAATCCTGCGGTAAATGAGTCAATAAACATAACAGATGGTTGTCGGGGAAGTCACTGTTCACATCCAATTGGTCAAATGCGTTATCAGCACCACCATCGTTGGAGATGAGGAGAAAAAGTAAGCCGTAAAAGCCTTGGCTGGCTACATGCATAGTCTGGTAGGGCCTAGACAACGATATAAACTTTACGGGTACATTTATGCATGTGTTTATAATAATATCTAACGTCATGTTTACTCCAAGCGCATTTGCGATCGTCGTCCAAGAAATGCTTAACCCTGCACGTTTCTACTGCCAAGCAAGTTTCGATCTAGCAAGATAATTATGCCCTTATGATGGCTCAGGCTGAAGCTTGTTCTGTTGGCGAGTATTATTATACGTACGCAGCTGTTAAAAAGTCGGTGAATCTGCAGCTAATCCACGCCTATCCCTATCACTTGCAGTAGCGAATCCACTGTGTCTGCAGGTTTCGCTTTTATGGAGGGTGTCTAATGTCTATAGAGGACAGCCGGTAAAAACCCCATTGTCCGAGATCTGACCATCGGCATCAAATGAATCGAACATTTGAGTTGGTCTCGTGGTAGTAAGAAAAGGGCCGAAAAAAAAGAAACGATACGCTCTTGACGTCAACATACAACAATTCCTGCCAGGCGGATTGCCAGGATATCTGGTCGTCAGCACAGAAGCCAGGATTAATTTATTTTTCAACTGCCATGATTTCATCAAGATGAAAAAGAGCACGAAAATCGCGCGGAAAATACATGAGGCCGAATGAGTCTGGGGAAGAGACAAAAATCTGCTTGTCTGGTGACCAGATGCCGTGCGGGGGAGGTACAGTACGTACTAACTACAAAGTAACTTAACCTCGCTTGCTTTGCAGCTTTGCAACATAATTACATGTTTGGTTGGTTAGGCTGGCCCACAGTTGACTTGTAACTTGTTCAGCAGGGAAAAAGAGAGAGAATCAATATTTCACCGCTAACCCAGAGTTCTCGCCTACGGAGCACTCAAGTCCATGTGTATTCCCGTCGCGGGGTAACAAACCGGGTAACAAATTCGTTACATGTGTATCCTGACGTTACTTTACCTGGCCCAGGTACCTGTACAGCATGTAATCGTGTATATGACATGTCTCGCATCGTCCGTCGAGTACAATTGCCCGATTTGTGTCAACTTTGAACTGTCAAGGGCTTGTCGCAGCAGTTCTCAGTCACGCCTCATCGTTGACGCGTCGCTCCGCCAATCGGAAATTTGACACCGCCGTTAAAGTCTATTTGCCAGCCAGAGAGAATAGCAATGCTTTCGTTATCATCAATTTAACTTGTCTTTAATAATTCATAACTAGCTGTCAACCTACAAATACGCCCTTTGCGATTGGGCCTAGCTGTCATCGCGAGCCGGTTGTTACACTTCCCTATACAACTGCCGACAAGCACTCCGAAAACACCTAGACAACTTTTCGACAATGGTTTCACAAACTTAAAGCACAAACCATGTCCATGTGTGCCTGATTAAAGTTAACACTAGGACCAGACAAGAGCGACCTCGCCCTAATTATTTTCGTTGCGGTGGAGATTCTTCCCAGCGTTGCATCCGGATCCGACATGTGGTCCGCGGGACGAATATACGCAGTACCTAGCCCTGTCGGCGTATGGATTTCCGGCACGCGCGCGTGTCCCTTTCTAGTAGTTTTTGGGTTTGTAAACACTGAACGGCGAGCAGATTTAGCCCTCCCAGGGATTTGTCCGGGGTTCTCTGGGCCAAAGCCAATGAGAACTCTTTCATATGTCCATGTCGCATCGAACCCGATAGGCGCTGTGTATCTTTTTTTTCACCTTGCGGTGTCATTTATTCTTTATTATTACTTACCGAATATACAGGTACATGTACTCTGTACAGAGATACTTATTCAATGACAACGTTGCACGAGCAGACTAACTTATCTACCGAGATCCGAGTGAGTGAGCATGAGCATGAGCGTGTGGACAAAAATTTATCTTTTTTTCTATTTTACATCTTTGTGGCGTGCCAGCCACAAAGGACAGACTCGGACAGATACTAAAAGCACATATTATTATTGCATGTACTCTGTAGCAGTAAGGAAGACTGTTAAATTACGGTTTGTGACGGCACTGGGCGTATCGCTTTTCTTTCATACCATACGATACGGCACGGGTTTCGGGGATCACGTGGCTGTGTCGTATTTTATTCTTCGTCTTACAAATATTGAAAATATTATTGTGCAATTAGCAGTCATGCATTTAATTATTAACTAATAGCAATGATGTATTGTCTGGACAGCTCTACGTCGAATGATGGTATAATGAGCACATGCAGATGAACAACACTCATAATATAATGATGAAGCAATAATGCGACGCAACGGAAAAGCCAGTCCGAGCCGAATTACTTGCAACTATATCATTGCCGTGTACAGATGTATACGTTTTATTATTTATGTTCTGAGAGGGCAAAAAAGACCAGATATTTGATATTACTGGTCAACATAAAAATATTCGAGTCCACTGTCGACTCATCGTGAGTGATCCATGCCAGCCAATCAGAGACGTCGTATCTGCCAGAAGTGATTCTCAACAAGATGTCGCCTCAGCCTCTCATTTTGAGTCATCGGCAGTCATTTTGCTGTGCTCTTTATGAGATTTTTGCTGGAACTACACTGTGAAATGACCATGTATTGCATGGCTGCATAGCTGCATGCAGCAGCAGAATTATTAATAAAAGATCATTATCATAACCATAACCATCATTCTTAAATAAAGCCAATGTCGACATTCATTGAAAAAAACAGTCAGTAATTAAATATACAACTGTGCATTACCAGTTGGAATTGCAAGTGGTCACTTCCTCACGTGGACCGCGCAGCTCATATCCCTCTCTGCGCCCACACCACTCGACATCTGAACATTGACATCAACATTATCATTGAAATCATTGAACATCTGAACATCGCAACAACTGCACCTGCAGCGGGGAAATCAAAACAACAGCCACCGCGTATCTCCGAGAGGCGTGACTTGCAGCCTGCCAGCGCAACGCCCTCCTTCGAGATCTAGGCGCCGATCGCTGGTCACCAGATTGCTGCGTTGGCATTTCGACCAGCCCGGCCAAGCCCAACTAGGTAGGTGTCAACCGATCAAAATCATTATGTATCATTTTTATCATGATTATCATGATTATCATTGATTATTATTATTGTTATTATTTTTTGCCCTGCGTCAATAATTTATCGCCATATCGACTCGCAGCTCGGCACGGTCACGCTCTCGATGCCCTGTCCCGGCGATTGTACATGGTGCAGCATTGCTAATTATATCCCACTGAACTAGGAAATCCCCTCATCCACACCCCATGGAGCTGTCCCAATCAAGTGAAAACGCTCTAGCCGGCGGTAAGTTAATGTCCTTTCGTTGCTACTCGGTCGTTGCATTTGTTTTCACTTCGGGTGGTTTGATCACCCTCGCTCGGATGTCCCGGCGCCTATTACGATCAACTATACTCGCTGGCTTCGTCTAGGGTGCTCCTGACCTGCTGTACTGCCTGCAGAACAAAAAAAGCTTCCTTCTCGTCCAATGGAGCCAGGTCAACCGCCCTGATTCCTCATGAAACCACCGCCTCGGCGGTTAGCCCTGCTCATGCTTGCAACAAAAGGTGTATGACAGACGAAGCAGTACAGCAGACAACAGGCCACATCACCGGTCGACGTGACTTACCCTCGGACCGTCAGCTAGCAGTGGTCGAAAGTAGTTTCTTTATCACCTACCCTCCTTGTACCTGTCAGACTTTCGGGCGGGCCGTACCCTTATTGTTTTGCCGTCGACCTTGATCACACGCACCTGAGAAAAAGCAATAATAGCAAATGAATAACACTGACCAGTGGATGAATATGTAGACACCACGGCGCTTGCCAACTCAGCAAGCGCTGATGAGCGTCCAGATCCTGCAGCCACAATGCGGCCCACCCATCCACATGGAAATCATGGAAATCGAAAGCTAGTGCCTTGTCGGTTTTATGCTACGAAGAAAGGTGAGTCAAAACCAATCTGTCCTTTTGATTACTGTTGGTTTTTTTTCCTGGTTGTTTTTCCATTACATTGTTCTGAGCGATATGAAACTATCGTATTGTTTGGGTTGATGTTGATGTCCATTTGCCGTGACGATCGCTACCCCATGCACCGCGTGACTCTTGTGTTTCTTTGTTTAATCAATTACACTTCCTGACGAGTATTAACAATGACCAAGGCTGTCGAAGCGGCGACGCTTGTCCGTACCTGCACGTAGTAGCTGGAGACCAAGTTACAGTCAGCCCCGAAACATCTGCGACCACTACTGCGACCGCCCTTACAACAAACCATGTGCCTGCATCTCGTCAGTCGCGGACTGTCGCCAAGCCAGTTTCAAAGGCCCAGAGAGACTCTCCGCGAGATTTCCAGATTGGGCAACTAACACGGCGGTTCCGTCTCAAAAAGGAAAGAGACGAGAATGAGTCTGGCACAACGCTTTCCTTCGGGCTGGCGCCAACAGACCCTGATTTCCCATTCGATCTGGATGAACTGCAGTGTGTATTGACTGTCCCAAGTGATTGGCCCTCGGCATCGCCGACATCGAAAAGACCGAAATTGACAGTCACCAACCCTGACATGCCCAGAGGGTTTCAGATCAATGTTGAGAAAGGGTTTGATGGTTTGGTTGATGCTGCTTTGAAGGAAAAGCGACAGGCCACTTTGCTCAATTTGATGAACAGCCTCGACAGACACTTGGAGAGTTTTTTGACTGCAGAGAAAGCCCCAACCATCAAGATCGTGGCTAATCAGGGCAGTCCTGTTGCACCACCTTCTTCTGCTCGTCCGGTTTCGACATCAATTACACAATCATCGGTAAAAAAGTCTAAACAACCAACTACACCCGTTTTCAAACTAGCGGCGGTCCAAAAGCCAACACCGGTACGGTCATATTCGCCTGAAGAACGTGCCCAAGCCGAAAAGACAAGGGCCACCGAGACTCGACAACTTGAAGCACGCCTAAGCCGGCTTCCGCTTTACCAAAAATCCTCAGACGGCATCTCATATACCGTGCCCATTACCCTTGGCAAGCGCGAACAGCTTCCAGTTAGTCTCCAATCGACCAAGGCCGTCAAACTGGTGGTTCCAACGTTGTACCCGCTCGAAACTAGCTCAGTGAAACTTCAAGCATTGCATGACAAGGACAGCCGGGCTGTAGAGGCTGGTTTTCAAAAATGGGCTCAACAAGGCCCTCATGTGACGCTGATGTCGCAGGTTAATTACCTTGCGCACAACATGCATGTTCTTGTTAATACTCCGGTATCGTCGGATGATATTGAAGAGGACAGAGTAAAAATTGACGAATACGAGTATGACTATGAATCTCAAATTGTCCCCGAATCTTCGTCTGGGGAAACACAGCTGGAGCAAGATGCAGAGGCTGGCGCTGTGGATCCAGAACGACCGCATGTTAAGATCATTCCTCGTCCGCCGGAATGGTCAACCCCCAATACAGGACCAGGTACGGGCACAGACAGTGACGAATTTACGACAGAAAGCAGCGAGGATGAAGATGAAGATGAAGAAGGAGGTGCCCTAATTCCCGAATCAGCCACGGCTAATAATACTCAGCCTGCCCGCGGTATCGCGGTGAACCTTCCTGGTCTGGAACTGTACGGTATTGAGATTCTCGAGACCACGATGCTGAGCGTGACCGTCAAATGCGAGCGGTGCAAGGAGCATACTGACATCAAGAACATTAAGCCGGCCAACGACCCCAGTGCCGTGTCGCCGGTGCGAGTCGAGTCGTGCAGGAAATGTGCAAACTCGTTCAACATTGGTATGCATACCTATATCTTCCTTGATAGGAAGGAGTTTTACTGACATGTAAGCAAAGCCTTCCGCCGCGAACTCATGCATCCCACATCCCACCGCGCCGGATACCTGGATCTTCAGGGCTGTACAGTCTTTGACCTGCTGCCAAGGTACGTCACACAACATTTGTTATTCCTGACGAAGGACCTGTTGACACATCATTTCGTTGTTGCACAAACGATTCCCTACACTCTTTTCATTTGTCTTCTTTCCGTTATAATGATCCCATGATATGTTTTTCGGGCTGGCTTGATAGCTAACGCAAAAATTCCCTAATCCAGTAATTTCCAACCAACCTGCGCCGAATGCTCGACTGCGTTTCCTGCGCCAGGCCTCGTCGCTGTACGTGGCACCAGCGCTCTAGCGACATGCCGCGAATGCCACCGGAAAATGAGTTCGTTCCCACACGCCTCTTTTCTTTCTGTTTATACTGACATTCGTCGTCTCTAGATTTCAAAATCCCCGAAGTAAAGTTTATGGTTGTCGGACCATCTGGATGTAAGATTTCTATCAGTATTTTCGCTTCGTTTGACCAATTGATTGATTTTGAATGTTGTAGTGTCACGCCATCGACTCGTAGCGCCGCGACGGAAGGTAAGTTTGATTGCTAAATAATTAATTACTGAATCGGGACTTCTGATTGGATGTTTAGAAAGAGAATCTGGGTATTGTCGCTGGTCAGGAATTACCGCAACGCGGACGATGTGCGCATTACAGGAGGAGTCATCGGTGGTTTCGGTCAGCTTTTTATTAAATTTCTTGGAAATTGAAATACATGAAGCATACTGACAGGAATTAATACGCAGATTCAGTTGTTGCGCCAAAGTCTTTCCGTGTGACAGGTACTTATACATTCCTTTTACAAAGCAGTACTTTTAATACTAAGACGTGAATATAGATGCCACGATGCAGCCACTGACCATCCAAACGAGCATGCCAATAGGATGATATGGTACAACCCCCTTTTTTCTTCGTTTGTTTGTTTATTGATGCTCACTTGTATGACAGCGGCTTCTGCTCCCGCGAACAGATATACCGCCCGGAAGACTGTGCCTTTTGTCGAAACGTACTCATCGGCAAAGCCGGTAGCGGGTTCTGGGAAGGAGGAAAGGGGACGCGCGACAAGGTGAAGATGAGTCGAAAGGATCCGAGAAAGTACAAGAGAAGATGATCTTCTTTTCTCCTTTTTGTTTTTGTTTGTATCATTGCATAGCAAAGCATAGCATAGCGTGTTTAAATGCATAGTTACATACATACATGATCCTATGGATCAAGAACTTTCACCCTAACAACAACCCCATCCGCCGGGGCCTGCGTGATCATCTGTCTCACATCCAACTTCTTCTCCGGATCTTTGAGCGCGACTTCGAATCGACTCACCCACACCGCCACAAAAATCGCCAGCTCAGCACGCGCAAAGCCCTGACCAATGCAGCTGCGCGGGCCGTGAATAAACGTGCTGTATGCATAGTTACTGCTTGCGCCGCCGGCGCTTCGCCGCGCAGCAACATCATCAGCGTCTTGGTTGTCGCCGCCGAGCCAGCGCTCTGGATTGAAAACATGCGCGTCGGCGCCCCAAAGGTCTTCGTCTTTGTTGGTTATGTCCGGTGCAATCAGGATGTTGGTGCCCTTGGGTATATGTTGGCCAGCAAGCGTCGTGTCGCGCGCAGCTTCGCGTGCGGTGAACGGCACGGAGGGATAGAAACGGAGAACCTCGCTCAGGAATGCAGTGAGATAGGGGAAGTTCTTGTCAATGACAGCTGCCGGAAACGGCTCTTTTGTGTTTCTTTGCAGTAGAGAAGCGGGCATGTTCTTGGAAACTTCTTCGCGCAGCCGCGTCTGCATCTCGGGATGCTTTGATAGCGCGTAGACGGCGAATTGGAAGGCGGATGAGGTTGTTTCGTGGCCCGCGGCGAGAAAAGTCATGACCTGGTCGACGAGATTCTCGTCTGAGAAATTGCCGCTGCGCATGGCAACAGACAAAATATCTACGCCAATATCTTCTTTGCGCTCTAGCTTGCCTTGTTTTTCTCGGATGATTTCTTTAGTCACGTTGCGGATGTACTGCACCGAGGCCCTGACTGTTCTGGTATATGCCGTGGGGACGCGAAAGTACCACTTGAACCCGACGACAAATAGACATAGAATAGCAACTAGGCGCTGGATTCCCGTGGGCGGCGTCAGCAGCTTCGAGTAGTGCCGTGAAAGCTCGTTGTTTGGGTCCTGCACTGAATTCAGGTCATAGTCCATGCCGGCCAGACCAATAATATCCAGCATTGCCCTGCTGGCCCAGTTGCCGACCTGGATTGTGTGGTTTTTTGCCGGCAGGGTCTTTTCAATCTCGTCAGTCATCTCAATAGCTTTGCTCCAGAAGATGGGATACAAGTCTTTGATGTGTCTGTATGAGAATGATGGCATTAGGCTTTTTCGCTGGGCCTGCATGGATGTTAGCATTCATCCTCTAACCTAGTAAAACATGGCTCACTTTGTGGACATCCCCCTCCGCAACCAACAAGCCCTCTCCGGTGACAGTGCCGAGCTGGGTGGCCGAAATCTCAGGCCGTACAAAGTCATAGCTCTTGCTCACCAAGAGGTCCGATATGGCCTTGGGCGAGACCACAAGCACTCTTTCCAGATTGCCAATCACATAGTATCGTATCAGCCCGTTGTTTGGCACCGTCTTGGTCCATTTGCGGGCCAGTTCGATGGGAAATTTCAAGGCGAGACCATCGGCGTTGCCTGAGATCCATGAACGGTTCTGTTATTGTTAGCCATATACCGATTCAATTTTCTTTTTTTTTCCGGCTTACCGGTGGCATGGGGATATGTTTGAGTGGGGTGAACAATGTCGGGTAAAGAACAGCGCTGTATATGAATCTGATAACCCACGCGGCCAAGATAGCAGAAAGCACCGTCAAAACAGAAGAGTTGCAAACGGCATAAGCTGGCTTGAAAGTTGTCAGCAGCACCGCGGCAACGATTGCGATGAGCGTCAACGACGCCATTCTGGATAATGCGAATCGAATGAAGTCTACAGCATCGAATTAAATGATAAATTGACTGCTTGTCAGCAACTGACTAGCAGGATAATGCCAGGTGATTAGTAGACAAGTTGTGCATAAAGATGAAGTTGTAAGAAGTTGTTGTGATGTAGTCAATTACTAGTAATAGCTGAAGAGACCCGACAGCCGAGGTTCCAGCCAATCATACCCGCTGGTATACGAATTGCTTAAATACCTTTGCGAACAGTTTGTGGGCAATCCAATGCTTAAATTTATGCTAGTAAAATGTTATTTCTATGACAATAAGCAAGTTATATTCATCAAGAGACTCGTAATGATCTATTGTAGGAATTATGTATGCATATCTACAGTGTCTGCTCTATCTCAACATGGAACAAACAACATCAAATCTTTGTCGAGTGCTTGGGCAAGTATTTCGTGTTTCCACGCATCGCAAATCCCCAGCGTATCTGGTGAGCCATGGTAATCTCCAGCTCGAGCTCTTCAGCCCATGACCAGACCAGGCCCGGATTCTTCTGAAAGCCGCGGCCAACGAGCACTAGGTCCAGTCCGTCTTCCTCGAGCAGCTTGTTGGCCAACTTGGCCGAGTTGATCATACCAACCGAGCCGACAATCAGCTTGTCGCCAACGGCCTTTTTCACCTGCACGGCAAAGGGTGCCTGAAAGCCTGGTCCGGCGGTGATCTTTTGGGCCTTGTTGTTGCCACCCGAACTGATATCGATCAAGTCCACGGCGCCCTGGTCGGCCAGCAGCTGAGCCAGACGAACGGTATCCTCGACTCTCCAGCTGGGCTCGTCGGGCTTAACCTGTTCGAGCCATTCAGTGGCAGAGACTCGCAGGAAAACGGGCATGTTGGGCCCGACAACCTCACGCGTGATCTTCGCAATTTCAAGAGTCAGACGAGTGCGGTTCTCAAAGCTGCCGCCATACTCGTCTGTTCGGTTGTTGCTCTGCGGAGAGAGGAACGACGACAACAAATATCCGTGAGCATTGTGAATCTCGACGAAATCGACGCCTGCCTGGACGGCGCGTTTGGTCGCAGCCGCCCAGGCCAGCTTGAACTCTTCAATATCCTGCTTCGTCATAGCCTTGGGCTGCGGGAAACGGTCGGCAAAGGGGATATCACTTGGGCCCTTGGTATTGTCAGGCCATCCGCCAGACTTGACAGTGGCCAGATCGCCCATAGACAGCCAGGGGGGCACAGTGCTCGCCTTGCGGCCGGCGTGCGCGAGCTGGATGCCGATGAGCTGGTTCTGGCTATGCACAAACTCGACTACTCGGCGCAGCGGCTCAATCTGCGAGTCCTTCCAGAGACCGACATCGAATGGCGAAATGCGACCCTCGGCAGTGACTCCAGTGGCCTCTACCATCAGGAAACCCGGTCCCCGCTGGGCGATGCCGCCCAGATGCGTGAGATGCCAGTCAGTCATATGGCCATCGTCAGCCGAGTACTGGCAGAGGGGGGACAGCTGTTTGTGTTAGACAGAAACCATGATCAAATATTTCTTGGATACATACTCCAATTCGGTTGTGAAACTCGACGCCGCGAATCTTCAGCGGCTTGAATAGCTTGGGAATCGGGGCTCCGTCCGACTGTGGTACAGCAGCAGTGCCTGCTGGAGGGCTCTGCTCTGGCGTAAAGTACGAGATGCCCTTGGCGGGCTCGACAGGCATGTCGGGCACGTTGTCGCGGGGGGCAGACATGTTCAATGTTGTCAATTGTTGAATACCGGGAGGTGTCGATTCGAAGTGAAATTCTAGTGTCACTGTAGTATAGAGACAGCGCTGTATTTATTGCGACAGAGAGTGGCGCACGAATGGGCAGAACCCCGCAGGAGCAACAGATGTGCGACAGACTGATTGGCAGAACGCATGCAGCCAGGCTCCAAAAAGGGGAAATGGGCAAGGGACATGAAGCTTTTATAGTTTGATCGTGCCACGAAGAAAAAATAACCTCGGAGACTATTAGAAATACAGCTCAGGTCCAGTTGCCGGCGACTCTCCACCAGCATCCATGATGTCAGAGCCACAGTGGAGTTCGCCCAGAGCATCAATATCTAGGGGATATCAATCGATTATCGTAGAGATGACCTAATTATAAACAACTGCTCGACTGTCGGAATAAAGATCTGACACATCGGTGTCCACTCCACGCGGATTCGCCTGCCTCTTCTTTCCTTTTCTTTTGTCTTGTTGGCTGCCATTTTTACCATTTTAACACATTTTTTACCCCTCCAGTGGGGACTAGATTATTAATGTGGCGATCGCGGGCGGTTGTTGATCCGGCAGCGGCCACTTTTGGAGCTTTCTAGAAATTTGATTAATGCGATATGTATAGAGTTGATTAAGAAATGATCAATTGATACGTCGCATACATATGTACTCTGCCAGTTGGTGGACATTCGTATTCAATGTCAATTTCATGATGTTCAATGTTGAAGTATATACTCCCCGCCAATCAGAACAGTGACCATTGTCGAGTCAAATACCTCTACAGACTCGCTGTTCGAAATCCTACATTGTAGTCCCTGTCAGCAATCATCGATTCTCAATTGATACATATATAGATGAATACGCACCCTCCCAAGCCTTCAGCACCGCCTCCTCCGCATCATGCCCCCAAACACTCGTGCGCGTATTGTGATCTGTCCACCGGTCCGGCGTGCTCCCTCCTTGCATCGCCTGCCGGAAAAGCTCGTCTCGCGATTCCTGCTCAGGCCCGTCTGGCAAATGCAGCACGACCCGGTTGTGACCGCCGGACTGCTGGACCTGCTCGGCGTGCTGTTTTCGCGAGTTCTCGTAGACCTGCAATGCCTGCGGGATCTCGTCGCGCGTGGAAATCGAGGAGAGAATAGCCCCTAAAGCACCGGCGTCTTCGACTGCTTGAGCTGCTCCTTGGGCGACATACGGGCTGTATATAGTTTAGTTATGGATAGTATGTTTCGTAGCTATGAGAAAACTGACAGCATTGGATGGCACGCATCACCCAAAAGCGCCACAGATCCGCGAACCCATGTCTTCAGTGGAGGATATAGATTGAGTTTCCACACCATCAAGTCGTCGCCGTCGACGCTGGCAATAATCTGGCTGACATGTTCCTCCCACCCGACAAAGTCATCCATCATATCCTGCTTCGACCCCTTTATCGTCCATTGGTCGTCGACAGTGCCTCGATCCGGATGCAAGAGAACTACATTGTATTGCTCGTGGTTTCGAAGAGGATACCCGACAATATGTCGACCGGGGCCAATCCATCGCGTCACTAGCGGCTGATCGACCAGTTCTTTCAGTAGCTTGTTTGCCAGCATCTGCTCTCGCGACAGAATAAGGCGGTATGCAGCGTCGCCCGTAGGCGCTACTTTTAGGGTCTCGTCCTGCAGCAGTTTTGGTCGGATGGTGGATTTGATTCCATCTGCGGCCAGTACAACGTCCCCCCGGAAGCGCGAGCCATCCGCAAGAACAACCTCGGGCGTGTTGAAGTCTACATCGGTAACGACCGAGTTGACTCGCAGTCTCACGTTCTCAAAGGATAGTGCTGTTTCGAGCAGTGCGTTGTGCAAGTCTGCGCGGTGGATGGTTGAGGGTCGGCCAAAGACGGACTCGCATTTGGTAGATGAAAGGAGCTGTCCGTTTTGCCATCTTCGCACGTCAATCTGTTTGAGAACGATTTCCTTGTCATGAAAGGGAACTTGCCATCCTGGGTATTTCTTAGTTTTGATACATACCGAAAAAATGGACTAACTTACGGTCGAGCAATCTTCCCATATTGGGTGATATTTGAACCCCAGCGCCTACTTCGGCCAGCTAGAGTAGTGGTTAGCTAGCTACTGCCTTTTATCGTATCTTGGTTTTACAAATATCTTACTTTTAGCGCCGCCTCGAGGACGACGACATTGTGTCCACGGCGGCCAAGGCTAACAGCAGCAGCAATTCCTCCAATTCCTGACATATATGCCTTAGCACTTACGAACAATGACCCATAAACAGAAGTAAATTACCTGCCCTGGTAAATGTCAGTAATGCTTATAGAACACTCAAAGAAGTACTGATTGCCATACCCCACTATGATAACATTCAAAGGCAACTGTGCCGGTCGGCATGGCTGGGAAGGCATACTGATCAATCGTCCCTTTTAATTAAAAAAAGGTGGCAAGACGATTATTGACAAAGCAATCAACTGAAAGAAGAAAAAAAAAACAATACACGGATTTAAAGAATATTAACCGAGCTGTATAACCAAACGTCTTGAGTTTGCAACAAGAACCTACATCCACCTATCTCTTGGCTTTTGAGCTTGGCGAATGATTCTTATCACTTAGTTAAAACACGCGAGACAGGGGTTTAAAAACCCAGTACCTGAAGCTAATTTGCTGTCACCGTGACGGACTCTCACTGCATGTTCATGCTTACTTGTCCATGGTCTCATTGGATAACCACTCCGATTTCACTCGTCGGGGAGGCGTCTTATTATTAATAATTTGTGGTGTCCGACAGCATATCCTTTTCGGAATATGTTTATTACACATGATGCCATATGTAAGTATCATTGATTTTAGGCTGTGTTTTATTGCTCTTGTCGGTCACTTATCAGCATGTAAGCGAGGTGAGCCGGTAGATGCAGCTGGCCAACAGCCGATGTCAGCAACTAGGCTTGACAAGGACTCGGCGACTATGACTATCAGAGTAGTCTTAATAAATGTTCTATAAGTAAGGAATAAATGAGGCGGATATTAAATTGGTCTTGTGTAATAGATGAGTATTGCTTCTTGAAAGAATGAACTACTTGCAGTGCTTGAATAAGATAGTATTCATAGACTCCTCAAATCGAGACATGCGTTATTGTTTATCTCAATCAATGCTGTGAAACCCCTTCGCTGCAATTGTCCAGTTTAGGCAGTCGTTAAGGCTAGATCTAATTTGTCGCATGTGCGAAGGATCACACGTTGCGCATTATATTGCGTTGATTTGGTTGCTAACCCTAAACGCTGCATCACCGGGAATAACAGCTGGCCAACCACATTTGGTATCAACGATATCAATATACCTAAATTACTTACCTAGTATCTACTTGAAATGACTCATTTGATACTTGGTCTCACCGTCATACTGGGCCAAGTCCTGCAGCGCTTGTTTGCCCTCGCGCTCGATTGCCGCCTGTATATCCCGGCTGCGCGGCGTAATGCGACACTCGAACGGGTTTGGTCGCATATTCAGTCCGTTTCTTCGTATAAGAATTAACATATCGTTCCATGGGTGTAATATTCAGAGTTGAAAAACTCACGTATAGTCAAAAATATCGACCGGAATCTCCTCGCCTTTCCCATCCAGCGCCTTCTCAATGCGAAACCCCCACAGCAGACGCGCAATAGTGATGAATGTGCCTTGCTCGGCGAGACCCTGGCCACTGCATACGCGACGCCCCCAGCCAAAAGTCATGTATCCGCGCTCGCCGGGGAAAGGGCGCGACCACTCCTCATTGTCCTTGAGATAGCGCTCTGGAACGAAACGGTCTGGATCTGGGAATTCACGTTCGTGGTGGTGAATGGCCCAGACGTTGCCTTGGACCCAGGTGTTTTTGGGGATTAGCCAGCCCTGTATATATTAGTTAGATGTAGAAAGACTTTTCCTTTTTTTTAAAAAAAATTGAAAGTGTATACTTTGTAATGGTCATCCTGCGTCGGAGCATGCGGCTGTCCGCCAATAATAGCTACAGACCGCCATCTCAACACCTCCTTGACAAACGCCTTGACATACGGCAAATTCGGCTCATCGTCAAACGTCGGACTCCTGTGGTGTCCAACAACCCGATCCAATTCCTCCCAAGCTTTGGGAAGAACATCGGGAAATGCGCAGCACGCGAGCACGAAGGTAATCAGCGTCGAGCTGGACGTGTCACTGCCGGCCCCAAACAAGTTTCCGGACAATGATGCTATTTCCTGTTCGGTCAGGTTGTGTTTGGGTGCTTCGTCAAAGATTTTGCGAGAGTAGCATTGTTGCTGAGCAGGGTTGGAGGCGGCTTCTTTGGCCAGCGCATAGAAGAACTGGTGTCCGCGGCCTCGTCTTCCCAAGCCGTGTTTCCAAGGTGCAATCTGGTTGGGGAATTTGGCCAAAACTAATATATTAACACATAAGCAATTATGTTAGGCATAGAGGAAAGGCCATACATGGAAATGTCTCCATCAGCATGGGAAACTTTTTTCCCGGCACATTCAAGTCTGCCGCAAGCTGCATCACCGCAATAACCTCTGTAATAATCGGATCCGAAAAACTAGCGATTCGCCTCCCAAAGCCAATAATTGAAACCACACTGGCCGCATACCGCTCAAAGTGCTTCACATAGTCCCGCGGCGCCTCGAGCAGGCCCAGAGCCACCAACTTGCTCTCATCGTTTTGCAGACTGCGATAACCACGCACCTGCTGCAGCCCGACGCCCATGTGAGTCAACTTACGATGCAGACGCCACCGGTCGCCGTAGTACATTGTCACCAGGTTGTTTTGCCCCGTGCCCAGCTCGCCAAAGACTACCATGCGTGGGCGTGATGCGTAGATTCCCGCGCGCTTGTCGAGCAGCTCGCTGGCTGACCATGCGTCGCAGATCCAGACGGTGGGGTTACGGCCGATCCAGAAGGTAATAAGCGGTGCGTTGTATTTTTTGGAGAGCTGCTCAAAGTATATCCATGGTTTGCTGTCTGGCAGGAGATGTGTGTTTCCAATAATGGGCAGGGGAAGCGGCCCGGGAGGCTGTCCTTGGGTTAGGGTTTTTATGGTAAGGTTTAGTTTACTAGACTGACCATTTTGAAATGCAAATAAAGCATCCGGGCATAGTCTGCCGCCAGCACGACCAGAGCCCCGACAGCCAGCGCTGTCAAGATATTAGCAGTGCCAACATCGGTGACAGCGCGCTGCAGCTGCGCCAGCGCGAGAATCTCGCCCAGCTTCTCAAAGAGCATGTCGAGTAAAAGCCACTATGTAAAAAATTGGAGATGGGTGTAGTGACGATCAATAAAAGACCCAGAGCATCCCCGTCAATGGTTCATGATTTTTCCTTACGTCTTTGACAGCATGTCATTTAAACATCTAACTTTGCTACCAGCGGGATAGTCTGTCTGAAATGCTTATTTTCCAAATAGTATACCCCGCAAAGCCGGGCTGCGTCGAGGCATGGCATTGTGGGGACAAGATGTCGATGTTGATCAAGATCGTGGGGCTAATCTTCAAGTAGTCAGAGTACTCATTACTTGATTTAGAGATTAGGGAAGTGAATCATTGCACCAGTAATTGATAGCATCATCCCCGCAACTGACCGAGTCATAACGACTAGAAAATGACTAGAAAATGATTAGGAGCTTAGTACGTAGGAAGTAGGGAGTTGATAGCAGCCCCACCGCCGTGATCATGAAATTACCGGATTGGGAAGTTACGGGGTTTCCCCGGATTCTCTCCAAGTTTGCGGGGCCAAACTTAATTTCTGCGGAGTATACTCTCTATGTAGGTGATTGAATCCGAGAATCATTTTATTTTGGCTTTTTTGGATTTGGCTATATTCCCCACAGTGGAGTGAGAGCCGGTCTCCCTGTATTGATGTTCCCTGGGAGCAGGGCAGCCTGTGAGGCACCAAAAGCTAAAGTACTCCCCAACACCAAACCAACCCAGGATCAACTTGACCGGTTTGACAGCGTACTCGGGAATCTTAAATGCTGCTTGGGGACCACCTGAGCAGTTGACGTTGTTAACCACCCTATATAGCCTCAGCAACTGGCTTGCAGGCCTTGGGATTACAAGTTTAGTAGTAACGGCGCGTTCAGCGCACAGAACTTCCAGTCCCTCTATAGACTATTCTTGATCAATGCCCACCGAACCTGCCGTGGGCTCGCTATGGGCACACCGGCGATGCCTGCTGCTCTGCTGCATCGTGGCCACAGCCAACATGCAGTATGGATTTGACACGTCGGCCATCGGTGCTCTTCAAGCAATGCCTGGGTTTCTGGCCGTTTTTGGATATAGAGATGATAGCAGTTCGCTGGGATATGGCATTGATGTGCGCCACACACACGCTTTTTTTTTCTCCTCCCAGAATCCAACTGAATAAATCCAGAGCACCGTGCAACAACTTATTACCTCGCTCCTCACCCTCGGTTCCTTCGTCTCCTCGCTCGTTGCCGGCCTATTCGCCTCCTATCTCGGCCGCAAGCCCGCACTCTGGTTGGCCTGCATTGTAAACGCAGCTGCCTGCGGCATCCAAATCGGAACAACCGGCAAGGGCGTGCTATACTTTGGCCGTCTGCTGCTGGGATTCGCCAACGGATTCTTTGTGACTTTTTCCAACGTGTACACCTCCGAAGCCGCGCCGCCGCATCTGCGTGGTGTTATGGTTGCTTTGTTTGCGTATTGGGTCAATATCGGCTCTGTGCTGGGCGCCGTGGTGGACAATTACACGCAGACGCGCAGGGATAGAAGTGCGTATCAGATACCTATTGGGTGTTTGTTTATTGTGCCGGTTTTTTTGTTTGTTGCCCTGATACTTGTGCCCGAGTCGCCGCGCTGGTTGTTGCATAGGGGTAGAGAGGCTGAGGCCCGGGAATCATTGAAGCGTATTCGCGGAAATGCGGTGGATAGTGCTGCTTTTGAGGCTGAGTGGGTTGAGATGGTGAGAGGTGTGCAGGAGGAGCAGACTATGGCGAAAAGTGTTGCTTTTCTGGATATGTTTCGAGGTACCTTCCTTTTCTCCTCCTCCTCCTCCTCCTCCTTCTCCTTGGTCAGACATAACATATGTTGAATGCTAATTTTGAATAGGACCTGACCTCCGCCGCACACTGCTCTGCTATGGCATGATCGCCTGTCAAACTGCATCAGGCGTCTGGTTCCTGATCGGCTACCAGACATACTTTTTCACCATCGCGGGTATCACCAAGGCATTTCAGTTCTCCATCATGAATACCTGCTTCGGCTTCCTCGGCGTCAACGTCGGCATGTACGCCATCCGCCACCTCTTCGGCCGCCGCTCGATCCTGATGCTGGGTGCTGTCGCGTGCGGTTTGTGCCAGTTGGCCAGCGCCATCGCGGCGTCTGTCCACAATACTGGGAGCTCCTCGACGAACGGGCTCGTCATTGTCGCGTTCACGGCCGTGTTCATGTTCTTTTACAACGGCTGTGTCGGTGCCGCGAGCTACCCCGTGGCAACGGAGCTGGTCAGTTCGAGATTACGTGCCTGGACTGTTGGGTCGGCGACCAGTTTGGGGTATATACTGGCGTGGCTGACGAATTTCACGGCACCGTATTTTATTAACCCTAGCAATTTGAACTGGGTGAGTGGCCTTTTCTCTCCGAAACGGATGTACAGTGGTTGAGTGTGGTCACTGGTATTGACAAATGTAGGGCGCCAAGTATGGCTATGTCTGGGCAGCTTCGAATATCCTCTGCGTTGGCTTCTTTTTCTTCTTCATGCCTGAAATGAAAGGGCGCTCGCTGGAAGAGCTCGATGAGATTTTTGCGGCGGGCACACCGGCTCGCAAATTCAGTGAGTATCAGTGTGTTATCAGAGAGGAGGCTGTGCACAATGTCAAGGTCAGCGAGGAGCAAAAGACAGCGGAGCATGTGGAATAATAGTCTATGTATTTGTGCTTGTATGTATAAGGATGCAAGTATGAACAAGGTATGTGTGAATTATCATAGGTTTGATCGTAAAAGTCATGACGGAAAGGAGAGTTATGTATAAGAAATCCCTCAAGATAATAACTGCAAGTGACGCTGTATAGCAAACTCCATAAATGCAAGGTGAAAAAAAGGAAAAATGAAAGAAAAATGAAAGCTGTCTTAACGCTACAGGAACCAAGGCATCAAGCAGTAAATATCATCCGTAAACGACTGGACCGTTTCGGTTTCTCTTTTTCTTTCTTGGGCTCAACGATAGTTGACTGGCGGCTCGAGCCAGCACGTCGTGTCCGCCGGGACTGCCGTGATCGGCCCGACTGTCTCGACCGCCGAGAAGATGCAGTGGACTTTTCGTCAATGTCGACGCCTCGCGGGCGGATAAAATCTGGATTTGACAGATCCAGACCAGACATCATCGCCGCCGTGGGGGTAATAAACTCTCCATCAACCGTGGACCCAACACTGCCGGCTTCCCAGTCGGCGACCCCACGGCGCCACACTTCCACCCGGCTTATATGCTGACTCTGCAGCTCTAGCAGCTCGTCTGCGCTGGCCGACGGCTCCCTCGGAAGAGCGCCAGGCTCGATCGTAGGTGCCGCAGTAAGCTTTTTGATGATTTTGTAGCCTCCAAACATGACGATTGTGACACCGACACCAACACCGGCTGCGATGAGGAACTGCGGACTCGACAGCAGGGCGAACACGGTTGGAGCGCTGGCTTTCAAGCTTGCCAAAATCCCCGGCGCCATCCTGGAGGCAACGTTGCTAATCTCGGCCAGCGTGAGGGCGACTGCGGCCATTGCATCTGGGTTCTTCTGTAGGTGAGTCATGGTGGCCGTGGCTGTGTGCTGAATGCAGTCGGCCTCCTCAAGTAAGAACTTTGCCTTGGCGACAAGGCCGTTGAGCTCGGCCTCATCGGCAGGCTTGTACCGTTCCAAAGCCGATGGATGAGCTTCGCCGTAGGCAAGATCCATATCAACGTGGGTGGCAGACTGAGAGCGTTTGGCCACCGGAACTGGTTGCTTGACGGCCAGTTCGTGAGAGGTGTGGCGTCGGCCAACCTCGCGAAGTGATCTGGCTCGGTGAGGTGTGGGAGCAATAGACAGGTCTTGTTCATAGTGTAGGCCCCGAGGTCGATCTCCATGATGGCGCCTGGACCTTCCGGACCTTCTGGACGTAGCGACTGACCGTTTATCGTCGATGGTGAAGTTGGCGAGGGCACGACGAGCTTCTTGTTCGGCAATCTGAGCTTGCTTTTCGGCCTGTTTGGCGGCTTGGATCTCGGCCTTGCGTTCGCGATAGGCGTTGCGAGCTTCTTTGAACACGCTGAAGAGATGCTTGCTCTAGATGGACCAAAAGTCAGCCATAGAAATACTTTCGCATACAGACTACACCTACCGTCGTAACCATCTTCCCCGACTTGTCTACCACGGCTATAGTTTCCCTCACCGCCGCCATTGTTGCGGTCGTCTGTCGGCTCTCCGCCGAAAAATATTCAGGCTGTAGTTCTATGGGCGATGCGCTTCCACATGCGTTTGTTTCCTTGGTGTTTCGAGACACCCAGTCCGCAAGCAGGGTAGAGAAACCAAGTACCCTTTATGCGGTGAGCAGGTGGCTGGGAGGCACATCTAACAGGCAGCGCGTAGCGTAGACCGGCGCAAAGCGAGCAAGGAACTGGCTGAGAACCCTGCGACAAGTGCAACAACCATGGGCATGGGCACTGGTCGCATGGCCATGAAATAAAATATAAAACCAGGATGTCCAAAGTCGAGGCGGATTGATCAGGTAGAAATGCGGCCAGATCGGGGTGTGGGGGGACCTGCGTTGTCGCACGATGATTGCAGGGGGGGAAAACCGGCGCAAAGTGAAGCGGGCGTGCTGCCCATGTCGATGTGATTTGCGAGCTTTAACGCCCTGGGCGGAGTAGCCTAGTAGTGCGTACTACGTACTCGACTGTCCAGTCCCAACTTCCAACTGGTGAGCAGAGATAATAGTGCTGAGTGCTCACTGGCAGCTGCTCGCAAGGCGGTGTGGCGCACCTGCGATTGGCTCGGCGGTCCCGCTGCGGTGGCTGGTGGCTGGACTGCGCCACAGGTACTTGTCACCACAGGCAAAATACATACAAAATGCATCTGTACCCTGAAGATACCCTGAGAAAAATACTACGAAAAAGACCAAAAATATCGCGGCCGAAGGTTCCCACCATGACGCATCAGGTACACATACATCCAGGCTGCCACGCCTGGGCATGCTGCACGCGACTGTGACAGATCTCAATACCGATGCATTTCTGATTATGCAGTGGTATACTCGTATTATCAAAACGGTCTAAATATATGAAGTGTCTAATTGCAGTAATATTAAAAATTAGAGTCAATATTCTTTTGTTTCGATACCGTACTATGACTCATCTATACCCGACGATGGGCGCCTGATTTGGATGCCTAGAGAACACAAAAAATATGAATGAACGGTTCTTGGGTACACAAATGTTCCAATATTGCCTGCCAGAATATTAATATTGAATGAATGAATAAGGTCTAGCCAGGTGCAAACGAGAAGCAGGAATTTAGTTGATACGTAGCGACCGCGATAAGCCCCAACGAGCAATGATAGTCCCGAATGCAAATTTATCAGATGATTTCTAGGCAAGAAAAAAGCAACATCCTTTGTTTGCTTTTCTTCCTGTCTTTAAATAATGCGATCGTTCATTCTTCCTCCTCCCTTGAATGTCACCATTTCCTGGTCGATGGCATCATCCTCCGAATCCAGTAGTCTGTTGTTCTTTTCTGGCAGTTTTTAACCATGGCCCCTGCGACGCCTCCTGTAGCACGCCTTTGCTGCAAGTCCAGGCAAGTCGTTTTGCTTCACTTTGCCTCTAATTCCCCTTCTGCTTTGCCTTTCTCTCTCGCTTCTCCCAGTCTCAAGTCCAGTTCTGCACGTCTTTTGAACAGAACAAATTGATCACTTCATATTGCATTTCTCACCGCCCCTTCTCATCATCACTTGAAGACACCTCGCCCGAGCTGACCGAGCTGATCCGACAGGCCTCCGTACAGCCTGAAGAAACCGAAACAGGCGATGCCTTTACTTCGAGGTGCGTTTACATGAGCATTGCAGTTTGACGCAGCAAGAAGAGTTGAGCGAGGTGAGCGAGTTGATGTCGACAAGATAATAATGCGACGCCTCACTGCACCGCCACATGTCCGCACCGCCACGCTAGCGTCTTCCCAAGGAAAGAGCGGTGGGGCCGCCATCCTGGCCAATCACCTCGCGCAGCCGTCTTGCATCATTTGCTCTTTCCATCTCCAGCTCCATCTTGCATCTTCTCTTCTCTCTGCTTCCCCCTTGTCGGTGCTTGAATGTCCATTGATAATCTGCATCCTCGCTCACTTTGCTGTGCCTCAATTGACCCGTGCTAATATTATCCGCGGCAACTGCCGCACGATGCATCCCGATTCAGGTGATTCAGATGATCCTTCAGACAATGACACGCCTCTGTCTCTGTCCCCCAGCAATGCCTCGGGGGGACAACCGCAGTCTTTTCCAGAACAGCTAAGCATGCAGAATGACTGCGCCATTGGCCATCGTGTGCAGGCATCCCGCTCCATCCTGGCTTTGGCCTTGGACGAGGACTTTGTTTTTGCCGGCTTGCAAGGCGGCGACATAGTGGTGTGTATCCTCGTTTACCGAAAACTTCCCGGAAAATACTGAATCTGGAAACAGGCGTGGTCTCTGGATACTTACGAACTGGCATTGTCGATCCGCGCTCATGAGGAGAGTGTTTTGAGTCTGTTCCTCTCGGATGACGGAACTCTTCTCTTCTCCAGTGGTGGAGACTCCGTGGTAAACGTATTTACCCATGTCCCATCTAGTTTTGTTTGGCGAATGACTGAACAACTGCTCTAGGTCTGGTCGACCGCCACTTTTGATAGATTATACTCTATCCACTCCTACCATGATGTCGGAGACATCTTTGCCGTTGTGTATTCACGCGATCTCAACACCGTGTTCTGCGGTGGGCAGAATACTAGTTTGCAGGTACAGTGCTTCGAACATTCTGACCTAAACTCCGGAGGCTAATCAGAAATCCAGTGGTGCAACTTATCAACGGATGAAATGGCCACAGTGACGAGACATCCCTTGAAACTGAGGCATCGATTCTTTGACTCGCGCGGTCCTGGCGGTAGTATTAACCCACGATCAGAAGAGTCTGCCAGTCAAAGCCCAGCCAGCCATGGCGGCAAGGCACTGACTTTCAAGCGTGACCATCACAGGCTGTTTGCCCACCACGGATATGTTTATTCAATGATTCTTGTCCGTGGGTTGATAGAGTCAACGCCATCTGAAGAAGTGCTACTTACCGGCTCCGGAGACGGTTCCGTAAAGTTGTGGCGCCTTGGCAAGGAAGAAAACGGGGCTCCTGTTCAATTGGCTAAATTAAATAACGGCAGCGATGCTGTCCTGTCACTAGCGGTAGAGGGGCCTTTGTTATACTGTGGTCTAGCCGGTGGCGCCCTCAACATTTGGAATCTAGACTCTCAGCAGCTTGTCAAACAAATTACTGAATATCGCGGAGATCTCTGGGCAATCGATATCATCAAAGGCATCGCAATTGGAGGAGATTCCCACGGTGTCGTAAAGGTAAGTCAGACAACAAGTTGAGACAGAGTTGTCACTTACGAGAGCAGAAATTCAATTCCAATTTCGAGGAGATTGGGTCTTGGACGGCGCATGAAGGCACAATGCTTGCCTCTGCTGCTGGGAGTTTTCGAAACCGACGTATTTACGCCACCGGTGGAAATGACAATTCTGTTGCTATTTGGGACCTAACCGGGCACCCAGAAAAGACAGAGATCCAACCCATTGGAAATGGTGAGTTGTCTTTCATTTTTGGCCAAAGTCAAGACTAACGCAGTTAGACGAAATGCTCAATACCCTGGCAAAATTCGTTTCTTACAGGACAATCTCGTCAAGCCCAAAGTTCTTAGTTGATTGTAACCAAGGCGCTGCTTTCCTCCGCCGTCACTGTGCCTATCTAGGCGCAAAAGCCAAGTTATTGACTACTGGGAATGACACCAACCCGATCGTCTACGCAAGGTTTTCGGCATCCTCGCCGGGATCAGACGTCAAAACCCTTCTCTTTTACGGGCATTACGATATTGTCGGCGCCGATACGAATAGAGCAAAGTGGCGAACAGATCCGTTTCAACTCAGCTCCGTTGATGGGTTCCTGTATGGGCGAGGTGTCTCTGATAACAAAGGCCCCATTTTGGCAGCTTTGTATGCAGCCGCCGATCTTGTAAGACGCAAAGCGCTTGACTGTGATGTTGTATTTTTGATCGAGGGAGAAGAAGAGTCGGGATCGCAAGGCTTTCAAACAGTAGTACGCAAAAACAAGGATTTGATTGGAGATGTGGATTGGATCCTACTCGCAAACAGTTACTGGCTGGATGATCATATCCCGTGCTTGACCTACGGCCTCCGCGGAGTGGTGCATGCTAACCTGATCGTTACCAGCGATCATCCTGATCTCCACAGTGGCATCGATGGGAGTGCTTTACTAGATGAGCCACTGAAGGATTTGTCTCTTCTTTTGTCAACGCTGGCTGGGCGCAAAGGCCACATCAACTTTCCCGGTTTCTACGACAATGTACCAAAATTGACCAAGGCGGAAGAAGAGAGATACGAGGCTATCGCGGCCGCACTTCTTCCCCTGCATCCTGAGATTGCAGACCGCGATGCATTTACCAAGTCGTTGATGTACCGATGGCGAGAGCCATCGCTGACGGTCCACTCTGTGGAGGTTCCAAATAACAAAAATTCGGGAACAACTATATATCGCCGGGCCAAGGCGAGCATATCAGTGCGAATAGTGCCTAACCAAAACGCAGACGAGATTGCATCGGCGTTGACGGTCTTCGCACAAGAACAGTTTGATCAGCTGGAATCGCAGAACGAGCTAACGATTGAAATTACGGGCAAGTCGGATCCGTGGCTGGGTGATCCAGACAATGAAATATTTGGAGCTCTATCAGAAGCTATTTCGGCCGCGTGGACACGAGATCTTGAAAGTAAGAGATACGGCTTCCCATTGTCTCAATCAAAAACAGGCAATTTACCTGTCCGGTCTGAATTGTACCGGACCGATTCGAATGACAGCGTGGCGTCCCATATCGACCGTATTATCTCTTCATCCACGACGTCGTCAAAAACAAGGACTTTTAGAAAACAGAGCACCTCCAACACGACGGCGGTGCCAACTTCATCGACGCTGACCAATAGCACCTCGAGCAATGGGCTCGCAAGTGAGGAAAACAACAGCGATCATAACTTGTCCACATCGCCTTCAGCTGCATCAACATCTAATCCTCGTTCTACACAGGATACGCAACAAACTCCTAAACAAAGCCAGCTCTCTTCCACATCTCAATCACCATCCCGGGCTGCAAACCTGCCAGTCGGTCCTCTGTATATTCGCGAGGGAGGCTCCATTCCTACGATTCGCTTTTTAGAAAAGGAGTTTTCAGCACCGGCAGCCAACCTGCCCTGCGGCCAAGCCAGCGACCATGCGCACTTGGACAATGAACGGCTTCGAGTTGTTAATTTCTACAAGAGCCGCGAAATCTTCCGTCGTGTATTTGAAAAGCTTCCCCAGAGGGGGTAGCCAGCTTGTATTCTATGTACTCATAAAATAGCGTTTCCACTGCTCAGTTGTATCCATCATGTATTCACCCATTCCAAACATCCTTTCGTAAGTATCATTCCGGCATCTTCGCAAGAACAACCCCCATGTCCCCATGAATCACCAACCCCTGGTCATACGTTTCCTGTATCGCAGCCGCATGAGCCTCTACATCCTTTTCAATAGCCTGCTCATCAGCCGCGCCACCGGCAATACGCGTCTTCACACTTCTCAGCAGCGGCTTCGTGGCGCCGAGAATCCACTCGCGCGTCACCTGTTCCAGTTCCGGATGCGCGTTTGTATTGTAGTATTGGGTCTGCACCTGCACAAACCCTGCATCCCTGGCAGCCGCCGCCACGGCCTCGGGCACATGCCCACTAGATCCCAGACCAACCTGGTTGCGGATGAGATAGCTCATGGTCTGCATGGCCGGCGAAGAGAGCCATTTGGGGTCAGGCGTGGTGAGGAACGATTCTAGGTCGAGGTCTTCCCATTGCAGATAGCCGCCGGGTTCTCCAGTCTGTCAATAACTTTGTCTCATACATATTTCTCCTCAGTAGTTGTGGACTTACTCAAAAGAGGCTTCAAATTCGCAACAATCAGTTTATAATCCGCCTCCTTGATCGCCGCAACCAGCAGCCGCACATGTACCAAATCGTATTTCCCATGATGCTCAACGGGGAACGGCTTCAGACAATCCTGGAGCGAGAAACTCGCGCTGCTCTGATCGGCCGGGAACTGGGCGGCGGAGATGTCGAAGCCGTGGTACACACGGGGCTGGGTGGTTGGGTGTGTGGCGTCGAGGTGTTTTTTGAGTTCGCGGAGCCAGATTCTTCAAACATTAGTAAAAAAAGAAAAAAAAAAAAAGAAGAAGTTTATATATGTGCAAGAGGGGGTATATGTATACCCAGTCCCGGTGGCTACATCGGCGACGGAAAAGATCTTGTCCTCGGGGATATCCTTGTGCAAGAGGGTGCCACCGCAGATGGTGACGAGGTATCCGTGCTGAGCGTCGAGGCTGCGAGTTATTAGCTTTTATCAGGTGAAAAATTCTTGTGAAGTTCAATGTTTCAGTTGCTGGCTGAGTGCATTGCATGTATGTCTGAATGTGGAATTTAATTGGGTCCCGATCACGGTTTGAGCATGTATGTATGTACTTGCATCGTCCATGCACAATCCCCGCCTGAGGATATGTAGCCTGAAAGAGTGTGTTGAATGCAGTATATAGTTGAACTTGTCATGAGAGAAAGAGATACACACCGTTGCGTCTCGACAGAGTCGCGCCCGAGCAGGTAGTAATTATCCTCGGTAACCGCCGTTGTACCCATCGTGAAATGCCGGATGCTAATTAATGCGATACAAACAAGAAACCGTTCAATATAAATAAAACTATATTTGAAAAAAAGATAAGACGGAATTAATTGGCGAATCCCAGCAATATGGAAGCCAGTCAAACCGGTGAGGGGGGGCGTGGATAAACAGGTGAGGGGTGAAGAATCCTAATAATGGACCCAACAACGCTAATCATGGTCTTAGCATGAACATTGGTCAGAGTTTTAAAGCCCGGAGTTATGTTTAATTTTTAGCTTTCTAATAACTTGCATAGTATCGGTTCATTACCCAATCTTCACGCCTTGGTCGGCATTTACGGCACGGCACCTGCAGAAACCCTGCATCCATTCGCATGACGATTCAACCCCGTTCGATGTTCAATATTCCGGAAGACGCGGGAAACCAATTTATGAGAAATTCAAAATGTTAAAAATTGGTTGAGGGGCTGCCTTAGTCAAGAACAAGTCCGTCGGGTGTCTACACCGGAGTCATGCAGCTAATAATCTTTGTTGAATCCTTTCCAAGTTATTTACGGTTTGACTGCGGAAGTATGTAATTACCCAGTTACTAAGCACGAAAGGAATCTTTGAAACGAGGCTTTTTTTTTTGTTCCTGATGGATCAATTATTGGTGCTTTTAACTAGTTTTGTCTTACTACTGCACATACATGTTGTTCAAGTCTCTTTGTTCCACTTCCAGAAAGTACGGATTTGAAGTAACATGGTGCAATCCCCATTTTCTAAAAGTCGGTGTGATTGTCTGAGCAGATCAATTGGCATGTAATTATACTTTGAATCAACGGCTCAAATTAGAATATCAAAACATATCTACATATATATATATATATATATATATTTTTTTTTAAAAAAAAAATAAAAAAAAAAAAAGCCAAGTGCCTGAATGCATTTACCAAATCCGCTTCGCCGCCATTTCATACCGCATCACGCCCTCAAAACTCGCGGTACTAAGATCCTTGTGATTGTCCCGCCGTTCGCGGTCTTTCAGCTTGCGTAGACCGTCGGGGTCGTCTACGTAGATCCATCGTCGCTTGTCATCGTCGACTTCGACTACCGCCCAGCCGCCGAAGCGTCGGGCGTCTTCGATGACGAAGCCCTGCCCGGATGGTGCTTGCGGTTGTTTTTGTTGGGATTGTGAAGGCTGTGTTGAAGGATTGGCCTGACTTTGTTCGCGTTCTTTCTGTTGTTCGCGGCCTTTCATTGCCTTGTATCGGGAATGGGAAAATGACAAGAGGATGATACCCAGCAGAATTTTCAGCGTGAGCAGAATGAGGTAGCCCGTTATCATGAGGACAATCGTAAAAAAGGTGACCGACTGCACCGGCGACGGAACTGCGTTTTCAAACACGGTGTTGACCATTTGGGAAAGCCAGTCAAGAGAGCTCGACATCATCGTGTGCACCGTAAACGGCACCGGAGAGGCCGATGGGTGCGGTAGTTTAGAGTAGTGCTCATGAATGGCGGTCAAGGATGCGCTGTTCGCGGTGGAAGATGCAGGGGAAGGGAGCAACGCCTGCAGGAACATCTGATAAGTCTGAACAGAAACCCTAAAAAACAGACACGCCATAGGAATCACTGCCAGACCGAGACGTTTTGTCAGATTCTGGTCCGCAAACGCGTTTGTATAATAGTCCTTGGCAAGCACGTCGAGAAATCGACCGTAAATAGCTGGCCGCGTATTGTTGAACTTGTTGATGTACGCGTGCTTGAGCCAGTCGACCATCATCTCCGACCCGAGCACAATCAAAAACGGTCCAAGTACTTGGGCCAGATGCGTTAACAGCGAATTCGCGCCCCCCGTCAAAGAAGTAAACACCGTCGACGGGAGGAACGTAAACGATTGAGGGAGAATCGAAGTAGAGGAACGCACGGTTGTTGTGCTGTTCGTAAACGATGCAGCCTGGTTTGGCAATCCAGAACCAACGGTAAACCACGAGGTAAATGCACCCGTCTCGACGATGTTGCGAGATGCAATAATGGTAAGCATGAGCCAGAGCTGAAAACGTTCAACCACGTCTGCGCATGTTAATTGAAAGAGGTTCTCTTTTTCAAACTTTTTGAATACCGTTGATTTGATCTCAACGAATTGGTTGGACAGCAGCAGCGTGATTAGCGCATTTGAATACGAGTTCACTGCCACATTGAGCGTGATAACTTGATAGAAGAGAGCTGTCGAATGCAGCGTCGTGTATGCAAGCGCGAGCATAAACAGCCAGAACGGACGAACAACTTTGCTTCGTCCGTCTGGTTTTCTTTCTAGTGCTTCACGAGAGAATAAGCATTCGAGAACATCCTGTCCAATGGCCGAAAGTAGTCGATCACCAACTTCAAGAACATTGTAGATGACATAAAGCTTAATAGCATTTTGCCCTCGAATCCAATGGTACATTCGACTAGCGTCAAAGTATGAGAGTACGACACAGGTGCAGATCATGAGCAACCCTTTGAGAATATCAGCCTTGTCGTCGGGCTCCAGTGCTGACGGAACAGACTTTTGTCGTCGATGCTTTGGCTGAATGGTAAATTTCCGCCATTTGCTGCCTTCAGTCCGAAAACTTGAATCCAAGTCAGTTTTCCCGTTCATAAAACCATTGCTTGACCCATTCGGGTGGTTTGTCGAGTGTGTCGCGCTTGAAGATTTCCGCTCAGTGTCCTTTTGCCGCCGTCGCCATACCCGAACAACACCTTTCCTGACAAAATCACTGACAAACTGAGCTTCTGAAGCCACGTTCATCACCCATGACGATATTAAAATATATAAAGCCTTGATAAACCGAAGCGGGAGAATTGTAAAGGAAAATAGCCACGAGTCTAGACATGCCAGCGCCCCGAACCACAATACTTGCTCAAGTGCGGGTGGAAGTAAGAGAAAATTCAAAAGCCGTTCAATTTTAACCCGAGATGACTCGTACGGAAATTCGGCGGTCTTTGAGCGATGAATATAAAGCGGGGATGGCGGCAACGATGACAGCTCTAGTTGGAGATAAGTGGGAATAGAACGAGGAGGTAGAGGTATCGATCGGGGCATAGGTGACGGATTAGGATCTCGGAGATCGGAAGGATTGAGGTTGTTTTGGGTTGGAAGATCAACATGATTGGGGGCATTTTTCAGCTTCATTCTCGCTCCCACACGTTGTTCATCGCTGATTGAATTGCGCCGTGGGTGAGCCACGGGACTAGAAACCACCCGGGGTGCATGTGGCCGTTGTCGAATTGGAGCAGACATGGGAGCATCCTCATCGGTAATGAGAAATCTAGGTGGGTCGTCCAGATGAATCCCCTTTGAGTTGCGCCTCTGATAGAAGCTGCCGCTGATAGACCTCATAAACTCGGCTTTATTTCTCGCCTTGGCCAAAGTCTCGTCCATCGACGACAGTGCCTGGGGTGTCGATGTAATTCCACCTTCTTCATCGGCGATTTCTGGGATTTTATGGACCGGGATGGACTCGGGAGAAGACATGAGTGCGTCTATCTGAGACGGGGAGAGCTTCAACACCTTTTCCTTGTCTTGTTTCCGTTGGCGGGGAGAAGACGTTCGTCGAGGATCGCTCGAAGAAGAAGACGAGTCTCTTTCAACCGATGTCATCCCGTTTGTGTCACTGACTAAGATCCCGAGTCCATGAGCTCGCGTCGTCCGATCACTCCCATTCGCACCGCTGCCGTTCACCGCTCCGTTGCTCTTCTCCCACACCTCCACCCCGCCATTCTGACCATTTTTCTGCAGCGACGGCGCTACCTTATCCCATTCCTGCTGAGCTTCTGATGGATCCTGGGCCTTTTTGGCTGTCGCCTCTCCGTTTGATGTCGACAGAGGGCCGTTGGGTCCTGGTCCCAGATCCGCAAGCGCGGATCTCGACGAAGCCCGGCTATCCCTCAGATCAGACACCTCTTCACTCGGTGTATTAGTATTGGTAGTGGTGTCCACAGCTGGCGCCATCGTATTCTGTTTTATCGCTCAGCCACAAAGCGTCGCATGGCGTATCGTTCGAGCAACAGCTGCTTCGGCTTGCAAGAGATTGAGTGGCGGTATAGGTGGGAGTTGGATACTCGTCAATAGGTACCGCCGTAAGGAGTGTATGAGTCGGGAAAGCAAGTTCCAGCAGCTGTCAATATGTCACGACAGCACTGATGCATATATACAACGACGGGGTGGTCCGGCATGCTCGGAGATAAGATCACAGGTCGGCGAAGTCTCCCATTCTGCCAGATGGTCTTGTCTCCGCCTTCCGGAACCGGCTAGTGCTGAGGGCGGGACTGCGGTTAGCAGTCCATCCAATTAGCTGATAAAGCAACTAATTATAGTAAAGTTGAAGTACGTAGTCGGTAACCGGCCCTTACATATATTCCGGAGCCGTGCTACGTTACCAGTTGCAAAGCTTCTTAAATTCATTTTGCACAGTTTTCCCCCATAGATGCATGCTGCACTACAATAAATCATATTACAGAGGAATATCCTCATAAGATAACCTACGCTCTTAACTATAATATCTATATCACTGTTATTAACCAAATATTAATTTTAATTTTAATCCAACTATAAACCTTACAGACTGTTATGATATAGTTTAAGTAATATTCTAATGTAAGAGAATTAAAGAGAATAAGTAATTTATATAAAAAGATTATATAAAATAAGCAATTAATTATAATTTAGAATACTTAGATCTTTTTATATCTTTATAAGATTAGTATTATGTTGTATAACCCTATATATACTAAGCTTGTTCTACTCTCTGGCACAGTTATGAGTCCCGTAGCCCTACACTATATCGATTGTCAATCTTTGTAGTACCCTGCAGATTTACACAGAATCCATTTTTCTAACTGTCCACCTGGCTATCATACTGCTTACCCCAGACCACCTTGCCTCGCGCCGGATCCATTATCACAGCATAGTGGGTCGACTCATTCAGAACCGGATACGTCGTGAGCCACGCAATCGCTTCAGCTTGCGTTATCGCCATTTCAGAAGCAAGGATCTTCTCTTTTGCCATCTCCTGCTTCTGTCGCAAACGCAGCGACGACCGCGTACTTTTAGACGCTGTTGGTTGCTTGGTATCGTGTTTCTCTAATGCTTTTGCATGCCGCCGAGCTGCTCTGTCCCATTTGGTTTGCATACACGCACGCCTTTCAATGCTTTCTTCAATCAGATCTGCCAAACTCTGTGCCTCGGACGAAATCAAGCTCAGACCGATGTGATTGTCGCCTTGGCCATGAGTCGGAACATCAAACTGTTCCTGCTCTTGATCGTGATTCGTCGCAATGATGAATGACGACGACGAGCAAACTCTTGCTTTGCCATAATCCTTCTCCATGGTAACTGTCCGGTCGCCATCGCTAAAGATGAGATATGCCGCGGTCGTCGGCAGTCCAGGCACATCGAGCACGATATCATCCAGAATCGACCAACCGGGCGTCTTCTGTTCCGATACAAAACTACTGCTGCTATTAGGTAGAATATACTCACGCAGCAGCGATGAAATAGACTGCCGCATGCCCAGCAGCACAAGCAGATGGTTCGTATAAAACACCCACTGGTTCTGCGCAGAATCATGAACGGGCCGAAAATTCAGCGATGCGCTGAGCCCCGCGCGCACGCCCGTAAGCACGCCGACACACCCTACATACGTGACACTCGTAGCCAGCGTAGTGTTAGGGCTTTCGTCACGGAAAAAGTCGAGTTGGACGATCAAGTCGCGCAGTGGGTCCATGGACCAGTCTAGCGTTCTGAAATGCAGCATTTTTGACGCTTGTTTTTGATGTGTTTCTGTCTCTATACGTACACCGCCGCTCGTGCAGCCCATCAGCAGGTCGAGCACGGTGTTAAAACAAATCAGCAGATACAGCTCAATCCCAGTCACCGCGGCAATCCCGCGCAGCTCGTCAGTTTCCTCGTCGCTGTAGAGCCGCCGCATGCATAGGCGTGCAAGCCAGTGCACCAGCCGCACCGGGATTTTGGGTGAAAGGGCGAGAATCAGCTCGTCGAATATGCCGTGCAGAGACCGCATACGGTCGCGGTAGATGCGCGCCAGCTCGATGTAGCGGTCACATGGTGCGAGAGAGAGGTTTATGCGGAATTTGGGGATGTTCCTCGCGGTTGGGATGAACTCGTCCATTTTAGAAAATGGCTGTGTTGGAGTTGTTTACCTGTAGAAAGAAAAAAAACGTGTCGCGGGGGTCTGTGCTTAACTGGAAGAATACCAACTTACGGTGAGTTTCCATGGTATTTTTTATTTTCTACATATAGAAAGTTGATTAAATATTGCCTTGATACACGTATACTCTGTACAAAATCTTGTCCACTGGGTTGAATGCAAAGTGTACAACACCTCAATACCAAAACCTCACGATATCATGACTCATTTTAGACATGCAACAATAATACAGGCAGTTCATGTTCTCCCCGCATCCCCACACCCGAAAAATAAGTAACAGACTGGAATATAACGCTGAACCTAACAAATGGTTAAATAACTATTAATTTCTGAAATAGTTATGATAAAGAAGTGTAGGTATTATAATTCAGACTGGACTCCTTCAGAAACTGAAAAGCATGGTTCTCCGGACGTAGTCTTTACCATTGTCCTTGATATTAGTATATCATTGTATGCTATCCCTACGTCTGTTTAAGCCGTTGGATCTAGAATTCAATGAAATTAGGCACAAGTACGATAAATGTATCTTTCTATACAAGATTGTCGATCTAGTACGCCGGACGTGTTTGGTAGAACCCGGCTCTAAATATATATATATACGAATTGACTACGGGAAAATTCATGTCACTCTCGAAATGTAGATCAAGTCCTTAACTTAATTACCCGAAGAATCATCCCCTCTCTCCCCGCAAGCGAAATGCTTCGTTTTAACCGGTGGAGATTTTTCTCCGTCGGCGATCAATCGATAGTTTCCCCCCACCAGAGGTAAGAGGTATACAAAATGGCTCCGTTGTCATCAATAATTAAGCGAAACCAAGATCATGCTCTTAAAAGTTTTTAATGGGTGAAGTATTCATCAATTGATAAGATGGTTCCGCTTCTCTCGATATCCTATTTCATCGGTGCTGCGGCCGCGCTGTCTTTCAATCTTACCAATTTCAATGGGGAGCTCGACGACAGCTCCGGGGTGTTGAAATCCTTGGTTCCAACTGCCAACACCTCCTTTGACTTCTCTATACTGGATGCTTTTGATTCTAGAAATGGGGACGGTAATTATCATACTGGAGATGTCAATTTGCGATATCGTACCCAGGGTCAATCGGAGTGGACAGCCACTTCCACCAGTGCGAACCGCAGTAATCCAGGAGACCAACTGGCAACCAGTGGCGCTAATATCTCTGCTTGGGATCTATCAGCTGTCTTTGGCGCTTCTGGTCTCAATGTGACCAGAATATGGAGCCAGTACGAGGGAAGCCTAGTTCTCCAGCTACGATTAACAAATACACTGTCAGATAAGACTATTGAAGTCGGTGGGCTGGGTTTTCCCCTGGAAATTAATAATATCCTGACCAACAAGTCACCCCAAGATGCCTTACAGGAATGTAGCTTCATCGATCCATACATTGGCCTGTCTTCTGGCTATGCCCAAGTGAGACGATTGAGTGGCCTCGGTCCTAATATGATTATCACGCCATTCACTGCAGCCACTTCATTTGAAGCCTGGAATTTCTTAAACGAAGAGTCCGGTAGTCTTTACTATCAGTCCACTACCTACGAAGGAAACTATGAGTGGCTGGTGCACACTACCGCATATGCAGATGAAGAATGGACAGGCGTGGATCCCTGGAACGAGCCGACAACTCTAGTCCTAGAGCCTGGAAACACCGCCTCTTATGGACTTCTCTTCACTGTTGTATCATCAGTAACGGAGATTGAAACTTCAGTCGCGAGCCTTGGCATCCCTGTTGCTGTGGGAGTTCCGGGGTATATCCTCCCCAAAGGCACTATTGGAAGCTTGTATTTAAATTCAAGCCTTGACGTGTCAGCAATAAATACCTATCCTACAGGTGCCCTGGTCGTCTCTGATTCCATCAATTCTCCATCTGCTCCCTGGGTTGGGTATTCCGTCAACGCATCCGATGATTATTTTGGCAGAGCGAGAGTCACAGTTACATGGTCGAACAATGCCACTCAGACTATCCACTACTGGATTGCAGAAAACACTCTTACTGCAGTCAGTAAGCTTGGAGAGTTCATCGCCACTAATCAGTGGTACACCAATACATCAGACCCGTTTAGTCGAGCGCCTTCTATCATTTCATACGACCAGTTTACAAAGACCTTCGTGCTACAAGACAACAGAGTCTGGATTGCCGGACTGAGTGATGACGGCGGCAGCGGTAGCTTTGTGGTATTTGCCCTGAAACAAGTCTTCCAGCCTGTCCCGGACCAGGTTCAATTGCTTGAGACATTCGTGAATGAAACCTACTGGGGAACAGTCCAGCTATCGAGCGGCGATGACCTTTATGGGGTCCGTAAAAGCCTCTTCTACTATGACCCTTCGCTCGACTGGCAATATTCACCAGCTTTTGATTGGGACGGAACGTGGAACGCAACCGAAGCGAATTCTGTTAGTCGAGCTTACAACTATGTCTGGGCCAGTATCTTGTACTGGTCCTTGTACGCGGCAGATCATGTTGCTCCAGGCATTCTGACTGTTCAAGAAGCTACATGGTATCTCTCGCAAGCCTACGAGACGGTAAATTATGTTCTTAGCAATGACAACGTCGACTACGTAGATGTTGGTCTCATGGGCGAATCCATGTGGGGGAATCTTTTGCAATCCCTGCGCTACGAGAACTTGACCAAAGAAGCATCGACACTATAATCCCTTCTCGAGGCACGCCAGGTATACTGGAGCAAGCAAGATGATCCCTTTGGCAGCGAGCAACCCTGGGACTGCACTGGTCAAGAAGGAGTATACTACTGGAGTCAATATTTCAACGACAGTTCCACAGCTCTCAAAACAATCGAAAGTATCCACGGCTTTGATCCCATCAGTGCACATTGGGCATGGAATGGCAATGCACGGAGATACTGGGACTTTACGACTGCCGGAAACCCCAATACGTCTCGAATCGAGCGCCAGGTTCATCACTACGGCTCCTCGCTCAATTCAATCCCTCTTCTCGATTATTATCGCCGCAGTTCCGAGCCAGAGTCACTGGATAGCCTGTACGATCTTCGCCTGGGCTACGCCGGCCATATGGCGTCTCTGAGCAACATTAATGAAGATGGTTTTGGCTCTATGGCTTTCCATAGCTACGCGGATACTCTCGAGTGGGACACGTATACCGGTGACTATGGGCCAAACTGGGTGGGCCATTTTCAAGGCTCTGCAAGCTATCTCGTGCAACATCCTGATTTTGGCTGGATTGCATTTGGCGGCAACGTTGATGTTTCCTCTACAAATATCACGGTAACTCCGGTGGATTCTCTCCGCAGACGTCTTTACATCGCTCCAATTGGTCTGTATATTGTGTTTGAGGCTGGTCGAGTTCAAAGGTACATGTGGTCTAAAGCTCAGAATACTCTCCAGGTGGTGATTGGCCCAGATGGTGACGTGGCCCAGGGTGTAGTCTTCTCATTTGAACAGACCTCAGCGGTACTCACTTCTGGTGCAGTTGTTCTTTCGACGCCAGGTTTGGGGAAGACTGGTAATGGAGATTATTTGGTAGACATTCCAGAGGGGGGTACAGCATCGTTGCAGTGGAGTGTGAACGTTTCTTAAAATCATTAATTGATATTATTGTATGTGTTGATACATCTTTCGAAGGATTATTAATGATGCTAAAGGTCCATTTTCTAAATGTATCTACATGGTCAACATGAATGGGCTATATATCAATGTTATCCCGTTTATTCAAGATAGCAACACAGTCATAAAAATAGATAAATTATGTTAACTAGCTAAGCTTTCTATTAAAGACGTTACATTTTATGAGGAACATCGCTAGCTTTATTGATTCAAAATCCGGATTTGAAGTTTGTGGATATCTTGTATGACATAGCGGAAGGGCCCGGCGGCCATCAAAAATAGCTGTTAAACGTGTGCTAGCTAATATCCCGAACCGATCATGGGTCTCAATGCCGCACAGACTGCCAATCAAGTGACGTGGCCTCTAGTAATATTCTGATCGGGAAAAATTAAGGGGGATTAGTAATTTGTATGAGAAAACCATATAAATAGAGAATTAGGGGTAAAGTAGAATAATCAGACCTTTTGACACCTTTACAGGAGCAACATCCATTGGTGTATCCTGCACGTGCTAAGCTTGTGCCACAGTTATGAGCCCGGTTAGCCCTACACTATATCGATTGTCAATCCTTGTAGTACCCTTGAGGCTATTCACAAATCAGAATCACAAGCTTACCGGTGTATTTTGCTTATCCGCGTGGTGTTTTCGAAGCTTCCAACCACACCGAATCTCGACTGTTCAGAACACGTGAAGCTATTCCAAACCACAATGATGTCGGACGGTGAAAGCGTGAAAAGGATCTCCATCGTCCTAAAATCATCCAAAGATTGGCGACCTTGGTTGAAGGAAGTCAAAAGATTCGCAGAAAGGCGTGTACTGTAGGATCAAGTCAATCCCGACGCGCAGTCAAACACAATAGACACTTCGCTGTCATTTTCAGATCGAAAGCACGAAATATATCGAGTGTCCGAACTCCTAGAACGACTCCAAGCCGAACACGGTACGACGGTGATAACTGAGGTAGACGGAAATCGGGTTGAGAATCTAATCGATCGGAGCTTTGAGATCGCAAGCCAGCAAAATCACCTCAAGACACTGAACTTACAACAAAAAATGTACAAGAAACAACATAATGCAAAATTGGACCTGATGTCGGCAATCGAGGGGTCGCTTGAGAAGAGTCTCAAAACGAAGATAGGTTCAACCGACGAACCGAAGGAAGCGCTTCAAATTCTCAAACGTGAACTGGCATATAGCGAAGAACTGGCATATAGCAAAGCACGTCAGCAAATGCTTCTTGTTGACGAATACGACAAGCTCAGAGAAGGGAAAGATAAGAATACCAAGGTGGAGGATTGGGTTGCAAAGTGGGAGATGTTCCATGATAAAGCTATTGCCGCCAACCTTCTCGAAGCAACTGGGATTAGGTTATATATCGTTTTTGTCAAATCAACAAGGAACATCATGCCAGAATTCTATATGTACTGGATCACGCCACTATTCAGAATCAGTGGGTTGACCAAGGAGCAACAACAACAAGAAAACTTACCGACATTCTCACGATTTATATCGGACTTCAAATATCAATACTTGGTGTGTAACCCTGCATGTACTAAGTTTGTTCCACTTCCTAGCACAACCGTCTAATATCCTCTAGGAGCTCACATCGGCCGATTCTACTGTTCCAAGATCGAAAATAAAAAAGGAGGGGAGGATTGGTTATCTTTCCAGCAACTATACCAGCAGCCGAGCCCAGGCGAAGTAAAGCTGGGGAGTACAGTTATGAACCATTTTCACTACTCCTTTGTGTTGAAGAAGTGCAAAATACACCTACCAGAGGGAACAAAATTGGTAACTTTGGTTCTTTCCGATTTCGAATATGAATAAGGAACTGTGGGCGTATTCATAGAACATGTTGTGGCCTAAATTGAACGATAGGGACTAAAGAAAGGATATTATGACCATAGCCATACAACCTGGAAGACCTCCACTACTCCTACTCCTGCCACGGCCACATGCAGCAACGCTACAACCATCATAATTACAGCTTTTGGGGATACACCGTGCACCACGACAAAGCTACCGGCTACCACCTGCCAGCCCGTAACAGTCATTGTCACCGAAACCCCAGGCCCTTTATCGTGCCCAACTCGGCCTGACTGCCCGCCTTAGGATTGAACGTGGACTACTATTCCAACCAGATTGGCTATAATGGATACACGGCGGGACAAACTGAGGGGGAAGGCACTGGCAGTACGCAGGCCAATTACCGAAGCCACCTGTGACCCTGGCCTCGGTACACGTGGCCCGGGAATCCAGGGGTTATATGTTTAGAAGACACAGAAAATTGCATACGCTTTTCTATGGACCGAGATGTACCAGTAGAACGGTGTTGCCATACAAGAAGTACGCGTTTCCTAGCTGCCTAAGCTAGCCCACACTACTGATATGGAGTACAAAACATCTATCACATTGAAGCGTTCGCTTTTCAAATGTTATACGCCAACTTTTGCTTTTCAATTAATTATACCTCGAACTATAGTGAAGCTTTCTCATATGTAAGAACGAGAGGGCTTTCTGTAGCATACTGACTGAAAGGTATCACATGGATTATTGCAACGGATATTTGGAAATACATGAATTACATGGCTCAACAACTGTTCAAGTGGCGAAAAGTTTTATCAGCAAGTACAATGTTAGCCGCCATTGATTCGCTCGCCTAAATTGTATCAATTGGTCTACCGAAGACTGACGTCCAGTTTATTAGCACATTGATCACATGTCAACTTCACTGGGCTTCATAACACACATGAGTGTGCCATCTAGGCTAGCCCTAGCTCAAGTCAGTCAATCGGATTTAGAACTAGCTCTTACTGTTACTAAAATATAACCAAAGTTTAGAAAAGAAAATAAAAGAAAGAAACGGGAAATGGAAAGGCAAACTCGTTAACAGGCACGATCCGAAAGTTCCGTAGACGTAGATATCGCAGAGTCAAACACCTTAAGCTCTATCATTGAAGAGTTGTGCATAGGATGCTTTGCTAACACTTATGAGAGCTAATTGATCGCCTTCGAAGCAGTCTCTTTTTATTTATTTTCCAACATTAGTTCGAAGTGCGGACCTTTTTTTTTTTCATTTAGTATATCTCTAGACAATGTGCAGTATTTCGAAATCGGAAAGTCTCCAGGAAATGCGGGGGGAAAGTTTCAACATATGATACTTTTAGATGTCATATAACCCTAGCATGTAACCCTAGTCATTGAGCGAGTAGTATTTATTTCCCTGGAAAATGTACAGACCATAAAAGTATTAAGCGACCTAGGTGGCTTGCATGAGTGAACCAACAACTAGCCACCTTCAACATTATGTGCATGTGAAGGAAATATCCAGTACACGACGTCCTCGCACCTGGATCAATAAGTAGTGCTTCACCGAGGTAGGCGTTTTACGCGGACGCCACGGTTTTAATCGTGGGGTAAGAATATAATACACAAATTAACCCTAACTTAACTAATCCGTGATAGATGGAAATGCATCAATAGACTCGAAGAACCCGGGGTTATTCCCCGTTATAAAACTAAACCCCACACCAAATGACTCCGTCCACAAGCCGCTGCGTTCCTGGCGAATACTTCTTTGCCTCATGGTAAAATCACTGGAAGATAGTTAAATTAGAATCTGTTTTTACACTAGTCATTTAACAGAACCGGCGCCCTATACTTCAATTAACTGAGACATGCGCCCTCCATTTCCACTTTTCTTAGCATTTGATTATTCTCGAGCGCGACCACGTCAAACTATGGCTTAAGCCACCTCCTTCGTAATAATTTTAGGAATACATTGTCTCTACAAACTTTTCGTCTTCCAAGTGAATGTTAAGCCGCTGCGACCGAGGTATTGGTAGATGACGAGGGCAGGTCAATGTTGGCATATGATCACTGGAGTTTCAAGAAGATACCCAGATTCGTACATATGTAGTTGGCGCCTATAAATACACGAGGTAGGACATGATGAATGACTTGAATACTAATATCCATACGAGCTGCTAGGCATACCAGGCTCTCTGCGGAATTTTTGTCATTCCTTTATTTTTCTGGCACTTTTCTTAAGATATTTGATCTTTCCTAACAAGGACCAATCTCTCCAATGAAGCAATTTAGTAAATTAGCGGTGCTCTTGGCAGTGGAATTCTCTGCCAGGGTCTTCGCTGGGCCAGCTATAGGGCTGTTTCCAACAAGAGTGCAACGCGATCTCGCCTCAATTGAGAGCGTAATCAGCGCTGTTGACTCCCAAGTCAATACTCTAGACGGCTATTTAACTGCGAGCTCGCCCAATCCAACCCAGATAATTTCAGCCTCTAACAGCCTGAACTCGATAATTGTGTCTGGTGTTACAACGGTTCAAGAATCTGCCAATCTTAGTGACACCGATGCTCTCAGCCTTGTCAGCCCATCACAAAAACTTTCCAATGATGTGAACACAACCATCACGGACCTGATCAAAATCAAGAGCACCATTGTATCACTCGGTTACGGATGCACAACTCTGCAAATTCTTCAGCAACAGTTGACGGGTGCTAATGCATTGTCAGATGCAATCGTTTCTAAAGTTCCAGCAGCACTTCAATCAATCGCCCAGGGGTTGACGGCAGGCATTGCTTCGGCAATTCAGAATGGCGTCACCGCATACTCCGGGCAATGCTCATCTACTACTGCGACATCTGCAACCTCGGCATCCTCCAGCCCGCCTTCGACTCCTAGCTCAACACCAGGCACCTCGCCAGCGTCCACAACAACCACCGGTCCGTCCAGTCCGTCCTCCTGCCCCGCAGGAGATGGAAGCGGCACCACTACTACCAGTACTGGTGGTGGTGCCCCTACGAGTACAGGTAGTGGAAGCCCTACCGGCCCAGGTGGTGGAATACCAACAACAACGACCAGTGGAGGTAGTTCAAGTCCAGGTTCAGGAGGCACGGGTCCAACTACGACCCATCCGCCAACTTCAACTTCCAAACCTACTTCCCCTGGAGGTGGCTCCGGTGGTTGCTCTTGTGCGACCGTGACTTTTACCTTAATTAAGCCCTTCGGCGCAGACAGCTGTGGCGGTCCTCAGCATTTAGGGTGGTGAATTGACTCAAATCGGCTTGTACTTGGTATCGCTGAGCATTTGACTTTTCTATGATTGCATAAACAGTTTGCTTTGCTACTGTATTCTGCTCGCATTCAACGATAATAGTCAAATGCTAAATATGAAATGTACTTCATGAACATATAATTTTTTTTAATCTAAGCCGAAACACTCATAGTACATATAGCGCTTTGATTCTCTACTCTCGGACTGTGGCTCGGAACTTCGAGACTACTTACATATCTATCAGAAAACGGATATATGGAACATAATGGCTTACCACATCTAGATAGAAGCGTATAAGTTTAGGGTTCTATCTAAGCATAAATTGGCCTCAAACGGGATATTCTATATATAAATATAATCCATTTTTGCTTTATATTGTAAAGAGAACCAGTATAGAGTAAAAGGGGCGCGCGGGGGGGGGGATAAATCTTTTGAATATAATCTATTAAGTATTGTTTAGTTTCCAGTTCTGTTTTCTGTAATGAAAAGCCAAGATAAAACTGCTGGAATATTTGTGTTCGTGACAGTCATTAGCCGGCATAAACCACTGCAAGTCGCGCATTAGCATTATGCAGGCTCTAGTTGTTAGTACTGCACTTTTAATATCCATCCATAATGGCAGATCATAGCAGAAAAATCACCAGGCTCTGTTACTCAACTAACAGTCCAACACAAATTATGCAGAACAGAAGCGGCGAGTATAACCGGGCCGGTGGTCCGTGCATTATCCGAGGATCGATAGGGTATTCGCGGCAATTTCCAACACTTGCAAACTTCCTCCCTGGGCAAACGCACCACAACGCGAATTATCGAGCAAAACGGGATCTCGCGGCTTCCAATTTCCTGAAACCCACCTGAAACCCATCACGTATCCGATCGATGGATGATATTATCAGGCGGCCGTCAGACCGGCGGGGCTCCGCCAACCGCGAGTTCCAGCGCGCGTACAAGGCGTGTCTGTCCTGCCGGCAGAAAAAGGCCAAGTGCGATCTGGGAATTGCCGGTCCTCCGTGCGCCAGATGCCGGAGAGAGCAGAGACGGTGTGTCTTTAGTGAGAAGCGGTCGTGGGCCAGGCGCCCAAAGAATGGTATGGGTTATCTTTTTGTTCTACAGGGGGGCAATGGCTGACCTTGATAGATTCGGGCTTGTCTGAGAGTCATGCTCTACATGTGTCACAGCCAGAAAGGTTGGTATTTTGTAGAGAAGAATGTAAAGGAACAAGAATGACATGTATTTCAGACCGCACGTCGATTCTTCATCCGGGCTTACAAGCTCGTTGATGAGAAATGTCGTGTCCAGCGGCAACGACGCTCTCAACCTGCTCTTCGAGGCTGCTGCCCACACCAGTTCAAAGAATGCTGGTCTGGGCCCGGAAACACCCTCTAATACACAACCCAGCTATGGAGTGCCTGAAACGCAGTACCAGACAAACCCCAGAGCGACAGCAATTGGCACAAGTCCGGCCGCTCCATCGCCAGTGGAGTTATCCCACAGCGACCAGAACTCACTGAGTGTTTGGGAAACATGCCGTTTTGTAAAAATGGGCTGGTTTACAGCAAAAGAAGCAGTTTCTTTTGTCGACCTGTGAGTTTTTTATCTTATTTTATTTTATTCGAGGGAAGAAATTTTTCTGACCAAAGACAGGTTTTTCGAACATTTGTCTCCTCTGTCTCCAATCCTGACAGATTTTTACAGCAGACATGAGAATCACTACATCCTAGTCACTCATGAGCCCTTCCTCTGCTGTACGATTCTAATGGTTTCATCTCGGTACCATGTCCTCCCCGGAATAGGGGGAGCCTCGAGAAGTTTTTTCATCCACCACAGACTATGGCAGCATTGCCAGAACCTGATCATGCGTCTCATGCTTGGTCAGGAGCGCTCTTCAAAATGTAATACTCGGACGGTGGGCACGATAGAGGCTTTACTGCTGATATCGGAATGGCATCCGCGCTCGTTACACTTCCCCCCTGAAAACGACGGCTGGGACTCGGACATGACGATTGGCATCCAAGACGCGATGGTGGCACGCCCAAACGAGCCCGAATCGTCATCAAACCAATGGCTCCAAGATGTGATAGAGCCAGCACGTCGCTCAGATCGTATGTCTTGGATGCTACTCGGATCTGCCTTTTCGCTCGCCCACGAACTGGGCGTTTTCGAGACCGAGGAACGCTCGCAACCATCTTCCGACAGCACCGTGCCAGCGCTGGCGGTGCATAACAAACTCCGCAAACAACGTGTCCAGCAGCTGCTCTACATCTATATAAACCAACTCTCCGCACGCATCGGGTGCATGTCCCTGATGCCACAGAGCTTAAACCGCGTAATCGGCCACAATCCGTCTCCCCATTCCAGCTCGCCTGAAAACAAAACCGAATGGGCTACTTTCATGGATTCATGGATGGACCTTACCAAACTGACCAAATCTGTCAACGACATGCTTTTTCCTTCGGCCTCCTTTGCCAAGCAACAACTCCATAGCGGTCGCTATATCGCATTGCTGGACCACTTTCGTCCCCTACTGACCCAGTGGCGCAACCGACACCTAGACTCTCCCATCGGACTGACGACGAATTTCTACAGCATACTCCATATCGAATACCACTATGTCCGAGTATACACGCACTCGTTTGGCATGCAAGCCGTTGTGGAACGCGCCCTCGCCAACACCCTTAGCAATAATACTGCCTCTAATACTAATAACAATAATAATAACAACAACAATAACAACAGCCCCGAAATCACCCTCGACCCTATCGACTATGAATTCATCCAAGAAGTCATCGACGGCTCCTGCCAAATCCTGAAAAAGGTCATCGACCTCGCCCACACCGACAAACTGCGCTTCTCGCCCGTGCGCATTTTCTTGCGCGTCACCAGCTCGTCGATTTTCCTGCTCAAGGCGCTTAGTCTGGGGGTACGCCATGCCAAACTGCAGGAATCGCTGGATGTGCTTGATCGCAGTATTCAGGCACTACGGTCGAATATTTTGGATGATGTGCATCTGGCCTCGAGGTATGCGATTTTGCTGGAGGTGCATGTGTCGCGCTTGCGCAGGAATCTTGTCGCGTCGTCTTCGTCGATTTCGAAATCTTCTTCTGCTGCTGCTGCTACTGCTACTATGATTCCTAGTGGTAGTGCTAGCAATGTTGGTGGTACATCCAACCTTGGTGTCGGTATTGCTTCTGTTGCTGGTGGATTTGGATTACCGCCCACAGTCCCACATAGCCAAACCACAACACGTCCATCATCGACGCAGCCGTTTCTGAGAAGAGATGGCGGCGGGGAAGATGGCGAGAACTCTACAGCAGGTGACGAGCTGATGACACCCGTGTCTGCACCGTCACTGGCAAACGAAGGAGGAGGGAATAGTCAAAGTCAAACTGGTGTGATCGCTGACGACGAGTGGATGTTTTCGTTACCGTTTGATCCCTCCATGGCTCCGTTTGGGCCTGGCGGTGGGCAGTTATCTGGATTTGATGGGGGCACGTTGGACTTTTTATGGAATCTACCGGGGTAGATTTGCTACTATGCAAGCGAAAAGTTTCAAGTAATATGTACTCTATTGAATATTCAATTAAATATACAACGTATGTATGTATATAACCCGTGTCAAGTCTCAGTGAACACTTCTCATAATGGCCCTGAGAAATGCGTCTAGGAAGATTGGGAAACGCCCTGAGTAGATACAGACGGGGGAAGGTCAGCATCATGGGTACCCCAGGTACTCTCGTTGCGACCCAGGGTCAGTACAAGCTCCTGGCCGTCAGTAAAGAAACTGTAGTCGATCCAGTTCTTAGTGTAGGGCTTTCCGTTAAGAGTAGCCGACTGAATATAAATATTTTTGTACGAAGCATCAAAGTTAACCGTCTTGATGGTAGATGTCTTGTTGGTCAGAGGAGAGGTGTATTGAACCGACGGGAAGAATGGCGGGATGATGAAATACACATTCTGCGCGGGGTTGGGGAAGAGACCCATCATAGACATGGCAACAAAAGCACCCATGGTTCCCGAATCGTCGTTTCCAGGAAGTCCTGCAGGGGTAGTAGAAAAGTACTCGGGGATATAATAATGGGCCCGGCTGGCCGACTTTCCTGGGCGACCGGCGTAGTGATACTGGTAGACAGTAAGGAATGCAGGCTCGTTACCAATATAAGTGATTTGTTTATCGTGCATATAGTCGAGACGCTTGACAAAGCTTGACGCACCCCCGAGAAGAGTAATCAAAGTTGCCATGTCGTGAGGGACGAAGCTGTTTCCGCAGTTAGTCAAGTTAGTCATATTTATTGAATTGGAGGAAGTCTTACAATTGGTATTCAAAGATACTGGACTCAAATGTCTCACCAGCACTGTTTTGCAAAGAGCAAATAGAACCGCTGTTATCAAGGTTGGAACATTGAAGAGGATCCTGCAAAAGGAAAAGTTAGAGAAAATTGCTTCAGCCCAGTGTCAGTCAATCTCACCTGGTATCCCCAAGTCTGGTTCAGATATTTTGGCTGGAAAAAGCCGGTAAAGCCAGTGTCGGTTCCATTGAGGTAAGCCTTCTGGTCCTTCTTGAAAAGGTTTTGCCAGTAGGCAGACGTCTTTGTGTATTTCTCGGCATCATCGGTCTTGTTCATACCGCTGGCGATTTGTGCGATAGCGTAATCGTTGTAACTATACTCCAAAGTGCGGGAAATACTGCGAGTCATTGTACCAAAGCCAATGTAATCCAAATCCTGAACAGGAATGTAGTTCAACGACTTCCAGCTTTGTAGACCACCACGGCCCTCATTCGACCAGTCGTAAGGTTCCTCTTCGGCATCCTTTTGAACTGCGGCGTACGCAGCTTCCCAGTCAATACCACCATCAAGACCCTTCACGTAGGCATCGGCGATCACGTTATCCGCGTTCGATCCACCTTGGGTGAAACCTTTGCACAAGGACATACGGCAATCAGGAAGCCAGCCCAGATGCTTTTGTGTGTCGATCAGAGATCGGACTATCTGAGTGACTGTGGTGGGATCCACCAAAGTGATAAAGGGAAGTTGAGAACGGAACAGGTCCCAGATACTAATTCTCATGTCAGTGCTTGTCCGTGCCGTCTATAATTAAGAGTCAAAGCTTACCAATAGAGGGAATCAAAGTATGGTTCCGAGCTCTCCCACAGCGGGTTCTCACCGGTGTAGTTCTGAGGTTGGATCATGGTGCGGTAGATGCCACTGTAAAAGTTGGTGAGCATCGTATCATTGACACCCTCACGAGAGACTCGGATAGGGCTGAGCTTCTCCTGCCACTTGCTCACTGCTGCCGAGTGAGTAGCGGCAAAGTCAAAGTCGGGAATTTCACTCTCAGCGTTTGAACAGGCTTGAGCCTCGCTAATGAAGCTCACGCCAACGCGAGCAAGGACTGAGTCTGCTTCGGGCTTGAATCGTACCCAAGCGCCACCCTATGGAATTAGTTAGACTAAAGGCGTACGTGACAGGTCGAGTAAAAAAACAATGTAACCTACAGGGAGAGGGTATCCGTTAATACCGAGGGAAATCTTAAGCGATTTGGCCTCGGAGGTAGCACGAGAATTGACAAAGATACCATTGTCGCGGATATCGGCGGAGCTCTTGAAATCGGTACAGAAGAAAGCCTTGTATGAGCCGGATCCGAAGCTAGGTTTGAAGACACCAGAGCCGGTCATGCGGCCAGTCGACTCGTCAACGTCAATTGTGGCATTGTCCTGTCGGGAATTGGACAGATCGGTCAAGTCCATCAAGATGAGCGGGCTGGCAGAAGAGTTTCCGGAAGTAAAGTTGAAGCGAAACAAGGAGGCGTGCTGGGAGGTAGTCATATCGACGTCGACACCAGAATCCAGGCTGACAGCAAAGTATCCCGGGCTAGACTTGACCGAGGTATTATCAAAAGAGACGGGGCGCTCCAGCTTTGGGTACTTGCACCCATCGATTTCGTCTCCCTCACAACTTGCGTAGGGGAACAAGGGAAAGTTTCCAAGCGAAGGGCTACCACCGGTACCGGAATCGTGCAGTGTGGAAAACCCGGTGATGTTTGAGCCATCCAGGGTGAAACCACCCTGATTGCTCTCGGAGTTAGTGTCGGCCACAGCTTTGGCCATGCCGTAGGGCAAAGAAGCACCGGGGAAGACATTGCCTAAAAGTAAAGCAAGTTAGACCGGCCATAGCTACCTCCATACATGTACACACCTCCATTGGCAGTTCCGATCAGCGAATCGACGTATTGAAGGACATCGTAGTCAAAAGTGCTGTTGCTTGCCGCGGTGGCCAGGGAGCTAAGCAGGGAGCTGAGCGACAAAAGAGTGAGTGCTCGAGCCATGATTGCTGTAGCTCAATCAATGACAGAAGAAAAGGAAAGAGGGAGCGACTTGTCTTAGCCAGACAACTTCTGTCCCCGCAAGAATGGTGGGGAAATAAGCAATATATAGGCCAGCGACAGTGGACTTGCCCAAAGCTTTCTCAGCCAAGCATGCCGAAGTTACCGACCAGGGCTGACGTTGCACAAGGTTGCCCCTGGGCGAGTAGTACGGAGTATGGAGAAAGACTAAGAGGCTAAGGCATGTTGAAGATACGTCCATTTCCCGATACAGGCAGGCGCGCGCTCCTCTGTTCAGCAGTCCAATGGAGGAATCGCCAAGGTTTCGCAGAACCATCGTTGTCGATAGCGATGGCGCCAGTCGACTGGTTGTTGATGGTGTTCCTGTCGATCCCTGCATGTTTGGGCCTAGCAATGTAGGGATGGCACGCCAACAGTCGGCCACTTTCAGGATAGGGTAGCATCGATCTGGACGCAATTATTAGCAATAAGCTATTGCGCGAGACAGGAGGAAGGACTCCGAAGGCGCCATGTTCGTGCTCGGCTCGGCTGGCTAGCGATATCCTGGTCGAGTTCGAGGCAGGCTCAGAGCAATCAGTAGGGATTCGGAGGAGCGATGGATCTTGCCGAGTATTATTGTTGTTCACGTTATTGAAACTTTTGAAAGTCAAGGTTTGCAACCCCTGTCGATCCTGCGCGGGGTTTCCGGCGTTGTATCCAGTCGCTCCTGCCTGCGGTGGGCCGCTGCACCTGCCCGCGGGGACGAGAGAGCTTATCGCCGGAACATTTGGGCCCGACGTGACATTCGCTTTTACGCCTCTTCTCGGTTATCACCATCTCTTGTTGCACTACTCGGCACGATTATTATTGCGATTTGATCATGGCCTAAACAATACAAACATATAAACATACGCAACAAAACACTCTCAACTTGCGGATGCCTGTCGGAATTCCTCTGGCGTGTCTGGCTGGTTTCGCCAATGAGCCTTCTTGACTGCCTCTTCCTCTTCCATCTTGGCCACGACGCGTGCGATGGTCGGATAGTTGCTGACATCTACGCCAAACCGCGCGGCGCTCCATGCTGCAGGAACAAGACATACATCTGCCAGTGTAATGTCATCTCCAACGCTGAAGACTCCCGCTGTCTTGGAGGCAATGGCTTCGTATGCGGCGAACCCAGCCTCTGTCACTTGCCGACATAGGGGGCTAGGGTCTGCGTCGAGCTCTTTGATCCATCTCTGAACGCGTAAGTTGACGACAGGTTGGACGTCTGCCGAAATAATCGCGACCAAGGTCTGTGTGAGAGCACGCAGCTCCGGGTTTTGCGGTAAGAGAGGCCGATAGTGTGCGCTTGAGGGTGGGATGATTTCTTCGAGATACTGCAGAGCGGCAATTGATTGTGGAATGGCGAAGCTATCACCTGGCGTCTTGTGCACTACCAGAACCGGTACGCTCAAGGAAGGGTTGAGAGCCCGGTGTTCCTCTGTACGCTGCTCATTCTTCAGCAAATGCACAAAGATGGATTTGTAGGGGATGTTGTGCAAATTGAGCGCAATGCGCACTCTTGCCGAGCACGAAGACCGGAAATAGGTGTACAGGTCGAAGGTAGGAAAATCGGAACTCATGGCGGCATTTGTTTTCTTTGGTGCTTTGCGGCTGTTTGAGGGTTCACGAGCTGTTGTGTTTATACATATTCCCGATAAAACGGAGGTGTTGCGGAGGTGCGGCTGTTTGCGGAAGCTTTCCGCCGGCTATCTGAGGCAATTCCGAATGGGGGAAGGGGAACAAACGATGACGACATGCTGCTTCTACGCTCGGTGCGATTATGAGCGTAGCAAGAGGCTCTTTAACAATGCCTACGAGGGCCTACGAGTGGCTTACAAATTGTTAAAAGGCGCAATGACTGCATGAAGTCAGATTATCCCTATCATTTGAATTTACACGATTATTTGTTGAAAGAAAACTGCACAGCAGGCTCAATCCTACCCACGCACTCGCCAAATCCGACGTATTGGCCGTCAACACTCCCGGCCACCGCTCGCAAAGTCACCTCATCTCCGTCTTCTAGGAAAACTCGCTTGGTTGTGCCGTCCGCCAAAGTAATAGGCTCTTTACCGCCATTCGTCTGCTCCAACAGACTGCCCTGGGAGCCTGGCTCTTTGCCTGAGATAGTGCCGCTGCCCAGCAAGTCTCCGGGACGCAAGTTGCAGCCGGTGATGGTGTGGTGGGCTACCATCTGTGTGAATGAGAACAGCAGGTTTGTGGCATTGGTTGTAGAAATACGAGTGGGTGCGTCTCCGCCGGCATGCTTGAGGTCGACCTCGAGCTTGATATTGTAGTTGTTGTCCGCTCGTTTTTCTCTCAGATACGGAAGCAAGCTGTCTCGAGAACCCGGCTCAAGGCCCTCGGTCCGGAATGGCTCCAAAGCATCAATCAATACCACCCAGGGCGTAATGGTTGTGGCAAAATTCTTCGCATTGAATGGACCCAAAGGGACATATTCCCAGGCCTGAATATCACGCGCGGACCAGTCATTCATCAGCACCAGGCCAAAGATATGATCTTCGGCCTCGTCGATCGAAACGGGCTGTCCGAGTTTGTTCGAGGTGCTCACAAACGCCGCCAATTCTAGCTCAATGTCGAGCTTTTTGCACGGCGAGAAGAGAGGGACCTTGGGCGTTACAGTCGGGTTGGCCAGAATCTGGCCCGAGGGACGCACAATGGGTGTACCAGAGGGTACAACACTGGATGCTCGACCGTGATACCCGACAGGCAGATGCGTGTAATTCGGCTGCAGGGCATTGTCAGGCCCACGGAAAAGCACACCAACGTTGTACGCATGGTTGAGCCCCGCGTAGAAATCCGTATAATCGCCAATCTGCATAGGCAAGTGGGTTGTCACACTGCTGAGTGGGATCAAAGCACTGCTCCGTAGGCTTTCATTATCCCTGAGAAGCGCCGCATAGGGCGTGTCGGCCTTGAATACAGCTTGCAGATACTCACGCACTTGTCTGTGAATCGGCCGCCCCAGCGCAGCAAACTCGTTCAACGTAGTCTGATTGAACACATTGAGATGCGGTTGGATAGCCGGTAACTGCGAGAAGCCTTGGGCGCGCGCAAACGCAGACAGATCGAGCGCATAGTCGCCAATAGCAATCGCAGGGACCTTGTTCGTCGAGCCGTTAGCGGAGATGATGCCAAAGGGGATGTTGGCGAGAGAAAAGTGCGATTTTGGGGGGATTGTAAGCCAGGACGCCATTTTCTCGTAGATCTTTTAAAGTGTGATGATTCTTTTGTTGTTTGGAGTTGCGTTTTTTCTTCTTTTGCGTCTCCTATACACGAGCAATAAGAGAGTGGGGTATGCTCCTTGTCTTTCCGAAATTCCGTCCAGCATTTTCATCATAGCGGAACGGCCCCGCGGCGGGATAATGCCGGGTATTTGGTCTTCGCCGCTGCGAACCGGGAATGTCTTTCTTGTTGTTGCTGGCTGTTGCCGGATATTCACCATGGTTTGTTAGAAGTGTCTATGTCACCGTGGATTTCCGGGGATATCGCTATACAAGACTAATAATAATAATTCAAACAAATTCATTCCGCTTCCTAACTATCACTCTGTATTATCTTCATCAAGCAGAAAGTAAATCAAAATGGCCACCGCAACAGGAATTTCCCCATCGCCAACCATCAACCTCTCATCCAACGACGCCGCCGTCCTACAGGCTCTTTTCGACGCCGAGTCGTCAGCTTCTTCCTCTACTCTCGCCAAAATCGACAGCTCCCTGCCTTCTTTCCCTTCGATATCGTCGTTGGACCCGTCCACCATCCAGTCTGTCAAGGAGCGCGAACTGGCGATTATACGACGCATTCAGAATGCGCCCGATGATAATAAAAAGCTCTCAGTGCTAGACGAGGCAATCAAAAAACTCGACGGACTGATCAATGAAGCACCGGATTATCCTCCACTGTACGCGAACCGAGCGCAGGCGCTGCGCATGCATATCCAAGCATCATCAGCAGCAGCAGCAACGGTTGCAACTGCAGATTCCGAGAATAATAACACCGAAGACAACGCCCTTTTCCTGCCCAACTACACAGACAGCGCAACCAGGCTATGGTCAGATCTCACACAGGCCATCACCCTCTCCACACCTTTACAACAAACCGCCAGCGTCTCGCCGGCCCAGGCGCGTCTCCTCTCCAACGCGCACACGCATCGGGGGTATATTCTCCTCAAAGCTGCCAAAATCCGCAAGGAAACGCGTCCAGAAGAAGAAAAAGAAGGCGCGGGAGAAAATATGAGAAAGGGCGGACCACAGCAACTGCACAAAATCAGCACGCGTGACGAGTTGGAGGAGATGGCGAGTCGGGATTTCTTCCAGGCGGGGCGATATGGCAATGATGTTGCGCGCGAGGTGAGCGTGCAGACGAATCCGTATGCGAAGATGTGTGGGACGATAGTGAAGGAGGCGTTGAGGAAGGAAATAGAAGAGTTTCAATAGATTCACGGAAGTGTTTTGTATTTTTTTTCTTGTCATGACTATGAATAATTACTCCATTTATAAATCAATATATCAATATACATTAAGCTGATTTGTGTGGGTTCACAAAGTGCCTCTTCAACGGCTCCCAGCTCTCTGCATTGTAGTCCTCCTGCACCTTCTGGCACGTTTTCAGTCCCCATTCTGACACTCCGACCATCAGAGAACTAAATATCCTTGTTAGCATGACGTCACTTTCTGTTAATAAAGATGAGACAAACCTTTCAAACATAAATGCCATGCTCCCTTCGCCCACCTTTTGCGGCTTGAGCTCAGCATTGCTCGCCTTCTCGTGCGCCCCGGAATCCGGGCCATGCGCGCTCATGATATTGTGTAGACTGGCGCCAGCAGGCCGGAACCCCCCGCCGACTTTGGCATCATAGTCACCAGATATAAGCCCCATGAACTCAGACATGGTATTGCGATGGTACCACGGCGGCCGGAAGGTATCCTCTGCCACAAGCCACCGCGGCGGGAAAATGACAAAGTCAGCAATGGCCGTTCCGGGATGGTCCGAGGGACCCGTCAAGACAGTGAAGATTGAAGGATCTGGGTGGTCAAAGGAGGTGGTTCCGATGGTATTGAACCGGCCGAGGTCGTACTTGAATGGATAGTAGTTGCCGTGCCATGAGACCACGTCAAAGGGGGTGTGGTTCTGCTTTGCCGAAAAGAGGTTGTTGTTGAACTTGCTGATGATGTGGTAATCCGATTTGTCTGTCTCGTCGTCGTCGAATGAAGCTACGGGTGTTTGGAAATCGCGCGCGTTCGCGAGGCCGTTGGAGCCGATGGGGCCGAGTTCTGGGAGCTGGAAGTGTCCTTGGTACAGCTCGCAGATGTATCCTCGCACAGGGCCAGACGGGAGGGTGACGCGGTATCTGTAATACAGGTGAGCAAGCTGCACAACAAAAGCAACACAGGCAGAGAAGACCGTACTTGATACCCCGGGGAATAACACAAATCTCGTTTGGCCGGACTAGAATCTTGCCCAGCTCGGTTTGGATATCGAGCACACCATGCTGGGGCACGATGAGGAAATCTCCATCAGCCGAGTAAAACGCTTCTTTGCCCATATCTTTGCCAGCGGCATACAGCAAAATACCCAGTCCGCTCTTGACGGTGGGGTCACCGGCGCCAGCCACCAGGTGCAGGCCATGCACCCAGTCGACCTTTTCGTCGAGATCAAATGGATTCCATCGGAGCTGGTTGGGGATGTGGTGCAGTGTTTGCTTCTTCTCGCTGCTCAGCGAGGTATGATAAGTGTCTTCAGCGATAGGCTGGTAGTTGGCATGCGCGGCCGAGGGAAGGATGCGATACAGCCAGGTTTGTTTGTTCTCGTGTCGGGGAGCTGTAAAGGCGGTGCCGGACAGCTTCTCGGCGTAGAGCCCGTACGGAGGCTTCTGAGGCGAGTTCTGGGCGACAGGTAGAGCTCCGGGTATGGCTTCGGATCTGGTGTTTCTATCAGGTTGATGTCCAGCAACAATGTTTGGGGAGCTTACTCAAAGTACGAGTTGAATCCGTTCTGGTACGAGTACGAGTCGGGAACGGAGAATTGAGTAGTCGGCATTGTGACAGGTAAAGCTTTGCACTTTGTCTAGTCTACAGCCCAGAGGTTAAAGGAGAAATCAATGACTGCATCGTCAACTGATATAGCGAACACAACAGCTACCCCACACTTGGGCCGCGGAACCGCAGCGGAACCTCCTCCGCATCCGCCAAATACCCGGAAATAGCCGATACCACTGCTATGATTGGCCCGGCCAGTCTACTTTATTCTGGGACCGGCAATATCCGTCCGCCTCAACTAGCCGACATCACCTCACCAACAAGCAAACAAACCCTATCCGTCAAAGAAAAGACGAGGAGGCGGCAAAAGAGCCTGTAAGTGGATGTTGGCGGATACGGCAGGAAGATACAGGCAAAAATGGCTGGGAAAGGGCGAAAAGAACCGTGGTGGAGGGAGTCGGTGAATAGGATGACGTGAAGCATACTTATATTCAAGCTCTCGCTGCTTTGAGTTCAATATCAACTTTATCATCATCATCATCATTTTTTATTTTTATTTTTCAATACTTGGAAGACACCAGCAGATATGGCTCCATCCATCTCCGACCTGCAGTCTTCGCCACTGCCTGCCAACGCCAGCAGCCTGTCCTCCTATCGAGGCTACGACCACGTACACTGGTACGTTGGCAACGCCAAACAAGCCGCATCCTTTTACGTGACACGCCTGGGTTTCGAGCGCGTTGCCTACCGCGGCCTTGAAACAGGCTGTCGACACATTTGCTCGCACGTCGTGCGCAACGGCGACATCACCTTTGTGCTCACATCGCCGCTGCGCTCGCTCAATCCGACCAAACTCGCCAACCTCTCGACCGAGGACCAGCAACATGTCGCCGAGATCCATGCACACTTGGAAAAGCATGGGGATGCGGTCAAGGACGTCGCTTTTACTGTGGACTCTGTAGATGCCGTATTCAACGCCGCTGTGCAGAATGGCGCGGTTGTTGTTGCGCAGCCCAAGACGGTGTATGACGAGACGAAAAACGAGGCAGGAGGTTATGTGCGCATGGCTACGATTCAGACATATGGTGATACAACGCATACCCTGATTGAGCGCAGCCAGTCGTACACTGGCGTGTTTTTGCCGGGATATAGGGCTGAGACGTCAGCTCCGAAAGATCCCATTTCTGCGTTGCTGCCAGAGGTAAACTTGAAGAGGATTGATCATTGTGTGGGCAACCAGGACTGGGAAGAAATGGAAGATGTGTGCACATAGTACGTATCTTTTTCTTCTCTTTTTTCTTTAATTCGTGTCTGTATCAGTCAACTAACAGCGAGCAGTTATGAAAAAGTCCTTGGTTTCCACCGCTTCTGGTCCGTCGACGACAAGGACATTTGCACGTATGTCTCTCTCCCCTTTCATTCCCAAGAATACCTACTAAACCAAAACAGAGACTACTCCGCCCTCAAATCCATCGTCATGTCCTCGCCCAACGACATCGTCAAAATGCCCATCAATGAGCCCGCCCACGGCAAAAAACAATCCCAAATCGAAGAATACGTCGACTTTTACGACGGCGCCGGCGTCCAGCACATTGCTTTGCTAACCGACGACATCATCAGCGCCATCACAAACCTGCGCGCACGAGGGGTCGAATTTATCAAGGTGCCAGAAACGTACTACGACGATATGTGGGTGCGACTCAAGCGCGCAGGCATGATGCCCAAAGAGGCATGGGAGGATATCAAGCGGCTGGATATTTTGATCGATTTTGATGAGGGGGGTTATTTGTTGCAGCTTTTCACAAAACATCTCATGGACCGGCCAACCGTCTTCATTGAGATTATCCAGCGTAATAATTTCTCGGGTTTTGGCGCCGGCAATTTCAAGTCTCTGTTTGAGGCTATTGAGCGCGAGCAGGAGCTTAGAGGGAATTTGGTATAGGTTGTGTTGATGTTTGATATAACCCTAAGTCTTTTAACCTGCGTGCATCTGTATACCATTATGTTTAGAAGCGTTACTTTACATTACTTTGTCCTAGCAATTTAAATGTCCAGTTGGAATTAGTTTTTTATTCTGTCGTAATGATACCGTTAAGGATCCTTGCCAAATACGTCTATATTCAAGTTTGACTTTAGATGTCTATTCGAGCCCAATATGATTGAATAGCAAGTGAACATACCAAACGTTTGTTTCTGTGTTGTTTCTAGATTTCCAGTCTTAGAAGTATCCATTGATAGTGCTCTGAAGGTAACTAGGTGATAAAATTGAATATAATTGATAATTGCTAGAAAGTGCAAGCTTGATGAGATCAATAAATGGCCTCGACCCCGACCCGGCTGTCAAGGCCGCGACCCAAACAGCATCGCGAAAATTTAAACGAAGGGTATAAGTTAAAATAGATACATGCCCAAATTGTCATCAGTTCCCAATCATCACAGCAGAAGCTTCCAGCTCTTCCGGAGGTAGTACATGTAAATAAAAATATAATGCATCACAAATAAAACAAAGCTGTGTCACACCCTGTGTGTTGCTTTCTTGTACACCAAAGCATTATTATATTACACCAAAGTAGAGACCGAAATTCACATGGGTTGTTGGTCTTGAGTGAGCACATAAAGCTAAGCGACCGGCGCCGTGATTCCAAGTTTTCTGTTTAAGAACTGCCATAATATGACAGAGGATCGTACTCGTCTTCTTCTTGTGTCTGGTTATGTTGCGGAGGTCGTCGTCCATATGCGCGGGATGGCGACGCTGTTGCTGCGCGTGGATTGGAGGCAGAGCCTTGGAAAGGAGTGGTATGGGTTGGCGCTGTTGTTGATGGCCGAACGATTGGTTGCGATGGAGCAACGGGCGCTGGATGAGATGCCGTCTCGTCATTTGCCGAATTAGCAAACGGGTTAAACGCCTGGTAAGCCCCATTGTTTTGAGGGCGTGGAGATGCTGTCCCGCTCCCAGGAGTGTAGTTTCGATTGACGGGATCTGTCTGTGGCGTAGGAACAGTCGTATTGAGCGGTGTTAGCGAACGGCCAGGAGTGTTGTTTGCCGGTGAGAATGCCGTATACTGTCCTGCATTGGCCGGGGTGTTTGCCGGCGAATATGGACGTATATCAGCCGAGTCTTTTATCGGAGGGGGCGGTCGATCACCAGCTGGACCATTTACTAGGGTGTACGAACGGCCACCAGGTGCAATGTTGGCGCGAGGAAATGGCGGACCACCAGCAGGAGTATTAGCAGGTGAATATGGACGACTACTCGAAGCCCCATAAGGTCGTTGGCCTGACATCATATCTCCCGGCATAGGACCTTGTCCATAGTTATCGCCTTGAGGATAGCCAGGCGTGCGACGACCCATTGACGATGGCGGCGGCTGGGAGTATCCTGGACCTGGAGTTCGACGAGCAGGACCTTCCATTGGCATCGGGCCTCGACCCCCTTGCGCGGTGCCAGGGCGATTCATGGCTGGAGAATACGATCGACCCATATTAGGATCCGATGGTACAGGAGGCAGAGGCGGCATGTGCGATTGTTGATGGTCGAGAGGGCTGTACCCCATTGGCTCTGCACTTGCTGTTAATGAAGCAGACTCTGAATAGGCGGAATTCTGCGTGTTGGTTTTGGTCAACCACGGGCGATCGACATCACCGAGGTCTGGCAGAGTTGGCTGCTGGTGCATGTCTTCCTCGCTCGGTACACGGCTGGCCTGTGAGCCGTACGGAGGCAGCGTAGTTTGGGTTGTCTGCCGTGATAGCGGCGCAACGGTCACAATAGGCTTCTTATCTTCTGGATACTCCTGAAGAGAAGGCAAGGTTGGTGCCATTTTGACAGGCTTGAGCTCTTCTCCCTCGGTCAAAGGCATCGTTGGCGTTCGGTCCTTCAACTGAACATCATGTGCCAAAGCCTTGGCCGTCTTCTTCCTCACGATACGGTCAAGCCGCCTGTTAATCTTCCGCCGACAGTAGCGTTTGAGCGAGCCATCTTCCGCAGGAATGTGGTGCCACAGGAAAATGAGGTATAGAATAACCGAGATCAATAGACTGAGTGCAGCAATTACCCAGATAATCAGGGTGAAAAGCATGCCAAACAAAATCACAGCTTGTTGGTAGTTCTTTTCCGCCAATGCTTTGATATTGATGAAGAACTGGGCAACCGGGGAGGTGCCATCTGGAGCGGCATTTGAGCCTTCTGGAATCAAACTCAACTGCAAAACCGAGTACAGAGTAATAGCGTTAAGAACCTGACGGGGTCCATCGGCGAAAATGATTCGTAGCCAAGCTATTGCCCAATCAGTACAGTCCACACAGATATGCAGGGGATCAGCGAACCTTCGAACGAGAAATACGCAAAGAGAGCCACGTAGTCGGCACCTTTCTTACTCTTGGTCAACTCGGCAAAGACGAGAAATCGCCGGTAACCTTTGGACTTGCCAACGCGGATACTTTGTACACGGACAGCAAGAGGATCAAGGTAACTCTCAGCAATACTGTCAGATCGCATCACGCGGATTGTGCGAATCCATCGCAAGACCAGAAGCACAAACGAAGCAATGATACAGCCGGCGAAGATCCATTTTGAAATTTTGAAAGGGATTTTGGGCTTGATCTGGCTAGACCAGCGCGAAAAAACGAGCAGATTGATGGCAGTAAAGGTATCGACAGCGTAGACGGCAATTGAGACAACCAAGAAGAACCAGACCATGAAGTAGGAGAATCCGGTGAAGCAAGAACTGCTTTTGAAGTCGTCCAAGTTCTGTTGACTCGGGTGTTAGTGTGTTTCATCTCATCTCGAACTAGGTCAACTCACAATGTAGTCCCATGTCTGTTCCAACCTGGTCTGACCGAGCTTCTCTCGGTCCCCACAGCAGCTCATGATGAAGGAGTGTCTGGTCCTGCCAGAGAGGGAATAATGGTGACTTTTGTTAACGATTCGGTCGCAAAACGCAACTTGCTCTTCGGACCTGCCGTGAACAAGCTGCGCAGCTCAATAAGCGGGGTCAATAGATAGCGAAAGAGTGGAAGTATGTTCGAACGAGTGTGTCAATAATACGTCAAGGAATCCTTTTTAAAGATTCTCAAGTCGGCATCGCTTTGTTCCTGGCGGGTTTGTTGGAATGGGTGCTGGGTACGAGCGGCAGCGACGGGCATCCACGGGCTGGCTTTCCGATTCACTTGATCGATCAAATCGCGATAACAGCTGGCGCAATGCTTTGGTTATTATTATTGTCGTACCCAGTGGGCGGTGTGAGGGGGAATGCTAGGCTCAGATGGCTGGCGATCAATGGCATTCGCCTGGAGGCCGCCAGGGGGTTGGCCAGTTTCAGAATGCGTGCGACGTGGGCCAAGGGAGCAGCCAAGAGAGCGATCCACGAGGAGCGTATGCGTAAAGAGCGACTGGGCAGAACAGCAATGAGTGTAGTCGACAGATCGACTGGAGGGACGGCGGCAATGGCAGCGAGCGAGAGTGATTATTGACGATGCTGGGACTGAACTCGATGGGGCAGGAGGGCAAGAGGGAACGAGCGGGCGGGAGGGCGCCGGCGAGTCGGCCAGGAGAGACGGCCCCCGAACTGCGCTAGCCCTCTAGCACGTCGCTAGCCCTGATACTACTTCTTAGCATTGTTGATATCGCCTTTTCATAGGCTTGCTCGTGTCCTCCAGGCACGCGAGTCTCGTTATTGGCGTGAGGTACTCCGTACGTGAATACGTACTAGTTTATGTGAAGTTCTCGTCAGAGTGAGTGACACACCACAGACAGGTTTACATTCAAGATATTTGGGCGGGACAGACCTCGATACAGAACTGGATACACAACACAACAGAACACACAACAATCAACACACAAAGACTGCCAATTGCAGCTTTAGGCAGGACATCACCCTTACATGACCTTTTGTTTCACCTTCCCTCACCGCGCCGGAGAATAACCGCCACCATTATCCCTCACTTTATCCCTGTTTCAACCGCAAACTCCCCTAGTCCCCATGAACCTATCTCCTCTCCATTCGATATTAAAAAATGGTTCGACGGCCGCGCACACGGCGACGTCAGCGAGAACTAGCACGTAACAGTAGAATGACAGGCAGACAAGCGTTCTTGGCAAGTCTTGATTTCTTCGGCTGCTGGCGATGCGATTGGCCCGCACTTGGCGCCGTTGATGCAGAAGCTCGTGCGCGCGCCCAGCCCACTTCGTCTTCTTTGCTCTATTTTCTTCTGATAGTTTTGACAATAAGTTGTGACGCAGCCAGGCGCGGGGCATAATATGACCTTGAGCGAGCATGGTAAGGAGGTGTAGTAGAATGCACCTTGACAAGATGTGGATGCACTGACAACCCGGCAAACGGCGAATGCTTTTAAATTGTGGCAGATAAGAAGAGACACCACTGAAAAAAGCATCTTGCCGGGGTTGGAAATTCTAATAACTTAGAGTTTTGTCCCGTAATAAATGGGTCAGAAGTTTCGGGACATTCTCATATCACGTCGTTAATAAGACGTTATTGCCGATAAGAGAGTGCTGGATGCTTGTCATTCTTTGAAAGATACAAGTAAAAGATTGACGCGGTTCTCAGCCAGAAAGTGCGGTTTGGGAGTGGTGATAGGTAAGAGCCTCGTCGAAGTGAACGGGGCGATCGGACTTCACCTTGGCGCTAGTTCTCAAAGTCACAATTTGCGTTTGGAGCAAATTCGAAAATGACTCGTGATGATTCTTTTCGAGGAGAGGGGGCTTGTTCTCAGTAACACTTGTTCCTCGTCTCATTCTTCAAAAAGACTTCCCACTTCGCCGACTGTAGCATAATCCTGAGCATTTGCAAAGTCTCTGCTGTTCACCTCTTGAAGAGTGGGAAATCTTCGACCGAAGATGTAGTGGTGTCCGTTTCTCGAGGATTTCGAAAAACGATGTGATTAATGCCTACTCCTCATTCCTTTGCACCGTCTCACACCGCTTCTGTTCCCATGATGTTCATTCTCACGGTCAAGTCCGAAAGAGACGCTGGAAAGAATTTCCACGGGAGGGATGGTTGCCAACATAGTAATAGGCAAGGGGTAAGAGTCGCATCCACATGAGCGCAGAGTTCCGCTAGGCAGATAATTGATGTGGCGGTAAAGACGAACAAGTAATACCTTGTAGGCATTGGCAGGTTACGGTTATTTCGAGAGCAAATTCCTAAATACGGAGTATAAAATGAATCTTGTGACCATGTCCGAAAGAGCTTGTCCAGAATATGTCATTTGGTCTCTCGAATGCATTCAGTAGAGCTTCAGCGGATACTGAGATGAAAGATAGTTATATCGGAGATGTTGGTGGACAATCCTCAAAGTGAAGATGAGTGACTGCTCGAGTAATAATTCTTTGTATGGTCGATAAGGTTTGTTTTTGTATGTTGATTGGCTTCTAAAAGGATCGCCGCCGGCATCGGGTGGTGGTCTTGAGCACATCTCCAGAATACAAAGGCATATCAAAGTCTTGGAAGCTGATTGTCAAGTATAAACGACCAGCTGCTTACTCTGTTGGCAAAGCCAACAGAGCCGAGGTAGCAATGGTGGGTTTGTCAATTCTTCCAGTATGTAGACTTCAAAGGGAATAGGGAGAGTCAAGAGAAAATATTGCTCACCCCCGTGGAAGAGTGCACCTGTGGACGAGAAGTCTTGTCCATTATGATTGCGACTTGGCCCATTCTCAAACTCTTTAGGAGAACCGGTTTGTATTCCGATAATGCCCGCGGATTTCCAAAATTTCCCTTTGATTCCGAGGTGATAAAAATGATAGTCCCGCTTCAGAAACATAAAAGATTGAGCCTAACGTAGGCGGTTACCACCTCGTCGCGAAAGAAACCATCTTCAGCGCCTTCGGCTGGGCCGGTGGTTTATGCGGGCTCGTCATCCTTTCAAATTTGCTCAGCAGTGTGTTTCGATATTCTGGTGATGCATTGGTGCAGAGCAGTAGGTGACTGAGAGTATGATGAGATGGATGTGAGGCGGCTGGTAATATTGTTGTAGCCAAATACTAACCGCTTTGCTGCTCTTTGTGGCTGATTTCTTCGCCGACTTGCAGACGGTAGACCGGCTCCCAGGATGAATGGAGTCGAGAGGAAGGGAAAGGAGGGCGAAGTGCCCCGGTTGATTACCTTTTTCAGCGCTGCAAGATTCAACCGGTGCATTTCACCAGTGATCACGCCTCGGCGGGAGATATGGAAATCATCGGGCCATACAGGAGCGAACAATACAAGCGTTCTGTATGCAGACAAGTTGATCTATTTTTTCGATCAGGAAGCTCATGTCTTGTGTGTCAATGAGCAGTTAGAAGTCCTGGAAGTACCGGAGAAACACTGATGTACGTCGTCGAACAGTTGAAAAAACCCCCGCGGGTGATGGCAAGGAAAAGCGCGAGAGAGATGGCTTGGAACGAGAGTGGCCCGCTCCCAACAGTCGTCAGTAACAGCCAATATCAGGCCAAGATTCCATCAGTGTACCAGAGTACGTCCAAAGTTGCAGATGTAGGAGCACGCGTGGAAGCTAATATCTGGGTAGTCGAAGCTGTTTGAAGCCCAAAGGTTCAGTTATGCGATTGGTAGTTGTCAATAATACGGAAAAGCTACCCATGCGGTGAAAGAACAGTTTGTAAATTGTTTTTCTTGACACATCGACAAGAAGTCTGAAATGTCAAAGAAGTCTGAAATGTCAAGATCGATAAAACCCCGCATAGTAGTTCTTCGTGTAATTCGAGTGTTGACCAGCCTGTCGAAGAATAAAATGGCTGACTTGACCAAGTGGCGAGAAAGAGAACCGCATCAAAAGTCAACAGCCTGTTGCATCAGCGGCATCAAGCCGGCATCGTGGGAGTCCCAAATTCAAAGTCGGCATTAGGGATTGGAATGGCAGAGCACATGTATCTTGCTTGTGCCCCTTCCTCATGTCCTCCAATGGTCAAAATTTTATTTTGTGGTATAATCACCAAATGAACCGTCCAAATCCCAATATGGCTTGCCTTGACTTGAGTGGCGTGATACAAGACTCAAAAGTCAACAGCCTGCGTTGGAGGTGCTAAAACAAAAACAAAAGACAGTGTCTGAAAAAAAAGCCCCCCAGATCTCACACAGGAAGTGAAGAGAAGAAGAAAAAGATTTTTGGGGGCTTTTTGTTTTCAAGTTTTTTTGGGATTTGTCGTCGACTGAAAAGGATCAGGACGAAGTGCCTTGGGCGGCAAAAAAGACGAAGAACAGAGAAAATAAACGCAGAAAAAAAGACATTGCAAAACGACACAAAAAAAAAAAAAAAAATGAAACGGGGGGGGTTTTTTCTTTGAGGTATTTATTTTCATTTTTTTTTTGGGTGATATTAGTCAAACCTGAAAAGTATCAGGTTGACTCTTCGCCCAAGGCGGACCACGACGTCGGATCTGTGCTGCCATGATGCAGTAAGCCTTACCTATCAAATCTTCAGACAATGAACGACCGATGCAATGAAAGGAGAAATGGAACGGCGCTGGGGCTGGTACCGTTGGGTTATGCCCGAAGCAAAACCGAGACAACGGCCCGACTGACGAAAAGTGCGAGACACGGGGGTCTGCACGCCCCTTAGCGAGGGGGTCGCCGGCGTTGGCTAGTATAATGAGGGACCTGGTGAGCTGTATCCTTCCTCAGCTGCGGAGATGGGTGAAATATCTATGAAATCGATCGTCCATGTTGAACTACACCATCCACTCTCGGATTTCGCGTCAGCGTAAGTTGAAGCGTTATTGTCAGGGCCGGTTTGGAACGAACAAAACAGGCAGTCTCTCCATCACCTCTCGCATCACGGGGGGAGCCCGGACAAGCGACAAAGCACCCGAGTCAACAGACTACAACCGTCCCGTGAATTGTTACGTGAATGGAGCTTGAGAAGACTTGGTCTTCACCAATCGCCGAAAGGAGAGTGAGCTTGCCAGGCAGAAGGTAGAGCACTGGAAACACGACCTCAGTCCAGTCAGCTCATGGATCCGACAATTTGAAGTTTCGAGAGTTGTATCCTTCATGCGCAGTGTCGACAAGTGATAATCGGGGTTCACCTGCGACGGGGCGGCATGAAGGGGTTTGACCCGGCACCCCTGTTCGCCAACTGAGCGTTGGACCGCTGGATCTTCAGTTGCTGAAGCTCCGCTTCCTTGTCCTTCAGTTCAGCCCTCAAACTGTCCACGAGGGGGTCGTTATCGGACCGGCTGCGAGACAAGGAAGCGGATAGGCTGTCGCCCATGGTTTGGCTTCGAAGTTTGCGAACTTCAGACTCCAGCTGTGACATGTTCTCGCGGAGGATGCGGGCATCCGCTCTCTCCTTGTCAAGCTTGTCTCTCAGTTGGCGCACTTCGTTTTGCTTATGCTGATCACGGATCACCTGTGTCGACGCCGAAGGTTCCAATTCCGCCCGGCGGTGTTCGGTCTGACGAAGAGTATTCGTCAACTGCGCCAATGCGGTGTTTTTCTCGTTGATCTCGGTTTTGGTCGCACAAAGCTCCTCGGACTGGAGCTTGAGCGTGGCTGTCATAACGTCAAGCCGTTTTGTTTTTATACCGAGCTCATGGACGCAAGAGTCGTGCTGAGCCTTCAAAGTGGCGAGCTCAGACATGAGGGAACAAACGCGCTGCTCGGATGCTTCCCAGGAAGATCGAATATTAACGCCGAAGTTTTCGGCGAGCTGTGCTTTGTTCGAGGCCTCATGAAGTTGTTGCGCCAGGTTGTTCTTGTCAATCGACAGCTGTTCACAGGTGCTGAACAGCTTCGAGTTTTCCTGGCGCAGACTCTCTGCGTGGTTGGAACGTTCGTTGGACAGGTGATCTGCCCTTTTCTCCGCCTCAGTTGCCTTGGACGTGGCTGTGGATACCGCCTGGTGGAGGGAGCTAAGTTCCTGCTCTTTCTCCAGGTCAGCTTTTCGAAGAACCTCTACCTCCTGGTGCAAGGTAGCTAGCTGATTGGTCAGCTCTTGAATCTTCGAAAGAGCCATATTGCCGTCGGTATCACGGCGCAAGGCGTCCAGTTGGTCTTGCAAAGCTGTAGTTTGCCTTCTGAGCAAGAGTGCCTCATCCATGTTTTTAGAGGCGTTGGATGCGTACCACGGGAGCCGGTCGCATTTTCCCTCAAGCACAGAATTTTCGGTTTGCAGAGACAGGAGGCGGTTGAAGAGCTCCTTGTTTTGGGCCAGCACACTGGCAAGTAGCCCGGACATGTCGACGAGAACTTCCCTTTGCCCATTGATCTTACTGAGCAGGCTAGCCAGAGAAGTTTGGTAATCGAGGAGAACCGCGTCTTTCAGACGGGTTTCCTCTCTTACAAACTCCGGCGTGAAGAGGCCTTGGTACTTGTCTTGCCAGAGAAGTTTGCAGGCAATGGCAGTAAGACCCACGGCGATGGGGAGGGTGAAAATCGGGAAGTGTCGAACACTGTCATCCTCATACATGTTGTCGTACCAGTGTGCTAATCCAGCCGTGATGGACCGCAGATAAAGAACTGGTGATTGCCCCCAGCAAAACACTTGATCGTCGGTGCTTAATCCTCCGAGGCACGGCGTCGGTGTCAGGACTGTCCAGCGTAGTCCTGACAGGACGCCCGACCAAAGCAGAGAAGAGAAAGCAATGGTCGTGGCCAAGATGTTTGTCGTCCAGGCGGCAAGGAGAACAGCAACGATCATCCAGCCAAAGTAAGCGACAACAAACAGAGCTTGGTTGGTCTTTGCAGACCAGTCCAGAACCTGCGAAGGGATTGGCAAGCAAGCACCGAGGATATCGACCAGACGAGCGCGTGGGGTGGCGCAGATACGGGCAAGCCAAGCGTAGGATGGATACGATGGCCGCCATGATGGTACCTCAGGCTGAATCATAATCCCGGCTGCGAGGCTCAGGAAGATGAACAAGAGGACGAATACCATGAATCCGTAGTGGAAGCACAGGTAGAGGACCATGTTGCCTTCCCACTCGTATTCGGGCGTATCTGCAGCCACAGGAGCATGGTAAAATGCATCCAGCATGAAGTCACGCAAGTCGTTGGGTGCAATTTGGGGAAATGTGATGAGGACCCCGAGAAACGAAGTTGCGGTGGCTGATATGCAACAGAAGGCCAGGACGTCAAGAACGTCAGTCACTGGCACCGTGAGCACAGGGGACAGGAGGATGTCGGCAAGCGAGGCCATAGGCACTTCAAAAAGAAGAACCACTATGACCTCTGCCAACATGAATTGATAGGCCTCCTGGAGATAGATCATGAGGAGTTCAAAAAGGCGCCTCATGATGTCGTCTCTCTGTGTGTACTTCGTATTCGAGCGAAACAAGATATAACGAGAGTTGTAGTTGTGGGTGTCTGAAGATTTGATGGTATCAGAAGTTGGTTGAGGCATTTTGGCAAAATTCTTTTAAAAAGAAGAAGCTTATGCCTTGAATGTTGAGGAGTTGTAAAGTTGCAGTACTGTGCGTACGAAGGTCTTGGAAAAGATGAAGAAGATGGTGATGGGATGACGGTGAGGAGGGAGAAGGGAAGAGGAGGAGAAAGAAGAGGAGGGGGGAGAATATAAGGATTGTGGGCGGTTGGTGGTGGCAACCTTGGAACAAGCATTTATGAGGCGGTATTCCTCGACCTCTACATGACATGCCATTTTGATAACGCTCTCTCTTTGTCAAAGAAGGGCCGATTTGAACGGGGAAACCGCCCCGGATACGCTTTTTGTCTGCTAATTTAAAATAAACCGGCAACTTTCTATTGAAGGCTCTCAAGTCTATAGAAATTGATTGCAGAAATAGTCTGAGAAGTACACAGCGAGCAGCGCCATCTTCATTTCCTAATTAGGCAAGTGGGCCACGTCGGGGTGTCACAACAACAGCCCCATTATGGCCGGGCAACTTGTATACAAACAAAGAAAAGATTTTTCCTGAAAAATCAACAATAATTACGCGCTTTACTGGCCGATCATCGGACTGACACAGCCTGCTGCCCAGTACCAGCGCAGCCGAGGCCGGCCCAGCCACCGCAATTGATGCTGCAGATGGCAGAGGACGTTTTCATTAACATTAACGTTTGAAACCCCATGAATCATTCTCGTATGGAGGACCTTAGGCATCAACTGATAGCCTTGGTGGTAGGATTTTCATATTCAACGTTTGAAGCAATGGGCCACCCGAGGTTGGTATCTTTACATGTGTAGTTTGAGTAGACAATATTGAACATCTTTACTATTAATTCAGGTTTAAATTTGACTATTATTTATTTTAACAATACAGCAAATACAAGCTTCTTTCGTTGAGATGCATAGGCCTCTGTGCTGCCTTAGGGTTAAGTTTTGCTACCACATCAACACATTACATACAACACAACATTACTAGAAGCACTTGATGAAAAAAACTTATGGTTCTCTTGATACATAACAGATATAAACAAACCCCCAATATAAAATGCCGGTGTGATACAGTAGTCTACTACGGCCCATGAAAAATCGCTAATAATCAACTGTCTGTATGATGGCGTCGTAAATTTCTGGACAGAAGTATTAGCGGGACTGGTCTTTACAATCAATTCAAACAGAGGCAACTTACTGGCCACGTCTGGCATGAGGAAGCTCTCAAATGCCAGCCCTGTGTGCGTGGTCAACCCAGCAACCCGCTTGACTGGGGCTTCTAGACGCAAAAAGGCGCCCTCTTGAATGGTAGCCGACACCTCAGCGCCTACACCATAGTTGATCATGCTTTCATGGACCACCATTGCCCTTCCTGTCCTCCTAACGCTTTCCAATACAGTATCTCGATCCCAAGGGTAAATTGTTCGTAAATCAATAAGCTCTATGTTTAGCCCCTGTCGTGCTTTCTCCGCTGCAGCAATTGCTTGCGAGCACAGATATAGCGGTTGTCCATAAGATATGATTGTCAAGTCTGATCCTGGCTTCACTATCTCTGCTTTGCTCAGAGGTATCGTGTAGGAATCTACTGGAACATGTTCGACCGCCGCTCGATACAGTATCTTTGGCTCCATGAAAATAACCGGGTCGTTGCATTCGAGGATTGAGGACAATAAGAGTCCTTTGGCTTGCGTGGGAGAACGTGGCATGACAACGCGAACACCTGGGACATGAGCGAACAATGACTCTGGGGATTGAGTATGATAACTGTGGAGGTTAGCGTGGCCCAAAGCGTAAATATGTGGGGATGTCCTACAGTGCGCCGTGTCCAACAGCACCACACGGCATTCTGATGACCAGACCTCCAGCATGAGCTCCAGTGGTGCCTTCACGATATCTGAATTTGGCTGCCTCGTTGACGATCTGGTCAAAGGCAGGGTAAACGTAATCGGCAAATTGGATTTCAGCAACAGGTTTCATGCCCTGAGCAGCAGCTCCGATGGCGAAACCGACAATACCTTGCTCGGTCAAGGGCGTATTGAAAACTCTTTCTGAGCCAAACTCCATCTGCAAGTCCATTGAGCAACGGAACACCCCGCCAAAAGCGACGTCTTCTCCGAACAGAATGACTTGGTCGGAGGCCGACATGGCCGTTTTCAAAGCAGAATTGATGGCTTGATATAAGTTCTGACGTTTTGTCGTCGCTGATTGTGGCAGTTCTTTCGAGGTGCTCAACGACGCAGGTGCATGGTGCAATAGAGGAGTTGTCTTGTAATCAACTGGGAGGTTCAAACGAGCTGCGGCCGACGGAGCCGCCGACGAGTATGATCTGCGGCATCGCTGCCATGAGTGCGCCAGGCGCCAGCCAGTAGTATGTGAGAGCCTCATGGCAATTGAATAACGAGTGGTGATTATGAACGCAAAGGAGACATTCAGGAAGGAGAATTTCACAACTTCGAGCGCGGTGCTGGAGGGTTGGCGATAAAGAAAAGCACCGCGGATAACCGAGCCTTAGCGGGGGGTGACGGCTAAGAGAGCAGGTGTGCCTGAGGCAGCGCTCGGCGCGAGAGGATACTCCGAGGATGACCGTGTGCGTCTCTTCGTCTCCCTAATTGACCGCAAAGTGCTCGGATTGCTGAACACTCGCCTGCAAGAGACTGACCTGAGACGCGCAATACCAGCAATACCAGAAATGGCGGTCCTGCCCTTCGGCCCACGACGTCACTGGTCCCCTTCGGCTGCCTTAGGCAGGAACCACGCGGCCCGCATTTGGCTTGGCACACGCAGCTTCCTCGACGTCTCCGGCTCCGGATATTAATAGTTTTTTGTCTCCAACAGTTCTCGCTGGTCCATCTCCATCCCCAGAGCTGGCACCGGTCATCCAGCGATGAGGTCAGCTCTCGCCAATCCCTATCTGGCCAGTCGGCCAATTGCTTTAGGTCTTGCCAAGGTCCTTGTCATAGTTCTTGCGCAGCTTCCTGCCTTCGCAACTGCAGCCCCCGCCCGCGTCTGGGCCAGGCGCAATGAGGACCCGACAGGCGATCCAGGAATATGGCTATACCTAGGCGTCGCTGTCGCGCTAGTTCTGTCAGGCGGCGCTTTTGCAGGCTTGACAATTGCGCTCATGGGTCAAGTAAGTGTCGATTATGTGTCCTGCATCACCACGGTGCACGGCTAATGAGCTGTACGTCCCTCTTAGGATGAAATCTATCTACAAGTCATTGAAGCCTCGGGCGAGGGCGCTGAGAAGAAAAACGCCGGGGCCGTGTTGAGATTGTTGCAGCGAGGAAAGCATTGGGTACTGGTGACACTGCTGCTAAGCAATGTTATCACCAACGAAACTCTCCCCATTGTGCTCGATCGCTCGCTGGGCGGTGGCTGGCCTGCCGTTGTCGGAAGTACCGTACTAATCGGTAATTGTCTCCAATAACGGCGTTAAATGAGGCCGCGGTACTAACATAACTCCAGTCATTTTCGGAGAAATTGTCCCGCAATCGATATGTGTCCGATACGGTCTGCCCATCGGGGCTTGGATGGCTCCTTTCGTTCTGATGTTGATGTACATCATGTCACCGGTAGCATGGCCAGTAGCAAAACTACTCGATAGACTTCTGGGTGAAGATCACGGCACTGTCTACAAAAAGGCGGGCTTGAAAACATTAGTTACTCTGCACAAGACGCTGGGCGCCGCAGGTGAGCAGCTCAACTCGGATGAGGTTACCATCATCAGTGCCTGCTTGGATTTGAAGGAAAAGACAGTCGGGCGTATCATGACTCCGATGGATGATGTCTTCACCATGTCGACCGATACAGTGTTGGACGAAGAAATGATGGACCTTATACTATCTCAGGGCTATTCACGCATCCCGATCCACGCACCGGACAATGATCAGAATTTTGTTGGCATGCTTCTTGTGAAAATGCTCATTACCTATGACCCTGAGGATTGCAAAATGGTTCGCGATGTTGCTTTAGCAACACTTCCCGAGACGCGTCCGGAAACCAGCTGCTTAGACATTGTCAATTTTTTCCAGGAAGGGAAATCACACATGGTGCTCGTATCTGACTTCCCAGGTGAAGATCACGGAGCTCTTGGGGTTGTGACCCTGGAAGACGTAATCGAGGAACTTATTGGCGAGTATGTTGACGGTTGCTTTCCTATCTATAGTCGCATTCTAACATGGCCCACAGAGAAATCATTGATGAATCTGACGTCTTTATAGACGTCCACAAAGCAATCAGACGCATGGCTCCTGCCCCCAGAGCGCGAGTTCCAAAAGGACGAATTGTAGAAGAACCGCCAGCGGTGTCAAGCGCCCCTATCGATGGAGAAGCTAACGGAGAAGCCAATGGAAATGCTTCAACAGAACAAACGTCCACAGATAAGCCTCGGCGATCGAGTGGAAGTGTAATGCAACCCCCAGAGCTTCGCTTTACTCTGAGAAACAATCCGAATGCACCAGATCAAATCGTTAAACGAGGTAGGGACGAAGTCCGAGAACATTTGAAGCACTTAGGGCCGTCAAATTTAGCAAGCAGACCTCGGCAGACTCGGTATCAGAGTGTTAAAATCAAAGCCCCGGGGATGTCCCCTAGTCGTTCAGGCATAACAGATTCGGAGTCAGGAAGGTTCTCAGGCGAGCCTCAGCGAAGGTCTTCAGAAGTGGCCAGCAATAAAAGCGGGATAAATCTCAGGTCTCAGTTTTCGCCATTAATCACTCCGAAAGATGGTGTTCAGGCCCTGCGACAAACCTACGGTACCCTTAGCGAGACAGCGTCTTCCCCAGCGAAGAATTCGACATCCGGCTCAGTCACCGAGGGCACCAATGTCCTGGGCTATGAGACAATTTACGAGAATGGCGAAGATGCAAAGCGACCATCTCCAAGCTCGACTCCCAATAGAAGCAATGTAAACAGTTCTCACTCGTCTGAAGGACAGTCTCCGGGGCATTCCAAAAGTTCTTCCGTTTTGTCTGTCCCTGCTAGGAGTGGTAGCATCACAGAGCAAGTCGTCGACGTCAATGGAGTAAGGAAAGTCGTGTTACAAACCACAAGCAATAGTTCGTCTGAGACTGAGAGGGGTACGAACAATTCGACTGATAACCTTGACCAACAAAATCAAACCGATACCGATACGCAACCTATTCAATTTGAGGCAGGGTCTAGTAGCTCTTCCAAGAAAAAACGTCGGCGACGCAAGAAAAAGAACAACGGTCAGGACCCAGAAAGTGCTCCTTTGCTATCTGAATGAGGAAATCTTCAGTCTAGCATCGATGACTCGGAAGTCTCAATGTATTATTTTATGAACCAGCGGCAGTTTTATTAAATGGAAAACCCTTTAACGAATTATATTTTTCGTGGGCCACTTCTTGCTATCTTGATTTAACCAATTTTATGGCTCGTTATGTTTTCTCTGACGGTTCAAAAGCTGACTCTACAAACTAATGTGACCATGACTTTTCAGTTGCCGTGTCTTCTTTTCTCGTCTCTATTATGGATGGAAGTTATTCGCACCATGGCTCAAATTGACATTTGAAGATGGTGATTTATTTTTGAGACTTATATACCTAGATTAATACTTTCTGCAATAATGAGAAAGAGTTCAGTTCAAAGCTTAGTGAGATGTTGCCGTTGATGGTAACCGGTCTCCAGTATTCCCAATGCTAAGCACCACGGCTCCTCGGCCTGTTGCATCCAAAATGTCCGACGCCTACAACGACATGGACGACGTCAGCCGGGTGAAATGTACATGCACGTCAACTACATTTAGAAATGCTTTTATAACTGTGCAATTTTCAGGCTGTTATTGAATCTTGACTATCCCAAGGTCATGAATATAAATTATCCAGTTGGCAATTGCAGGATGCCGGCTATCACATAACACAATCCAGCTGGGGCAGCTAAGCCTGTTAATCACTGGAGGAGAGGATCCTAGGTATATGGTTAGTAAAAGGATCAAGGAAAAATTTGGAAATTGCCCAAAAAAACATACCCTGAAGTGTTTCTGGCTGTTCGCTTGTCGGTTAATCTTTGCCAGGTACTTTTTCTCCGATCGCTGAGCACGAGTCCTTTCTCGTCGTTCCGAGGCCAGAGCTTCGGTCTTTTGCGAGTCTGTGGCCCCAATCATACCCATACCTCCATTTGCCCTAGAAATCACGGCTCTGTTTTGGTTCCGGCCGTTCTTTGTCTCTTCTTCTTCTTCTTCTAGCTCACCGTTCTCGATTGCTAGCTGGCGAGCATATCGTTCCTCGGCGCTAGGATAGTTGTGCAGGTTCTGGCGATAGTATTTGGCTAGAGATCGATGACCAACACTGCGGCCAGATGGCAAGTGCAGTTCATAGTCTGTCTGGTACAAGGGCTGCGAGCCTCGGTAAGCCTTTGATTCACCATCGGAGGCGACAGAACTGTCGTCGGTTTCCCAGCCTGCTTCGTCGGCATCTGAGCTAGTAACGGGGACGCCTCCAGCGCCATCAGTCATATCTTCGTCTTCGTCATCTGAATATGTGCTTCTGAAGTCATAAAATTGCCCAATTTCAATCTGCTCCTCTTCTGATTCAAACGCAATCCTGCAATGTCCCTTGTCTCGCATATGGGTACGAATGCCAGCGGCTGTCGATCGAATGGCATGACAGTTAATACACTCGTGGTTCTCCACAATCTTCGCGTGCAGATAACGGATAAGCCCATCAAGGTCAACGAGATAATCTTTCTCAGGAATGAACATCCCGTGCGTCTTGAACATATGATCAACGTTCGAGTTGACATCAGCGGCATTGTCGGAGCAGAACAAACAACAAATCGTGGGGTATTCGGCACTATCCTCCTCTTCCATGTCTTCATCCTCCTTCTCTGCGTCTTCCTTAATTGTAGCATTCTTCAATTCGTTTGTGACACTGGAGACAGTGGGTCTGGCGTCGTCGGTAACAGACTTATTGATAGGCTCGCCCAGCGAGAACGTGGAGCTCATGACAGAAGACGTATCATCCGTGAGTCCTCTCTTCTTCAAGGAATTCTCACGCAATTTGTGTTTGGAGCTCTTTGTATGGTTCTGGTAGGAGTTCTCGCTGTAAAAAGTCTTTTGGCAAGCATCACATGTCTTTTCGAACGAGGCCTTCGCTGCAGCAGCCGATGAGGTTGCTCTGGCTGATAGCACTTTTTCCGTGAATATTTCCTGGGAAACGGGAGGAAGCGATGCAACACGTCGCTTAACATTGTACAAACTTGCAATAAAAGTCAGTGCTTCCGATCTGATTAAATAGAGATGCAGTAAACTCACTGCCAATCCTTGCGCATATGATCTCTTTGACCATCACTGCTGCGGAAAGCTACCATGCACGCATTGCACGTGTATGGAAGCGAATCTCCCACAGACGCCATTGTTCTTCCTGAATTTTCGAGAAGCGGAGGGTAGACAGTTCGGTATGGTGGAGGAAAAGTCGACGACCGAATGAAAGGATATACAGTTGTATTCACTGGTCCAAATGCAAGATGGGATGAAAAGGCGCAAACAACAGCTTCTCTATATAACGAAGCAACTTTCTTCGATAACAAATCGAAGATTTCCGCCTGATTCTTTTGCAAATTAGGTAAGCACAATTTTCACTTCAGGCAGGTGGCGGCGGGGTCCTCCCATCGTGTGACGTGAGATCACGTGCCTAGTGCCGATAAGATAAGACCTTGACGCCGGCGTCGGGATTTGGTTTGTCCGTCGGGGTGCGCGCTTTGCCGCATTCGGGCAGGCGGCGTCCGGGGGCACCGATGTCATCGAGGTGCAACAACGACATTGCCTTCGTCTCAAACAGCTCTGATATCAGCTATACGACCCTATCGATGCCGCAGGACCCCAAGGGTGCCTAGGTCGCATGAATCTGTACATTTATAAGAAGTTACATGATATGCTTCTTGTCTGAGAATGACCAGAATGCGGGGAGGATCGTTCGGGTCCGGAGATGCTGCAGTGGGCAGGCAGGCGTCTTGTCGTGCGAAACTGGCATCAAATTCGCCGGATATTATTGTCAAGCACACAATCAACGTTAGCGATCCGTCCTGTATACTCGTTCAACATAAAGACAATCGTCGCCGCCAATTTAACAGTCTTGTGCGTCGGTGAGTGGACATCCCATCTTGGTCCCTGTTATTTGATGCTGAACAATTTTTGCCTTCATAGGTACAAACAACAGATTCTCTACGGATGCGAAAACCCCGACTGTAGGACGCCCACTTGTTTGAGCTTTCAGAAAAGAGCGACGGATGGACCGTTTCGACAGTACACCGATCTAAGCGCACGCACATTGGCTTGCTACCTTGCAAGCCAGGACAACGCGGAAAGAGGATTATGTCGCAACCCGCCCAAACAGTCGAGTGAATTTCCGCCAACCCACGCACCCCATTTTCACAAGAATCCCAGGAATAGCACTGTCGAAGCATCGCAAGTCTCGGGCCATTCTGACCGTGATACTCATCCTGAGTCACACCAACCTCTAGTGTCCACGAGCGGGTCTTCTAGGACACGGAGTGATTTCACCGAAAAGCATGATCAGGACTCGGTATTTTCTACGTCTCTGAAAACCAAGGATCCCAAGTCTTTCACGCAGAATCTTTTCGATACGTTATCCCTGCGAATGGTCGAATGGCTGCCGTTGCGCCAGACAACTACGGAAACACACCACTGCGCTAGTCCAACATTACATGGAAGACGAAAACCCCATTTATACGCAGCCGGAGTTGAAGGAAACGATAAACCCGGTTTGGACGATCAAAACTTTAGACCACGAGTACATACACATCCTGTCAGCAATACAGTGACAAGCGAAGTACATACACCTACATACCGCCAAAGACGGGCTCAACATCCTTCGTTAGAGTTACGAGTTTCTGGCCAACCTTTAAAGCGCGTATCTCTAGAGCAAACAGAGCCGTGGCTGCCGACAACACGATCCGGGTCAGAGGGGAAAACGAAAACCGGTCGTATTTCAAGCCCAAAGTCCACGCCGTCTAAAAATATATCCCAACAAAAGTTCCCCCCTCCCCCCGCTCTGAAGCATCATTCACGGAAGAAAGATCCACAAAGTCCTAATGCTCACAAAAAAACAGCCAACCCAAGGCGAGTTTCTTGGGATGGATCAAAATACTCCAAAGAGGCTTCTCATGCCCCGCAAGCAAACAATGAAGTTGTCAAGCCACAAAGCGTTTTGGACGATTTGTCCCCTCAATGTACTCCATTTCACGAACTGCAGAGCGAAAACTGCAAATCGGACGCCACAGCTGCGGTTCAAACTGTCAGCCATCTATCGGTTGATATAGTTGATGGCTTATATCAACTTCTAGCCAGCAATGAAGAAGACGCTCGACGATGGAAGGAAGAGGTGGACAACATGAATACTCAAGGAAGATCTGAAAATTATAAATGGCGCTACTCCTCACTTCGGCAACGCGAAGTCTACCCGTTTGTCGCCCAGTCTGTGTTTTATGGGCTGAGCAACAATAAACAGCTACTGCAGTCATTTCGACGGATCTCTTCATTGCCACAACAAGAGGGCGGATCCAAAGCGAGTGGAACCATTGACCTCCATGCCTTGGAATCTACGCTCCGAAAACTTTACGAGATATGTCCAGGTGATTTGATCTTGAATAGTCTATGGAATTCCTTGGAGCGGTTATTTGTGCCACCGGAAAGCCTCCCTACCATGCTCCGTAGCAGCCGACGAATGTCCCAATACCTAACAGGAAATCGATCACCCGTTACATCTCAACCACCCCCATCGACTTCGGAAGAACCGTTGTCTGACATGGACGCGGCTCATACACTCACGGTTGTCTTCTTCGTGTTGATAACCTTTCTTCCCCAGGTTGACCCACAGACTTGGCGCGGAATTCAGCAAGTACGTGAAGCAGGGACAGTTTTGCCTAGCGCCGAAATGCAGAAACTACCTCTCCGCAGCTCAAATATGCTTGTGGATGTTACAGATAAACTAGAAAATGACATGGCCCTTCGACTTGTCCAGCGCCTAGTTCGCGCTCTTGCAGCTCGGTTAGCATTCACCAAGATATCGAAGACCAAATCGAATCCAGTGGCGGATGTCAAACTACAGAGAGATCCTAGCGTTCTGGATCTCTTATTTGACAACCTTTCCGAACACCGCAAGTCCTCGGAGGAAATTGTTGAGCGGAATAAGCTGTCTTCATGTACGCAAAGTCCTGTCAGAGCAGCCGTGATTGTCGAATGGCTCCGTACATTATTTCTCAAAGAATGGGACGGCAAACCTGAAATAACGAGGTCTGGGACTGCAGGAGGCGCTGTCCAAATCCTTTCATCCATGTATAAGGACAGAACACGACTCGGCTTGGGACCCGAGGATTTTCACACTGCTTTTTTGTCAGAAAGGCTCGACGCGATGGAAATGCCAGTGGAATGGCTTAGCCGAGTTTCCAACGGTAGCCGAAAAATGCATCTCCTCTCATTCACGTTTCTCTTTCCACCATCTGCGCTTGTGAAGTATTTCCGGGCCATCAACTACACAGCCATGTCCAAGGCGTACGAGGCAGGGATGATTTCGCAACGACAGGCAAGCCAGACGGCGTTTAACCGCACGATCCAGATTGCGGATGAGATCAGCTTGTTAGCCCGGCTACACACCTCGATGACGCAATACTTTGTTGTTTCAGTCCGGCGAAACCATGTATTGCTTGATGCGTTCAATCAAATATGGCGTCGCGAGAGACGGGAGCTGATGCGTCCGCTCAAAGTCAAGATGGGCATGGACTTGGGAGAAGAAGGAGTTGACCTGGGTGGCGTACAGCAAGAGTTTATGACACTGGTCTTTACAGAGGCGCTTGATATTGACCACGGGATGTTTACTGTGGATTCTCGCACCCACATGGCATGGTTTCAGCCATGTTCGTTTGAGCGATTAGAATACTTTGAACTGGTCGGTATTCTGATGTCACTGGCCATTTACAACGGTCTTACGCTTCCTGTTACGTTCCCCACGGCGTTTTATCGCAAACTCCTGGGCCTCAAAGTCAAGCGCATCGACCACATCCGCGATGGCTGGCCTGACCTCGCAAAGGGACTGGATAGTTTACTTGCATGGACTGATGGGGACGTTGGTGACGTCTTTATGAGAAGCTACGGGTTCAGTTTCGAGGCATTTGGCACCGTTAAGACAGTAGACATGGGACGTGTTGGCCGAGACGCAGATTGGCCAAGCCCCTCGGCTCTCAATCGGGAGCGAACACGAAGCAATGCTTCCGAGACTGTTGTTTCTGAGAAAGACTCGAGTCTTCAAAAAAGCTCTCCTGGCAAAGATGATTCTCAACCCTTCAAAGCCAACATGGACACGGGTTATTGTGATGTTTCATCCACGGACCCTGCTCCAGAAGAGCCTGAGATCGTAACTAATGAGAATCGGGACCAGTACGTCAATGATTACCTGTTCTGGCTAACCGACAAATCAATACGGCCTCAGTACGAAGCCTTTGCGCGGGGCTTCTTTACTTGCCTAGATCGCTCATCGTTGTCGATATTCACTCCCGAATCCCTGAGAACACTTGTTGAGGGTATTCAGGAGATTGACATAGACGAGCTTCAACGCTGTGCCACCTACGACGGGGGCTGGGACGCAAGTCATTCGCTGATTGCGGCTTTCTGGGACATTGTCAAACTGTACTCGCGGGAACAGAAAGCTCGGCTTCTGGAATTTGTGACAGCGAGCGATCGCATACCGGTCAGTGGCATCTCGAGCATCAACTTTGTGATCCAGCGGAACGGGACGGGAGACGAGGTAAGCACATGGCTATATTCTTTTTCCGTTCGATATCTTGATACTAACATTTTAAACAGCGCCTTCCAACGAGTTATACCTGCTACGGCCGGCTGCTATTACCGGAATACACGAGTGCGCAGGCATTGGCGAAGAACCTCGACATGGCGTTGAAGAACTCGCGGGGGTTTGGCAACTTTTAGAGTTTTTTGGTTTTGGCAATACATAAAAGGATTTTGACATTGGATGTAATATACGCATATACATATTCTCTCTAAGAATTACCATCATTACTATCATTATCGTATTATCGTATTATCATAGTATTATTTTCTAGCCACCGCCGCCGTGCCACCTTCGGCGATGATGTTGGGGGCGATGCCCGTGACAGCACAGGCTTAATGACGCCGCAGTGCCGCGAAGGCGCAGGAGAACAGGCAACCAAGTCTTTGGCACGGGAAAAGACAACAAAACAGGCCCCTTGTATTTCCCGGCAAAGCCAATTTGTGGAGGAGTGAGGGTAGGAGGCCATGCGAATGCTAGCAAAGTCAAAGTGCGAGGAAGAACAACATGCAAAACAGATCAAGCATTCTCACTGTCTACCTTGTATTTAATTTTTCTTCCTGTATTGGGCAGATTCGCTTTTTTTTTTTTTTTCAAAAATATCTCTCTTCTTCTCTAACTGGACTATTCTGCCCCAGTCATCAAAAGATGCCGGTCATGAACACCTCATCTGCCTTGTGTGACCTGTAATTGGGACCTCCGTTAGCATACGACCAGGTAGTTTCACAAATAAGCAGCATCAGAAAAAAAGCACGGCTGGAATGCAGACAGACTATTGCGACAGATTGGCGATCAACCCGTCATTGTCCAATCTCGTTGGCAGCAGTACGGCGCCGAAGCTCTTGAGCTCGCTGAAGCGTAGGAGAGCGGATATGCCTGCCATTGGAATGTATAGCTGCTCATTGTTATACTAGTTCGCACGTCGAAGCTGGCGAGCAAGCTTTGCCTCAAAATTTTGGCTGAAAAGCTGTCCAGCTCCACAACCGCAACGAATGCTGCAGACTGCAATGGCTCTGCGAGTCCCCGCTAGATCCAAAAGCTCAACGGTAATAATCCAACCAAAGCAAGTAAGAAAGAAAGAGTCCTCTAGAACAAGGGACAGTAGTGGATAGGCAGTGAGGATGGCCCGAACAGAGCTATATAGGTAGTGAAACTGACTGACTAATGTTTAGTTCTAGCTACTTCAACGAGACCAGTGTGAGCCACATACTCACCACTCAGCGGGTAATAATACCACGCACCGCCGCATTCCTCTAATTAGGACGACGATTGATGGGTTCAGCATCTTTGTTTTCAAGATAAATAACCCTAAAAAAAACACCAAAGCAAGCAACCTAAAATACAATTCAAATTGAAAAAAATTTTGACAAGAGTGGTATTCGAAACCACGCGGGCTTGCGCCCATCAGGAAGCGTAATATTAAGGTGGACCTTAACCTGACGCCATAACCAACTCGGCCATCTTGCCATTGTTGGAGGTCGTTCTGAAAGTGTCCAATAACTCAAAAGGCACAGCCAACGTGCCAAAAATACAATTTGTTACGACCACCAAGCGGACGACCACCAAGCGGGCACCGCTAGACTGTTATTGCTTCCGCACTCACTATTGCTGTGGCGTTCAGCTGCTGCAACCACCTCAACACCACAACTCCTTCCGTCACTAGTATAGAAGCAGTACAGAAACCTTCTCTCTAGGAATATATTTCTGCAGGAAATTTCTAAAGTAGATAGACAATTCCTAAAGCAGTCTACAGTTGTTATCTTGTCAAAATACAACTTCTTGGTGCCGCACTTCCGTAACACAATTTAAAAAAAGTTTTGACAAGAGTGGTATTCGAAACCACGCGGGCTTGCGCCCATCAGGAAGCGTAATATTAAGGTGAACCTTAACCTGACGCCATAACCAACTCGGCCATCTTGCCACTGTTGAAAGCGTCCAATTCGGAAAGTGTCAGATGAGCCTTTTCCAGGGGATCTTCAAGAAAAGTGGAGACATGCATTACTAATGAGCGACCTGTGCAACAACAAATTTACTGCCTTAGGCAGTCATGGTGGGCTTGTCGGAATCCCTTATGAGATATTGTGAGCCAAGTGGTAAAAGCCTGTCATATTTTGAAGACTTTATAACAGCTCAACGTTAGTCACCAATGTGGGGGATTGATCATTGGTCGTTTCTACTTGCTCAATACAAAATAGGCGTAAAAAGTTGCACCAGATGTTATGTTACAGAGCACTGTCAACAATATCTTAAGTCAAAAGGATCACAGCTAAGATGCGGTTGACTAGGTATTAATCAGATATGGTCTGCCGCTTCACTCCTTCAGATAAAGGGCCTCAGTAAACTATCAAAATATTTTTTTTAGCAATAATCTTTAAGACAAAGGACCTTGGCAAACTTTCGAGATACTATTGGCATTGGTTTCAAAAATGTTGTTCTGTATCTACCTTTTACAGTTCGAAAGGCTTAACCCAAGCATCCAATTTTCACCACGAATTTCACCGAATTTCCTTAATATATTACTAGGCACATCTTACATAACTCAACGACATCCTCCGGGATTTATTGGAACACGGCTTGTTTGCACCAATTCTTGAAAAACATCGAGGAGTCCGCCAGGGATGAACACACTTATGAGATGGACGAAAAGGAAAGAAAGAAAAGAGGATATTCCTTTTTCTAGTAGATCTAAATATCTATTTTATGAAAACGTCTCATCTCCGAGATTTCAACATAGAATTTCTGACTTTTGTAAGTATATTAATTTATGTAGGTGCAGTTGCAAATTTTCGACCTTGATACCCCAGTGCAGTGCTTCCTGGATCCGTTTTATTAAACTCGCATCCCCGACAAGCCCTGTCCACTATTAGACACACCGCTGGTAGAACCTCTGGCTGTTTAGTTCTTCTTTTTTCTCTCTCTTTTTACCCTGGCATTTAATAGGTTCGTAGATATGCACGTAGGGCTAAACAACTTTGTTGACGGATGTGGGGTGCCCAGCATGCTTTCTCTCCCCTATCAGGGCACCGCTGGTAGCGTCTTTGGTTATTTATTTAATTTTTATTTTTAAAAGTTGATACTGTATTTGTCAGAGAAACCTGAAATTCTCACCTAGATCACAAATATATCCTTATCATATTATCATATTACCATATTATTATTTAGCCGTGAGTCATTCGGGCAACCTTCCGCCGATGACGTCGGGGGTGGGAGTTCCTGGACAAGAGGGGAAATTCGGGGCAAAAAAAATCTGTTCCTTACTACTCAGTGACTCGACAAGCGTTTTTCTCCACCAGTCTCGCCCGGCGCAATGGCTCATGCTGGATCCATTGGCCCACAGAGGGGTGAACTGCCACCGCGCTCGTCATGCAGAGACAAATATTCTTGTCGCAAGTGATGCGGCATCGCAACGGAGCACTGCAAGCCGACTGCACAATTTTTTTTCCCTTTGATCTTTTTTTGGCTTGTTCGTCACTTGTTGTTCCTGGCATACCCCTAGAATCACTCGACTTGGTGAAAGTAGTTTTCTTGTTCAGTCGCCTTTGTCCAAGTTGACGATCTGATTTCTCCCCCCGCGATAACTCGCTCAGCATCTGTCAGCAACCATGGCTCCCACTGTTCATCTCGTCCGCCATGCGCAGGTATGCTGAGACGAAAATAGCTGCTTTTTGCTGGAATGGCAGGTTGAGTAGCTAATATTTATCCAGGGCTACCACAATCTCTCAACCGCCAACCACGTTCTCCCGGATCCAGAACTCACGCAACTCGGCGAAGAACAATGCGCCAAGCTGAGGGAAACCTTCCCCAACCACTCTCAGATCGAACTAGTTACTGCTTCCCCTTTGCGGCGGACGATCCACACCGCGCTTCTCAGCTTTCAGCCGGTGTTTCAGGCGCACAAGGACTTTAAGCTCATCTTGATCCCAGAGGCCCAGGAAACGAGCGACGTGCCTTGTGACACGGGAAGTGACCGTGCAGTGCTCCAAAAGGAGTTTGTTGATCGGGGTTTGCCGGTGGATATTTCGCTCGTTCACGATGGCTGGAACAGCAAGGTACGTAACATTGCGCAATTGCGGGTTTATGATTTAGGCTAATTCAAATATAAAATTTGTAGGAAGGAAAGTGGTCGCCACAGATCGGAGCCCTCAGGAATCGCGCTCGCGAAGTCCGACAATGGCTTCGTGCTCGTCCGGAGAAGGAGATTGTCCTAGTGACCCATGGTGGACTGCTTCACTATCTGACCGAGGACTGGGAAGACAGCAGCCTTTACCAGGGTGAGTGGATAAACAAGGTTAAATAATAGAAAACAAAGAACTTACAGACAATGCGCATCAGGCACGGGATGGCTCAACACCGAGTACCGCACATACAAGTTTTCAGACACTGTCGACACAGAAGATATCGAGGGCCACAAGCTGAGCGGAGACGACGCTACCATCATCGAGACGCCCGAATCCCGCACGCGACGAGGCAAGACCCCTACAGCTCCGACGCGCGATGAGCAAAGGGTTTTCTACAAAAAGGGCATAGATGGCTGGGATGCGCAGGGTCTGCAGCCGAGCCAAAAGGAACGGGAATCGGCCAAGGTTCCAGAGGGAAAGGAAGTCGGTGGTAGTCGCATCTAGATTTGATACGGTTTGGATAAGAGTCCTATTGTTTTTAGATTGGTCTTTGGAAGAGTGCGCTCATTACGCTGAATAGACGTTAGAAAAATGAACATATCGCATATTTAGAATTTCATAACATAGTCCCCTTTTTCGATATGCAATTTAAGCATGAGCACACTGCTTGACAAATTCCTCATCAGAATTAGTAAAACTAGGGCTATCCATAGGGTTACATTCGATCTTGTTCCCGAATAGGCAATTCTACATTTACTCACCCCGTGCAGTACAAAAGCTAGTTGAGGAATAAATTGATGCAAATCACTCCGTAGTAATAGTTCGCATTCAAAGGCCAGTTTGGACCTCCTTGTTAACTTTTCCATAAATAGAAAACAGCTTCGAAATATGGCAGCCTGGCCAAGAATCATCATCAAACCGTCGACGCAGGCAGCACAATTTATTTCTTAAAGATTCGGGGTGATATTTGTACCTCTGGGGCCGTAGATCGAATCCCATAGTCTTAGGGATCTGACAGCGTTAGTTTATAACTCTTTTTCACTTAGTCCGTACGTAATGTAGTAAGAGCAAACCCCAGGAAATAAATACGTAGGCTGCTGCTGTGCTATATTTGTCCCTGGCGGGGCCGCGATCGCCCACTGGGTGGAGTCGCGACAGTGGCGGAGCTGCTTTCTGCAATACTCTGCCGACTTTCTCCAATAGACATGCCAGGATTATAACATCAACGCATATTTCGTCTGTTTCGTGCGTCCGTCAAGCAAGAATTGTTAACATCTTCTAGGGCAAAACAATTCACTCATTGACCAGTCCTGGCCAGCAGCCATCATGTTGGACGAGAATCTCCCGAGTATGTCACTCCTGTCCCCCGCGTGTCGTGTCATGCTTGAGCTTGGCTAACAAGCACCAACAACAGCATTTTATATGAGTCCGAATGGAAAAAGCCTCAGCAGTACTGTCCTCTTTACCCAGCACGGCAGCGAGCCTCAGCCCAGCTACACGCTGCGTCGCCCCGATCCGTCCCAGCCAGCGTCGCAGAACCGCTACGCCATCGCCCTGTATGACGCGTATATCCCCGATGTGCTATTCGGCGAGGTCCTGATTGTGCCCGAGTGGACGCAGCCGACTCTCTCAGCAGAAGCCGTGCGTCAGAATGGCGGTGTCGCTCCTTCGCCCGAACCCATCATGCCTTCGGAATTCACCATCCATCTGTACAATCCCGACCAAGAGATCAAGGTGCGCTACAAACCAAAGACGTGGAACACACAGCCATCTTGGGAGTTTGAAATGCCGCAGCAGACCTTTAAGCAGCCATCAAACTCAACTCTGGACCGGACACAGAGCGACCCTGCCGTGTCAGACCTGACCCCAAAACTCAAGTTCGTCTGGCGCAAGGACGGTTCTCTATCCAAGGATTTTGCATGCTATCTCTCGGGCAAAAGCACAACACCTGGTACTAAAAAGAAAAACAAGGAGCCGGATATTACAATCGCCATATTCAAACAATTCAAGGAATTCACTCTTTACGAGCCAAATCTCTACCGAGTTGAAATGGAAGACTTCAAGGGCCTCGAGGTCGTCTTGATGCTGGGGTCGGTCGTTATTCGGGACGTGTTTTTCACGCCGATGAAGGATACATTCAACGTTTCTAATCCCTCCGCTTTTGCTTCTAATGGACGTTCGAACACACCACCACGCAACAATACCGCCGCAGTAGCTGATCCAGCTCGCCCGTCGCGGCCGCAGGTGACAATCCCTCAACGAGATACTCGGCCTGTGGCAAACGTCGACCCGCGTGTGAACCGCAATCCTGATACCGAAGATGCCAGGAGAAGGCAGCAGCAATCATCAAGCGAACGTGAACGACAACGACGGCAGCAAGCCGAGGAAGAGCGGCGCACAAGGAAACTGGTCGAGGCCGAGCAAAAAGCGCGGCGCAAGAAGGAGGCCGAGATCAACCAGGAAACGGAACGACTGAAAAGGCTTTATGGAAAGGAAGACCAGCAGTCTCGTCAACAAAAATCAAACCAGCGGTCTCAAACTCCTGGCATCGTCGTTTCTTCTGCAAATCCGGTCCATCACGCAAGATACTCTCACTATAAATCTCCAACACACACTCCACAGCAACAACGACCGGGTCCGTATCTGCAAGCATCTGGACGACACCGTCCTTCCCAGTCCGTGTCCAACTTGCATCCTCCCCCGCAGCCTCCACGACCACAATCGACTGCGTCCTTCTTCGGACCTGGCCAAAAGCCTCAACCTGCGCCACAACTCAAAGAGAAGAAAAGCTTCTTTGGTTTTCGCAAGTCATCATCTGACAATGATCCAAACAAGCTGAACAAGAAACGAAGTTCAATGTTCTAGGGGATATTTAAGCTATGGCAAGTTTTAACGTTTAAAGGTTTTCTGTGTCTTTTTTTATGTTTTTGATACCCCCGCCTTTCCTGGGAATTTAACGACGAAAATGTCTTTACGTTCCCTTGATCCTGCATATTTTTCTGGCGTTTTGGACCTGCATTTATGACTACGGGTTTGTCCTACCTCGGTTTGATATTGGGGTGTGTTGTATGTGTTGTGCTAATTTATTGTCTCATCTATTCAAAAGCATCTAGCGAAGAAAATGCAATCTTGAGTCATCAAAAACTTCTTATTATAACTCCCTGCAGTCAATTAGACCTCAATAAGCCTAAAGCAAGGAATGATCCCATTCTGGTACCGCGCAAATACACCACCGCCTTTTTTTGTTTCTTTGTTTCTTTCTCAAACTTTTTTTCCCACACACAAAGTTGACAAGAAAAATATCTGCGACTGTTACCAAGAACCCCCACTAAGATGCTCCTTTTTGGTCATGTGGTAAAACATGTCAGAGTTTGAAAATTACAACGTCCGTTCTTAGTCTGAGATGCACATTGGATGTATGAATTATAGCTGCGGGAAGAAAGACCCAGTTTGTGGAATTTGACGGCATCCTCAAGAATCTGCACGAGATTTCGATTCCCATACAAAAAGCAGCGGGACAAACATCTCGCATCAAGATCATGGAAAGAAATTGCTGGATCGACAAGAACCTCTGGGCTGAGCCTCGAAGCGTTGAGGGGGAAAACGAGAAAGACCTTGCCACCAGGGTGCAAACTCCAGGTCAACATCTCTTTTCCTAGAGAGTACGTGTTCAACCTTTTGGTTCCGCAAATTGTTGCTGATGGGAGAATTCTAGCAATGTTAATGGCATGATCATGCCCTTGAAGACAAAATTGCGGGAGGGGTTGCCCCTGAGTTATACAAGCGCGAAGTATATTCATATACAGGTATCAAAAGACACCGCGAGTAATTTATTTTCAAACCAAACCAAACAATATATGAGCTAATAGTAATATCTTCTAGAGCGCTGTTGCAGGCAAACCCTTGCTTGTCCTTAGACGTCTGTTTATGCCTGGAGGTTATGACTAGTATTTTGGAACAATTACAAAAGGAAAACCCTAATAACCCTCATATTCCAACATCCTAGCGATTCATGGAAGCCTATCAGTCTGATGATTTGGCGATTGTATCGGGAACGATCACATTCTGGTCCGGAGGCGTCAAAGTTGCAGGACCGATGGAACGCAAGGAAGTAAACATGATGAGATGATTATGAAATACGCGAGTCCTGAAGGATATATTTGGTCGGAAAAGGTAAGTCAGTCATTATCATGCTATGCCAACTTTCAGGTGTGAATATTGACGGTCATTTTATCTCATGGAGAATGGAAACCGGTACATATGTAGCCGGAAATCCTCCAACGGCAATGCAATTGAGAACGATCCTCTTCATGAGGAAATCATGGCCAACTCCACCGGTATGACCAAGCCCCAGTGCTTCGGTCCCTTCTTCTGTCGGGTGGCAGAAGACCTCGATGCGTTGAAGGACAGTCGTGCCTCAAGAACCCGTACCTTATTTGAGAAAACCGATCAACTGGAGCGTCCTACTGCCGGATTACCAACAGGAGTAATTACATATCGTTTGTTGGCCATAGTACCACTTTCGATAATTACCAACATGCTTCGTTAAACAGCAAACTTTTTAGTCTTTTCTTGACCGCTGCGCCATAAGACCTTTAGGTCTCTTAAACAGTATATTTCTCTCTTATATCTCCAACATCTTATAATATTTCTGAAGTTTAAGAATTATATTCTCACCATAGTCTGATCCTATTCTTGCATTAGTTTGTTTCGTGCTTCTTGTTTCATTCATTCAAAAGCATGCCGATTTATAGCAATCATAGACCAAGTGTGTTTGAATCAGTAAAAAGGGTCTTCGTATATGTTTGTCACCGCCCGCTCTCCCCCGCACCAAAAGTTGCAAAACAACAGTTGAACACCAACCCTGCACAATGCGTAGTTTTGAGAGAGTTTACGACGTCGTCGAGCCCGTCGAGGAATATCGTATTGGCGGCTACCATCCAGTGCATCTTCACAACGTGTTTAACAACAAGTATGAAGTCATCGGAAAGCTGGCGTTTGGTCGGTTTTCAACGGTGTGGCTAGCAAGTGACCGGGGTGAGTATTTACACTTTTATTGTATCTCAAATTAATCACATAAATCTGTGTAGACTTAATAAGACAGTCGCATTGGAGATTCTCAAATCGAGTGCCTCGAAAGACAATAAAGAACTCGAGGTCCACCACGGTTTATCCCATGCAACTGCAGATGATCATCCCGGGAAAAATCACGTTGTACATCTGTTGGATCATTTCACCCACGATGGCCCCAATGGAACGCACTTGCGTCTCGTGTTTCCTGTCATGTTATCTGATGGTCAATCGATGACAGCCACAGGGAAATTGCATGGTGCGGAATATGTTGAAACCGTTTCCAAGCAGTTATTGCTAGGATTGGACTTTCTCCTTGGACAAGGAATTATTCATTGTGGTAGGTTCGTCATACCTTTTTTTGGTTTAGGGATGCCGAACTAACTGGTACATAGACCTGCAACCTGCGAATATCATGTTTTCAGTTGTCGATACTCCTGCTGATGACTTCCTGCAGCCATCCCAATTCAGTCCTGTTAGATGGTTGGACGGGGTAGAAATGGACTAAACTGCCCCAAAGTATTTGATGCCGACTCAGAGGGTCCGAGGAGCCTTGGACTATGTGGACTATTCTATGTTGTTGGTTAAGATTGGCGATTTGGGCGGAGGTAATACACTACATGAAATTTAATTGGACTAAGCTAGCTCATTTCTGTCACATTACTCACCACTTACAACGGCAATGACTCAGCGGGCCCACTTGAAGCTTTATTTTAAAGTTCACTCTTAACTCTTAACTAAAGGGCAGTCGTAACAACTAACTTCAGATTTTTTTTGGCAATGACTATTAACAGGGAGTCTGATCCTTCCGCATGAATTAGATACAAGGGTACTCTTCTATAGCATGGCCTATCACCATCACTCCGCTGGACCGAGTTTCTATATTGTTCATTTCCAACACATTGACATAGGCTCTCCCTTTGGCCGGGGTCTTATTACACAAGACCTTTATTTCCAATATGCCTAAAAACGTTTTCGGAGATTACAACGAGCATCTTTAGATTTGTAAAAGCGGAGAAAAGGATGCTACGGTCAATTATGCCTCGGTTAGCTTATTTGCCCTTTGTCCGAGATTAGAAACCGTTCGTCTCCAAAGTAATATTGGACAGACTAGGCTTGATTACAAAGCTTTCGAATCGTCCTGTTATGCTTTGCCTACTTGAAAGATAAAATTTAAGCTCTAATGATGCCAGCAGTATAATATATGTGCGACATCTCACATGCCTATCGAGTATTTGCCCACCCTGTATTAGGATTTTGTCACTATGATCTCAAAACACATCTACCTTTTGGTAACGATTCTATTGTGGACACAGACCCAGGTGGTCAAGTCTCAGTATACGCGTCCTACCTTCGCCAATTTCTCCGGTCCTGATGGTCCGTTGGTTGACCTTGGATATGTCAAACTGCAAGGAACTACTGTCACTTCCTTGCCGCACAAGTTCAATGCGTGGCTTGGGATAAGATACGCCGGCGCCCCAACTCATCAGCAGCGCTTCGGTTCAGCAACACCAATCGAGTCTACATTATCACCAGGTACTGTATTCAACGCTACTAGCTTCGGCCCTATTTGCTACCAAGGGTACCCTCAACACGTACCACAAAGCGAGGCTGAGTCGGTGATGCAGTGGGGGGACCGTCAACCTAGCGAGGACTATCTCCTTCTAGATATATATGCTCCAGCAACATCAGCCTCCCAAGGACCACTTCCAGTTCTGCTTTTTATACACGGAGGAGGCTATGAACTGGGATCCACCACATCAGCCACTGCTCCTGGCATCCACGAGCTTGCTTATGATGCCCCTAATCATTTTATTGCAGTCTTTTTTCAATATCGCCTATCCGGATTTGGCTTCCTTGGCGGGGACGAAGTTGAAGCTTTTGGCCAGCCGAATGCAGGATTAGCAGATCAACGCTTGGCTATGGAATGGGTTCAACGCCATATATCCTCCTTCGGCGGCGATCCGTCAAAGGTTACTCTTCAAGGACCGTCCGCTGGAGGAGGTAGTGTTGCTTACCAGTATATTTGGCAAGGTGGCGAGGCTAATCCCCCATTCCGAGCAGCTATAGCTGATCTGCCATGGTGGCAGAGGCTGCTGAATAAGACCGAACTTGCACAACAATACCAGGGAGTTCTGAACGCAGCCAATTGTTCCAATATCAATTGCTTGCGGTCCTTGTCCGCGAGCTAGTACTTCGATGTCCAGCAAGCTGTTCTGAATGATAGCTGGAGATATCCTTATGGTACTTTCTATTTCGGTCCGTATGTTGATGGAGATTATATCCGGAACCTGCCTAGTTTGGAGCTCCAGGCCGGTTATTTTTCAAGACGGCCTCTCATAACAGACCATGATGGAAACGAAGGGCTTATTTTCACTCCGCAAACAATCAACACGCAGGATGACTTTGAAAAGAGGGTTGCAACCGTTTTCCCGGCTACCGGCCGGAATTTTCAGAGCCGTATTAGCGATCTCTATCCACCTTCGACATCAGGCCTTTATGGCTATAACGCAAGTGTGGGACAACAGCTTCGTTCTGATAATTTCTTTGGAGATGCTATGATTTCATGCCCCAGTTACTATCTTGCTAGCTCTCTTACTGACGCAGGTGTGCCAGTACACAAGTATGTGTATACACTACCAACATTCTCGACATCAGCACATGGCGACCTAGAAGAGCTGTTCGTGCCGACCCCAGACAATGACACGTCACCTTCCGCAATCCTGGGGCGACAGTTTCTAAAGTATTATATTCCTAATTTCATCATAACGACAAATCCCAATAACAACTCATGGATGGACTCTTCGACAAATAATACGGCTCTTGGTAATGTGGCTCGATGGCCTGCTTACGGAGCGGACAGCCAAATTCTTATCGTTAACTCAACAACAACACCTGTTCTTACCGTCCCAGACCTAGACGCAACAGGCAATTGTGACTTCTTTTGGGCTCATTCTGTCGAAGCGCAGGTCTAGGAACATGATATGTTTATTCAAATGTTTTGTAGTTCTTTAATGTTGCTTGGTGATTCATGGATATTGGCTCACCTGCGCTAAATACTTAATACTGCTATTTACAGTAATGTATAAGCTGGTGCGTCAGAAAATAGATACTTTGTGTTCAGATTGGCGAATCTGGTAAACCTGAACGATATTTTAGAACGAAGAGATGCCGCGGACCACATAACGTATACGAACATTTATTATTTCACTCACGAATGCTGAACGGTTTAAGATGATTCTTATCATATTCTAAGTAGCCTTCGACATCAGTCTTTGAAAATATCTATATTATATCATGACTTATGAGGACGGGTGGTAGTCACATCGCGTCATTTAACAAACCCCTCACCTCCTGAGACAGTCATCATAACGACTGCTTTTTCCTTATTCGCGCATATAAAGAACGGAATAGCTTATGAAGATGATTGGACGGAAGGTTTTTACAGAGCAAATGTATTTGCTGGAACTTGTTTCTCATGGACGCTTATCACTTCCTCAACCGCTGCCTTTTACGTATTGGTATTACGTGAGTACCTTAGCTATAACCTACATGTAGGGGTCCAATGTGTATCGTTGGTCATTCAACTTAATTTTGCTAGCACGCTGGCTTGTGTCGATCTTCTCGTATGGCTGCGGGGATGGGCATTCTCAATTGAATATCCTAGCAACCTGGCGACATCTATTCTCACCGAGACCATATGGGGGACTGAGAGTGGTTAGTTGCTGTATATCACCGCTGCCTGTTGTCTTTTATGAGAGATGTTGCTCAAATAAGTCCTGCTTGGCAGATATGTAGAAAAGTACGACCCACTACTTGAAAAGTAACTGTATACGGAGTACATCTAAGAAAATAGAAAATACCATTGCTCATGGTATTACTTCTAATGGTGTGATCACAGAATAGACTACATCATAAATACAAGGCATTCACCACATCAGTGCATAAAAGAAAAATTCAATTGCAGGTATCAATTACACCAAGTCAGACCTCAGCCTCTGGCCGACTCCGGACCAAAGGATCTGGTAAGCGCATACTTGAACACAATCTATATTAATAGGGAATGTTATCTTTGGTAGATTAGAGAGATAGTGTCTTGGTGCATTCTTTATCTCTCTAATTATAATTTATTTAGAGATTTTTACGCTTTCATTCATTGATTTTATTGAATACTATATTTAAGGTAAATTAATATTTCTTCTCAGAAAGTGTCTTATAATTTTGAACTATAAAATATTCATTTTTTTTTTAAGATTAATAAAGATTTTTGACGGTCAACAGCATGACCAGCTGCCAGTAACACGAACAGCATTGCGTGCACCCGAGTTGATTTGCCACGATGTATGGGATGCTAGTGTTGATATCTGGGCATTGGGGTGTCTGGTAAGCAGCCTTGACATGACTGAAGCTTTCCGCTCTAATTACTCTCTATAAGATATTTGAGTTGGCTACGACCGAGCCCCTTTTTCCTTTGATGTTCTTTGGTCTCACCAGGGAGCAAATCGAGCACGAGTATAGCACACTGATGCACAAGATTATCGATGATGAAGGTTTTACCGCCCACCTGATGGACAGGCTACCATCCGACTTTCGGGTGGGGAATATGACGAATCTTGCTTCGTTTCTCGAGTCCATGTTACAGCGAGATCCTCAATTGCGAAAGTCTGCTTCTTCACTACTGCAACACATATTTCTCGTTGGAAAGCCACAGGCATGAGCTTGTGGTTTTGTTATCTTGTACGATTAACGACTTTTGACCAATAGTGCATAGGTATATCCATCCTTGCAAGCTCAGTCCAATAAAAGCAGGATGTTAGCAATATGTCAAAATGTCAACGGCCACAACAGGTTAGGGCTGGCTCCACAGTGAGAGATTAGCTTGATGCCATCAACGGTCCGTCCCGTCCACGATTTTCTTTCCGAGTGCGACCTTAATATTACTATCGTCTGTTATTGTCACATGTGCGGGGTCTACAAAAAATCACCTCGATTTCTTCTCACTTTCCTCTGCCCACAACAGTCGACTCATTCTTGCGAAGCTCGAGCGACATGGCTGGCACGTCTGTCGTTTACGCTGTGGTACGATTGATCGCTGTGCAGCTTCCCATCTTGGTCGCTGCAGCGAGCATTCTATACATTGCAGCAATATGTATCTACCGAATCTATTTTCACCCATTCGCCCACATCCCCGGACCGTTTTTCGCGAAGCTGACAGACGCGTACGGCTTGTATCATTCCTGGCTCAAGGATACCCACCTCACCATCCATCGTCTGCATGAAGAGTACGGTACTATTGTCCGATATGGGCCCAGCAAGATTCTCGTCAACGACGTCGATGGCATGCGAGAGATTTACGGCTACAACGCGAATTTTGCCAAGGGTAGTGCTTATGAAGTGTTGCGGTTTAACCCTGTTCACAGCGTCTTCAATGCCACTGACAAGAAGATGCATCGGCGGAAGAGGAGGCTTGTGGGCCAGGGGTTTTCGGATAGCGCGTTGAGAGCGAGTGAGAGTTGTATCCTGGAGCACATGGATAAGTTTGTCGACGCTTTTCTGGATTCAGATACGGGGGATGGGTGGTCGACCGCAAAGGATGTTTCTGTACTCTGTAAATGTCTTCTCCTGAATTCTATGAAACATAAAAGCTAACTATTGACATAGCCAGCTACCTATCCCTCGACCTAATCACCGACCTGGTATTTAGCAAATCCACCAGCACCCTGACCAAGCCCGACAACCGACAATTCAGATCCCTGCTGGTAACCACCGGCTACCGCATGACCATGGCTTTCCAAATGCCCTCTGCTTTTCGGGCCGGCCGATCTGGCCAGTGGCTGGACCTGGGCACATGGACACTCCGAAATGTCGACAAACTGCGCGCCCAATGGGCTGCCATGCTGCGCGGCTGGGCCATGGACCGAATCGCAGCCGAAAAGACACGCGATGACTCTGAGCCTGACCGGCGCGACATGATGTCGACAATCATCAACGCAACAGACCCGGACACTGGCGAGAAACTCGACGCACAGGAGATTGGCGCAGAGGCTTTCACCTTAATCACAGCTGGCGGCGATACCACGTCCGTGGGCATTTCGGCTACGTTTTTCTACCTCTCTCGCAATCCCGTTGCGTACGAACGGCTGGTCAGCGAGATTCGGGGCTCGTTTGGGTCGCTGGATGAGATACGCATTGGAAGCACGCTTAACGCCTGTCATTATCTCCGTGGCTGCATCGATGAAGCTCTGCGTCTAGCTCCCCCGGTTTCTGTGCCCTTGTATCGCGAAGCTGGACTTGGCGGCGCCACGGTTCGTGGGATCTTTGTTCCAGAAGGCTGTGTCGCAGCGACACATGCATACGCCATACACCACAACGAAAAGTACTTTCCAGACGCGTTCTCGTACCGGCCCGAGCGCTGGCTTCCCGATAATACCGAATACGCGGAAATCTCAGTAACACCCGAGGCCAAATCCGCTTTCTTACCATTCAGTCACGGTCCCAGGAACTGCGCTGCCATCAACATGGCATATTTGAATCTGAGTCTGTCGGTGGCCAGGCTGTTGTGGGTTGCTGATTTCCGGGTTCCGTCGTACGCGGGGCTGGCGTGTATTGGTGCTGGAGATGCACACCACAAAGAGCCGATGCGAAGGAGGGTGGGTGAGTATCAGTTGTATGATATTTTTGCGGCGGATAAGAAGGGGCCGATGTTGGAGTTTAGGCGGAGGGATATCTAATTGATCTCTGTCTATATACGTTTCATTTTGGAAGACTCATTTTCAAGACCCCCAGTCAACTACATCAATTGATATTTCAATGCTAGTAATTATATCTACGACCACGTCCCATTCGCCGGCCCAAAATACCCATTTGCAGGCATATCCAGCCACGGCACGCCTTGCCCATCAGCCGTATTCACATACACCGTATTCCCCCACCAGTCCGGAAACACGGCGCCAGGGTACGAGACACAAAAGAAAATAATAATCCCGCTGATGGCAATGCCAGTGTCGAGGGCGGCGGCCAGCACGTAGTTGTATTTGGTCCACCAGGCGAAGAATCTGTCTTTGATGATGTGGTTGAAGATGAAGTTGACAATGGCCCAGCTGGAGTAGTTGATGCCGGTTGCTATATTCCAAATCCTGTCAGTTGGCCGTTTACCATGTATGTAATATAAAAAGAACTCACCTGGAGGAACGTTCCACGTGCCCACCCAGATCAACGGCCAGTTCACCTTCTTCCAGTAATCCTTCTTGGTGTACTTCCACAACAGCCACGTAATCACCGGCGTAATAGCCCCGAGCCAGAAAAAGTGATTGAGCGATGCATAAATCTTGCCCGCAGAGTACAGCCTTCCAGGCCCAACGAGACCCCAAATGACACTACTACTATACACGGTGCGGCCATTGGGACAGCTGAAGCCATCCGACTGGTCCGAGCTGCAGATATCGTTGATGTTACCCAGCATCCACAGCGTGACACCAATCTGCGTCAAGGCGCCGATGATGGTCGCCAGTCCCTGCGCAAAGAACAGGGTACGCGGCGGGATTTTCATGTAGTGGCCCAGTTTCATGTCCATGGCAAAGTAAATGCCCTGGCCGACGACGTCCGTCGACAGGATTTTGAAGCACATGTTGGCCATGGGTTTACCCGCGAACATGTAACCGCCAATAAACTCGCTGAGAACGTTGAGCTGATTGGCGTCCACGTTGGTGATTCCCTGGATCATGCCGCACGGCACCATATAGATTGCGGGGATGATGAATGCGAGGAAGACTCCGTATACCGGAAGGTTGGTGTCGTAGACTTCGACCATGGCTATGGCCATTGCCATGATAACCACGATAATAGCTGCATACCAGTACCAGGGGGTCTTTTTGTAAGCTCGCATGAGCCGGGCGTGGATGTCCAGCCGGGTCGTGCCGCGGAGGGCCGCCACCAGGTCGTCCCAATGCCACAGATATGTGTGCGTCAGCACTGCAGTGATAGAGGCAAACGAAAGTGCGTAGACAAACGCAAACGTCGCAGGCAGGTAAGGCGGCGAGTACTGTCTGTAGGCCTCAACATCTAGCACGTTATCCGGCCCCACCACGCGGCTAGTGTCATACACCTGCCCAAACCGGTCATACACATCGGCCGTCATTAGTGGCAGATAGGCAGTATACCAGGTATTGGTGTAGTAAAGAATGGGGACGATGATCCAAAAGGCAGCTACAAACCCGCCAAATACGTTAATTGCGGCCCACGAGGGCGACAAAAGCGGATTCGTGTTGTACGCAATTTGGCTCCAGTCGAAAGTGATCGGACTCAGACCCAGCCCGGTCTGCATGCCGAACAGGTGATTGACAATTTTGTTGTTTGGCGCAATCCAGCAAACCCAAGTAAAATAGCTCAGCGCGGTGAAGATCAGGCCGGGGAACCAGTACCTAATATAAATCTTAGCGCGCAATTCAACACACAAAAAACATGAACGTACCAAACAAATGCGCCTGCCATGACATACATGAAGAATCGCAAACGCGAAATCTTCCATCCATTTGCCATGGCATTTGCGCGCGAGTGAAGGCTCTCCAGAAGCGCACAGTTCGACAGCACACCCGGCCAGACGATACTTGCCGGCTCAACGATCCAGGGGGCAGACAGACCCGCGACCCCAAACCCCAACAGCTGCGCAACCAGCACCACCATGACGGAGAAGCCTGTTTTCAGACCAAAATTGTAGAATTTTTCCGACGCGGCTTGCAGGATGTTGGTCGAATCGGCACTGAAAAACCCAAACGAGACATTGCTCATGATCACGATCAGGGTGTGTTCTTTGATGTTGAATTTGTTGTCCGGATTGATAGACCACTGGCCCAGACGGCCCATGTTGATCGTCCAGTCTGGGATGATCTTGGCGAGCACCACGCCGCATGGGAACGCGAGCAATTCAGCGACCAAGGCCACAATGTGAACTGACGGATATCGCAGGGAAAAGAACTGGTTGATGCCAGACCCGATAATCGTAAAGACAATACCCAAAAACCACATGCGCAGTGTGTTAACCGGCATGTCAGGGTCATCGACCTCCGGCACGACCGATCTCACTTGGAGCAGAGAAAAAAGTGAGTAAAAAGAAGTAAATCTACCAATTGAGTTGTATACCTTCTGGGAACGGAGACCGATTGGACTCGTAGGTGAACTCCGAGTCGTCTCCAACTATAGCGGCCAGGTCAACTTCCAACTCGTCGAGCCGGCCATGGCCAATTTCTGCGTCGTCGACAGCAGCAGTCTTTGGCTCTGGTTCGAGCTCTTTGGTGGCAGGCTCCATGGTTGCAATTGGTCACCGCAGACGACAATAGGTGCTCGCGGTGTTGTGCGTGGCGTGCGAGAGACGACGCACCGGCGGCTCATTAAGTATTATTTCACATGAGCCACCTCTTATCAGCGTGCTCGAGAGTCTCTTCTGTCCGAGACCGGTTATCAGTCCGGTAGCATTGGTCGTAGTCAACTAACTGACTAGTTAGCTCTTAATATGCCAGCGCAGATAAGCCCGGAAAGGGGATAACAGCGCGGGGCAAAGGGGACCAAGCATGGCGACTAGTGCCAAAAGAAGCAGGACTTTGTGGCACATCAGCTTCTAGTCCCCTCGTCCTGTCTGTCAAGTTGTCAACAATAACAGGCCACCAAGGACCGAACGGCGGCGTGGTCCGTAGGAGTGTTCAAATGTTGGTGCGGAGCGCATGATAACGCGCGGGTGGTGGTGAATGGAGTGGGCCGCGCTTGGAGATAACGCCTGAACTAGCTGCGCTCTGGTTACATCCGTCGAGTCTTTCCTTTTGTCCTACAGACTATGGCCTTGGCAGCGAAACATCCCATGACAACTGAGAAATACGGTTTTTGCATTATTAGGTTCGAATCTATAACAAGATTCCTCGAGCATCTGCTGGGCCGGTTTTCTGTGGCCTCCATTTCAACATGTAACACGTCACGGTAGAGAAATAATAATAAATAAAGTAGAAAGAAAAGAACAAGAAAAGAAAATAAAAAAACACGAAAATGCGCTCAAGCAAGCACAGTCGGCCTACTATGCGAAGCATCGACGACATTCATAAGAGTAACAGTAATAATGTATGCGGGGAAAATGGCTGCTGTGGTGAAGTTCACCAAAATCAATCGCTATATCTTTGCTCTTTGGGTGAAGAGTGAGCGAGGTCTGCAAGAAGGTAAATTCCTTGTCATCCATCTAGCCGTCACTTCCAGCAAAGAACAGGGTAGGGAGTTGCTAAAAGGTAATCCAAACGCAACGTACAAAAGCACGCTAGATGGGCCATTTGGGCAATAAAGAAACGGAATAGTATCACACAAGAACCCCGTTCATAGCGGAGTTCGACAGTCCCAGAACGCCGTCTGCAAAGTCTTTCCGTTCAAAAAGCAAACGTAATAGGCCATGCGAGCCTGGATATATAACTCTCGCGGAGGATCCAAGCGATGCTCAATGTCCAATAGTGAAAAAAAAAAAAAAAAAAAAAGATCCGGACAGAACGCCGTGGAGGCAATAACAATGCTCGTCTACGGCGATGCCCAGCCGCCGGCGACGTTGACCCATTCGGCAAGACAGCTTCCTTGCTTTCCTTCAACGTCGACAATATCCGTGTCACATTTGCAGCGGCAGCCCACTCCGTTCTCTTTGACAGGGTCGGCTGTCGCCCAATACTCGTCTTCTTCGATGCGCTTCTTCTCGTCTTCGGTCGTCATTTCGAGGTACGGGATCCGAGGCAGCTGACGGGCAGGTGCATTGGCAGGGCAGTGTTGAATCGTCGTGTGGCGGTATCCAAAGTCGCGGAAATAATGGATATCACGGGGGGCAAGTAGTGCTCCAGCAGCCAGAGAATGGATAGGAGCGTCACCCCACTAAGTAAAGTCAGCACCTATTCTTCAAAAAAGGAAAGGAAAGAAAAAAACATACTCGTTCCATCCAGAAGCCGCCACTTCTATCCATCATTTCGAAAAAGTCTTCGTACTCTTTGCTGCGGAAGAAATCCAGCCGGGCAATCTCAAAGTTACTCCAGAAATGGCACATGTTGTACTTTTCGCCTTCCATGGCTTCGCCGTCTATCTCGGGAGGCTTCATATCAAACTCCTCAGGAAGCTTCTCCGGTTCGGGCTCTTTCTTTTCCCCGTCTTCCTCTTTAGGAACGTCGAGGAACATCTCCCAAAGGCCCTTGGATTTCAGATTGTGCGTGCGCTTGTATGCTGAAGCGTATCGGAAAATATTAGGGACAGTTTCGCGAAGCTCTTTCACGGCAATCGTGAAGCCATAGGTCTTGTTGGCCTCGGCCATTTTGATGAACGGGTCACTGGAATAAGTCAGTTTTAAGAGTTATTAAATGGTGGGCAAAAAGCGTACTATGTGATATCACAGAAGTACTTGATCTCGGGCTCCAGACGCCAGTACCACTCGTACTTCAACAGCAATGGGTGCTTGTAGAAGAATCTGAAAGGAAATTAGTATGGAATGTTCGCGTATTGTGTAATGGAAGGGTGCCATACCCCGAGTAGAAGCGGCACATATGGTGATAACTCTCCATGCCACCATACATGATGGCAGCATCACCTTGTTTTCTGATGCCCTCCTTGGCAACTTCGGGGTCGACCCAGTCGGGGAAACCCCACATGGAGCTATCGATTTTGCCAAACTCGACGTCCGCACTAGTGTAGTTGAGGATAGTGTCTTTGAACTCTTGGTCAAAGTCGCCGTCGTTCAAAAAGACATAGGGGTAGTGCCACCACCTGTTGAAATGACGCTCGATGGACTTGATGGATTGGATCACGCCTTCGAGCTCCTTATTTCGGGCAAGGACAACAAAGGCGGCGTTTGCTCGGGGTCCGGAGGTGTCGATGTTCATACACCCGGTGGCAAATACTTTGTCATGTTCCTCGCTAATCCGCCTAATCAAAGTATTAGTAGGAGGTTGGATCGAAAGGCGGAAGAACAAACCTGATGGACGGAGGTGCCCCGGCTGGGATGAGAATGCCGCCCGAGGAAGACGGATGCCTCACAAAGAGCAGGACTATTAAAATAATTACAACACATGGAAAAAGCAAAACGATTCCCAACGGTATCGAAATGGAAGAATTCCCTCGTAGCCGGATGCGTCTCCGCAGAAAAGCAAATCGCACTGACTGGCCCTTTTCTCGCGAGGCGTCTTCCAACGATGCCAGCGCAGGGGCCAGGGGCATGCGCTTGACAATGCGTCGGACGATATTCATGGTGGCTACAAAAGCCCCAGAGACGGTGTGCGCAAGCAGACCTCCGTCAGTTCAGGGGCGGGTTGCGAGACCTCGACAGTCTCGCGGCGGGAAACGGCAGGCTCTGGATTGGATTCCGGAGGGTTTGAGGTTCGGGGTGGTTTGCGGCGAGCAGGATGAGTGCTGCAGGCCGAGAGTCGCAAGAGCCACAGACACAGATACAGACACACAGACGGAGTCGTTCCCAGGTCGTTGGAGGAGAGGGTGTATAGCGTAACGAGCGGCTGGAGGAAAATTGCCTCCTTTCCCCCCGGCTCCCTGGATGGACGGGGGCGAGGTGAGCAATCGAACGAGCAAGCGAGCGGTCGGGGCGAGAAAGGCGGACGGGCTCGCAAGAGATAAGGCCGACTAGCACTCGGGAGGCCGAGTGCACAAGATCATCAGCAGCCGATGGGATGGGCAAAGGATATACGGGGGGGAGGGAAAACTGGCGATGGGACGTGGAGAGGGAGATCGAGGCGAGGAGCGAGTCTGTCCTCCCGCCAGTTGCTTAGCTAAGTTTTCGCCGCCAAGCCACCAAGGGGGCCGTACCGTCATTTACGCGGTTACCCGGCGCGCGGGGGGGTGCTTGCGGCGGTATTGCTGTTTTGCGATTACTTACAACGTTTTGGCTCTGTTCTCTTGTGCAATTAATTGACTGAGAGACAATTAACAAAGTAATAAATGCTCTGAGACAGTGTGTGAGCTTCTTGCATGGGCTGTCAACCTTGTCTTCTGCCGCATTCACAATACTTCCATGGTACAGAGGACTAACATTAACAGATTCGCACAGCTAATAATAATTTCTCCGTATTCTGAGGATCCGCAGAGCTAAAGAATCTTGTTTGTCGCCGCTTGAACCTTGAGCCTTGAACCTTGCGCTTCAAGCCTGGAGCCTTCCGTGGCGGGCAATTTATTAATTATTACAGAACGCTTTTGCGTTCTGCCCGGTCGTGCCTTGGTTTTTCAACTGCTGCTGTCCCCAGTAACTCCTAAATCAATTATTGTTGTTATTATTTGTGCTGCACGCGCTTCTGCTTTTTTTGGACGGTCTGGATCGGTCTATTCGGCACGTGTCCACTCGTGGTGGGCCTCAGGCTGTCAGTCAGACGCGCAAGTACTCTGTACGTACATGCATTCATTGACATGGTGGATTATTACTATTCCTTCTTTGCTGCGAACTTAGCATCTGTTCGTCGCCGTGGTTTTCTCTCTCAGAAAAGTGAATGCCTTGGAGCACGGCCTGAGGCTCCTCCAGGCAGCAGGCCGAGGCACCCGAGGAATTTGCTCAGCCATTCGCCCTGCCACCGCCCTGTTTCTGGCTGTCCACCATCCACCGACCAACGCCAAAAGCCTCAGAAGCTTCAACATGCTTGATGCCCTCTAACATCGCCAATCACTGGCCACTCCGGCATGCAAGCCCCGTGGCTCTGTCCTGCGGTGGGCCAGGGCGCCGCGCCGCGACTCGTCCGCGCAGATCGCTCTCCACCGCCACGGCGCCCCTCTTTGCACTCTGCGTGGAATGCCTGTCTGTGGCTTGACCTTCACCATCGCATCAAGTTGTCGGTATCGCCACTGCCTGCAACCAGCAGAGAACAACAGAATCCGGCAGCCTTGACCAGTCAGGCGTTCCTCCTACGTAACACGCGGCGCGCCTGGGTGATAAGCTTAATGCGGATAGCTCCATCGATACGCCCTCGACAACCCCCCCTAATCCCCTATTTTGTGCGCTGCTCTCTTAACGCGCCGATCCTCACCAGCCGATATCACGTCTGATATACGCCTCCTTTGCAAATTTAGCATGAGCGTCTTTTGCTGAAAGCCAACTTCGATATACTGCTGCAACACGACCATGGCGCAGAGCCTCTCGACCGCCTCGTCCTCGCACGACTCGCAACCCAAAACCCCCAGTCGACCCATCAGACAACAATTGAATCAATTGAGTCTGGGAGACCTGCCCCAGCCGCGGTCAACCTCTCGCAATGGCCACCTGAACCTCAATACTTTCTCGCCCGTCAACGAGTACGGCAGCTTTGAGTTTGACCGTGTCTTCAAGCGAGGAAAGGTGTTTTGTAAAATTAGGTCCAGACATGTCAGTGAGCACGCGACACTTGTCTCTATACATTCCTGCCAAGCTAACCACAACTTTTTTTATGGATAGGCCTTCAAGTCGTCTTGGAAACCCGGCTACCTCGTCTTGCGACCCAACCTGCTGTCGGTCTACAAGGATGAAGATGAGGCAAGACTGCTTCTCTCCATCACCCTCACCGAAGTCACCGCCGTTGCCCCCGTCAGTTCCACGCGACACCCGCGCGATTACACCTGGAGCATATTCACCCCGTCTAAAAACTACCGTTTCCAGTCCGTGTCCAACCAGGATGCCGAAGACTGGATCGAGCGCATCCGATCCGAGCTGCACGTCGACGAGGAAGAGGAAGCCATTCTCGCCGAGTCCAAGTCCAGACCCGCCAATTCCGCGGCTCTGAGTGACCCAGACGACCAGCAAGGTATCATTACTGCGAGTGAGCTTTCAGACTTTGGAGAAACCGACCAACAACAATACCCTCCACCGGTCACTTCGCCAGAGCTAACCAAAACACAGTCCCGTGGCCGGAATTTGCCTTTTATTCAAGAATACTCTGGCAACGAAATGACCGAGTTCTCAGACCTATCCGATGGACCTGACAGCCAAGCACGCGCACAGCAGCGACTGTCCAAGCCCAAAGTCGGTGGAGGCGGTGGTGGTGCCTCTGCAAGCAACACAGCCAACGACCAGCCACACCGTCCGTCTTTCGCACGCGAGTCGGCCTCGTCTGGCCCTCTCAGTGACCCTGACCGCGTCATCTATCAGGGATATCTGCAAGTCCTTCACAGCAAGCGCGGCGTTCGCCAGTGGAAGAAACTCTGGGTCGTACTTCGACCCGTCAGCCTCTCTCTATACAAAGACGACAAGGTACTCCCCCTCTATTCAAATTATTATCACTCAACTAAGTTGTTTTGTCTCTAGGAATACTGCGCCACCCGCATCATCCCCATGTCCCAAGTCATCACCGCCGCCGAAATCGACCCCATCTCGCGCTCCAAAAGCTTCTGCCTACAAATCATCACCGACGACCGCCCCAGCTACCGTTGCTGTGCGCCCGATGAGGAGAGTCTGGCCAAATGGCTCGGCGCACTCAAGAGTATTATAGCTGCGCGCAGAAAGGCCATTGAAAAGGAAAAAACGGCGAGTGTGCCGGTGATTGTGGCCACTGCTTCGCCGGAACCGTTTCAGCCGCTGCGGTAAAATGAAAAGGAGAGGTTTTTTTTTTTTTTAAAAAAAAAAAAAAAAGATGTTTGTATATTATTATTTTTTGTGTACATGTTTGTACAGTACTGGGTGGTGTCTGGGTGGGTATAACGATTGATGACTTGTTGATTTATATAAATTAATTACTATTGCCATTTACCTATGGTAATGAAACATTAATACTACTTTTTATTTTGTACGTATAATTCAAGTCTGGTTTATAAATGTTCATTCAATTCGTAAAATATAACAAATACCTAAAAAATGCGAATTCAAATTTGAAAAAAAAAAAAAAAAAACAAACTCTATCCATCCTGATGAACAGTCTCCAAAACAACCGGCTGCTCGGTCTCCTTGCTTTCATGATTGACAATCAGAAACGAAAGAAGCACAACCAGCGCACCAACCCAGTACAGCACACTGGCGTATTCCCCCTGCAACACGATCTGGCCCACGAGGGACAGCGGGATGGTCAGGCTGAGGCCAACGGTGACGACGAGCGGGCTCGTGAGCAGCATTGCGTACGCCCAGCAGATGTCGGAGACTAGGGACGAGATGGAGTTGATCTATTCACCTCGGATTAGTACATGCGGATTTTTTTGGGAAAATGTATAATGAATAGAAACATACCAGAATAATCATCCAGATCCGGTCTTCCGACGGCAGAGAAAACCTCTCAATGCCCGTCAAATGAAGCACAATAAACCCCGGCCACAGAAAAAACACATTGAAAAAGCCCACCAGCCCGAAAAAGAGCTGCATGTTGACGCGCGACTCGTCTCCGACCTGCTTCTTCATGACGATTGTGTAGACGCCGTAGATGATTGCGCTAAAGGCGGCCATGGCATCGCCCAGCGCAATCTCGGCCGACGTTTTGTTCGGGAATGAGCCGCCGTCATCACCGTCGCTGATACTACTGCCACTACTACGTATAGCAAGGGTCGGAGGCGGGGAGACGATCTCGTCGTTGGAAGAAGATGACATGTCCACACTTGAAATCAGAATGACCCCGGCTAGAGACGCCAAAACACCCAGGCACTTGCGCATCGTAAACTTTTCGACCCCGATCATCGCGCCAAAGATCAGTGTCCACACGCCGCTCGTCGACGTCAGAATGGTCGTACTCCCCACGGTCGTATACTGCAGACAAGCCAGCGCGAAATAGTTGGCGGCAAACCACAGCAAGCAAAATTGAGCCGCCAGCCGCGCCGTCTCTTTCAGCCCGAGTTTCTTGGTTGACAACATGACGCTCTTGGCCGAGATCCCTTCTTCGATCTCATCTTCCCTATAGCTCCGCAGCAACCCCTGTCGTTGGTGTATACTTGCTGCATCATCCGGCCCGTCTTCGTTGTACTCTCCTTCATCTTCTGGCTCTAGAATATCCCGCCGCAGTGTTTCTCTTGTTCCGTGCGAGTCGATGTAAATGAGAAAGGACCTCCAGGACCTCACCTGCCCTAAATTTCCGCTACTCCAGATTCCGAAAATCCGTCGAGAGATGACCACTATGAGAAAGACGATGAAAAAGGACGTATTCACGTATGTGATGAAGAATGGGTGAGAATAGCTATCATCTGCCAGGATATTCTACAACCAGGACATAATCTTTAGCATAAAAGACCATTGACAATATAATTAGCAGGAAACGTACACTAGCGAGGAAATTCGACGCCGTCCACAAAAAGACAACGCACATGAGCAGCATGATGCCTAGGGTGTGTCTCGCCAGACCGGCTTTGCGAACAACCTCTCCTTGCTCGCCACTGCGTACGCTGCCAGCAGGTTCCATTTTGAGAAAATTTCTCAATTAGTGTCACTTCGGTCCGCTTTCAATGTGATTCGATATGCAATCCAGCTCTACGCAGACCTGCTGCCAGAGCGGTGTGATAAGACCCAAGCACGGGTGGATAGATGATAAACGCGGGGGATAAATAACCCTGGGAAAATAAATTGCAACGAAGACAAGAAACAGTCCGGAGACAAATTCAGCGCAAGCCGGTCCTGGAAATGCCCTGCTCAACAGAGCCCGGGAGAAGCGAGAAGACGAGCGAAGAGGGACAGATGGCTAGGACGTCGGGATCCCAAAATAGTCTGGCAGCTTATCGCGTGCTTTTCTGCGGCTCGGCCTCCTCGGCGGGAGTTTTCCGCATTGCCTGATCATGACTCGCTCACTCGCCCAGGCTAAACCCACATCTCTGACTTTGGCCGTTTCGTAGAGTTACTTTGGACAGAAATACTAAATTAAAGCTTAAATAAATAGGGAGTGCTATTTCAAAAAGTGGAGCTCTCATGAGGATACTAGGTTTCGGAAATGCATTCCTGACTTTAAATTACCGAGTAGACTTTGGCCCAGGCCAAGTTTATTGGGATCTATACTAGTGGTCTTCATTGATATCATGCACTCAAAACAAAGGAACGGGAGCAACAATAGCATACATATAAAGGGATCTCCCAGACTCCTGAAGACGTGGACGGGTCCTCGCAATATCAGACAAGAAAAGAAACAACTGTAAAAAAACCAAAAATGAAAACTCGCAGAAAGATCATCGCGTAAGGCTGTATATTAAGCTTCAACCGAATCGATGGAGGATCGATTGTACAAACCAGCAACAAGGACGAGCAAAGCCGTCCGGGTCGGAAAACAAAGGAAACGTATTAACAGGTTTCAAGCTATAGTCCAATAGCTTAGCAAGCGCAGCCATCACGCTCGCTGTCCAGTCGGATGTTGATAGGGTCGCCAAAGTCGTTGCTGTTGAACTCGTCGGCCTCTTCTTGTGCAAGTGCACTTCGCGCAATGACTGTTAATGGTCAGCTTAGCAAGCACATAGTAAAAGGACCGAGTGAAAATACCTTCGAATGCCTGTTCAACATTGACGGCTTCCTTTGCGCTGGTTTCAAAGTATGGAAGGTTGCCTTTGGACTGGCAAAAGGTCATTGCCCGTTTTGATGAGATCATACGCTTGTTTTCCTCGACATCGATCTTATTGCCAATCACAACCTGTAGACATTAGTAAACTGTGAAAATTGTTTCAACTTTCCTCTAAACTCACAAAAGGAAAGCTCTCTGGGTCTCGAGGGCTGGCCTGGATGAGGAATTCGTCTCGCCAGCTGTCCAGGGCCTCAAAACTCTTCGAGTTGTTGACGTCATATACAAGAACGCAGCAATCAGCTCCCCTGTAAAAAGCAACGCCGAGAGATTGGAATCGCTCCTGGCCGGCCGTATCCCAAAGCTACGGGAAAGTGAGCAATCATGTTTCCGGAGAAGTTTCTAGGTCACTGCCATACCTGCATCGTCACCAGCCTGTCGTCCACGAGAACTTCTTTTGTGAGAAAATCCGCTCCGATCGTAGCCTTGTAGCTGGCACTGAACTTCTTGTTGACCTATAGGCAGCATTACAGTCAGGACGGGTCCGCCTCTTCAAATTCTGAGAAAGTAGAAACGCACATATTGGTTCATCAGACTCGTCTTTCCCACACCGCTGTCGCCAAGGATAATGACCTGTGAACCTGTGTTAGAAAGCTGGGCGACCGCTGGACAAGCGCGCAATGAATGAGGGGCGTCGGGGTCGGCCGGCCTCCGTACCTTGAGCAAGACCTTCTTGCGGGAAGCCATAGCTGCGGGAATGGACAACGAGCGATTTGATCGTAACAAGCAGCTCAAATCAGAGAGATGTGCAGCTCTCGCGGACGATGTATGGGCGGGGAAGTCGAAGTTGAAATCGAAGCACGAAAGGAGTTGGAGTGACTCCGAGTGAGGAGAGACTGCCTCGTGACGTTGATACCTCTAAGGCGGTGGATCGGGCGGTCAGTGCCGCGGGCCAATCAGAAGAGGGCACTCAGGTACTGCGATATCAGCCAATCACATGCCGTTTTATCTAGTATTTCATCAGATAAGCATCAAATGTTGTTTTTGCTAGTTATGTATATTATAATATTCCAGCTTGTCTTATATTCTTGTGTATTCTTACTTTTCATTGTTCATTTACTCGATTTGAGCCTTTTTTGCTCTTTTAATGTTACATATGTAAGCTGCTAAGAGTTATTGGGGAGCTTTACACAACAGAATATATTTTCAAATACTGCAGCCATCCAGGCGCCATTGTATCCAAATTCAGCATACAAGCAAAATAAACGTCAAAATAATCACTACATAATCCGCTTTGGAGTCGACAATGAATAGTCATGACAATACCGGGGAAGCCATAATTATATAATCCGCCATACGGCTAACTTATACGGAAAATTGAATCATCGGCACAACCCCCCGGCTAGAAACACTCGCAATCGGACGAAAGCCGACGCGGTTATTTGAAAAAAAGAACATTGTGGGGTGTTGATCGAATGCGGAGTCTAATTAGGAATAATGCCGAAACGACACATAGTTCATTCACTCTTCAATGATGAGGCGGGGATGTCTTGGCTGACTTGGCTGAACGCTTAGGTTTGTTTCGTAGTATAATGCTTGAGCTATGTATTTGAAAGACGCAGTATAACTCTAGAAATCTATTTACAGTAAATATCCGCGGCTGGCTCTTTGCCACCACGTTAAAAAGCATGGCCATTTCAGATAATGTCAATAGTTTCACAGTGCTCAGGCACGGCATTGTCCTTGTTGGCTTGGGCACCAATATCCTGAGTGGTTTCAGCTCGGGCGAGTGCGGTAGCCTGTGACCAAGACATGTATCTCCCTCCTTCATGTTTGATCTCAAAAAGCCGGCCAATTTGCTCCAAAGAGAGGCCCGTCGTTTCAATGTAGCAATTATAAATAATCGGAATAAAGCAAGAGTCGAAAATCGCATACAACATATAGTACTTCCACTGAATGTTGTTAATTGCAGTTGGAGTAACCACAACCACAAGATAGACAAAAGTCCAGTTGACCGTGGTAGCGAAAGAGGTACCAACGTTGGACATCTTTTGCGAGCTGATTTCGGCCGGATACATGTACGGGATGGAGAGAAACAACAGGCCATAGAAGATGTAGTAAACAAAAATGAATACAACGGCCATTATAGACATGCCCTTGTTGGAAGTGCTTCCTTCGCCGCTATAGCACAGTCCAACTGCAACGAGAGCAAAGCTGATGCTGCACATCAAGGCTCCCCACAGCATTAGCTTCTTTCGACCTACACGATCAATGAGCAGAGAGCATCAGCGAGATGGAATCACACAAAGAGGGAAAAATGGTATGCCAGCACCAAGAAGCATCCTCCATAGAGTCTGTTGCTTGCTATTTCTGGTAAAGATTTCCTTCCACACATCTGCCTGTTGGACTTCGGCTTCGTGGTTGACGGAACGAACTAATGCTTGAGTTTCATTCACCACGACAGGGTCATCACGCGGTTTGGCAATTAAGAAAGCAACAACTTCTTCTGCTTCGCTGATGGGGTTCTTCATGGTGAACCAACGCGGCGACTCTGGACTGATTTGCACGAGAGCGATAGTCACAAGGGCGAATACACATTGGAAGCCCAACGGAAAACGCCAACTGACGGGGGAATTAGGCACGTATGTAAACCCAAAAGTCACCCACTATGTTATGACAATCCGAAACGGCCCCGAGCATCTTGTACAGACTGAAGATAAGTTGACTTACATTCGTTATCACAATTTCAGCAATATTCGTCACTAACTGAGCAAACGATGATTTCCCATTGTAAAGGAGACCGCCAAGAACACCTTGGTCATACCCAAGAGGCAGAAGCCCAGCACCGCACGCGGCAGTGATGCTTATCGAGCTGGAGAACATCTTCAAGGTTCCCACCGGAGTGAATGTGAATGTGATGAGATACGTGGTAACATTGCATACAAATCCGGGGGAACTCCCGTAGTCTGGGGTAAAAGCAAGGCGGATTCACGCTCGGCATTATCGGCGATTGGCCAAATTCTTGCTATCTGTCTCCATACAGTTCAGCCTGTGGCCAATGGCTTCCATTGCAGATATACACGGTGCAGCCAATCACAGACGAGACCCACGTAGTTTGCCAGGAGAATCACTTCATAATGTCTTTAATGAGGCTGCATGGGCTCATGATATTGTTTGATTCGCGTTAAATACGGCGAGTCTATCATATTATCAATAATAAACATTTAATACTGTACGGTATATGACTGTTGCTGCTCCTGACGTCAGTATTGCCGTAACTGGCAAGTGGGTCTTAGGGTTCCACCCAGCCAATTAGCAGCCTGAAAATTCCGTATCGATTTCCGTCGTGCCTACCCCGCGATACCTCCTCAGTCTCGTTAACATCGCATCTCTGGGGAAGAACCTTCAGATGGAGGATATATGGGGCGAAAATAATATTCATTGCCCGATTAAAGTCTTTGAGGCTGCGTCCAGAATTGAGGTTCATTGCATCGGGGAAATCATTTCAGCTTCAAAATGCCAGGTACCGATAAGCCCTCGGCTAAAAGGCAGTATACCACCATGGCTTGTTATGCATGTCGTGAGAGGAAAGTCAAGGTAATACTCTCGACAGTCTAGTGTCTTCTGAGAGCTATTTGAACTAACAGAGAACACCAGTGTGACGGCAAAGTTCCCTGTTGCTCCAGCTGCACCGCCAGGAACCGAGATTGTCGCTACCAGGCTTTTGATAAGAGGAAGTGAGTTACCACGGGACAATTCAATGCTGGCCCCGCCATTGGAATTGCTGTGGCTTTCCTATGCTGGGCGAATCGATTTGTTGAAGGTTCAATATGTGCTGATACAACACCCAATAGACTCCCTTTACGCGTGGCAATTGAATTGCTCTCAAACAGGGTCCACCAGCTGTGTTGCTTCATTCAAGACAACGGTTTGCAGCCCCCGCCAATGCAAAAAGAAAAGGCTACGGCTTTGGCGAACGTACTGAATACCACCGGGCTTTCAAAAGTTCGTTGATCCTTTGCATTGTGCCGACTTCAAGTAATAGGAAGATATACTGACCCTCTTCTTGCAGGTTGCAACAAGCTCTCCGGAAGGAAGCAATTCTCAGAGATTATCTGATGAGTCAACAAACATAGAGACTGCACAACCTCCCACACCGTCAGAAACGTCTCCTAAACTGGGTTATTCCAACATGATACAAACACCTGGGGGGCAACAAAGAACAGGGGAACACAGCCCAACGAGTAGCGTATGCGATTGTGTTAGGAGCCAAAATACAAAGAGCAGTGCAACAGCGAGCGCTCTTAATGTTGAGAATTCTCTCAATTCACCACTGGCGTTCTCCGGACAAGTACTGGACCAGACAAATACCACATTTGTTGATGACGAACCGCCACTGGTTGACGCATCTAGCGACACACAAGGTATTGAAGATCTTATCGACCAGTTGTCAGATCGTGTTGGCACTTTGAGAATTGGGCCACGAGGTGAAACTCAATTTTACGGCCCTACGTCAACCTTTAATTTGGTAGAATTACCGCTTTCACAGCACTCTGTAGCGCAAAGTGTTCAATGGAACAACAATAACGATAGTCTCGACCGGCTAGGGATTAATCAAGAGATTCCAATTGATTTGGAAGAACATCTCATCAATCTCTACTTCAGCTGGCACAATCCTGCTTGTCGTATCGTTGATAGGAAACGGTACGAGGCGGCAAAGGAAAGATCTTATAGGGAGATGGAGCCCAGCCCATTTTACTCTGAATCTCTGACAAATGCGATGTAAGTTTCTAGTTTTTTCTGAGCAACTGACGAGCTAGTCTGACAAGACATTGTAGGTGTGCTATTGGTGCCGCTTTTGAGACACGATATCATCCGACATTTGTCACATTCCCACGGTCGTTAATGGATTTCTTTGGTGACCGGGCTAAAGCACTTCTGGAGACTGAGTTGGATAATCCTTCTCTGGCGACTGTTCAGACCCTTGTCATCCTCAGCAGCCACGAAATTGGGAGGAAAAGGGATGCAAGGGGATGGCTTTACAGTGGTACGCCCCTGGCCTCTTGATTTTCTTCCTCCAAAATGGTCCTAACTTTATTTATTTAGGAATGGCGATCCGATTAGCTTTCGATTTAGCCCTCCATATCGATATGTCTGCCCATATATCGAAAGGCATTATATCTGCCGCTGATGCGAGTCTGCGTCGGCAAGTCTTTTGGGCCTCGTATATAAATGACCAGTCAGTACAAAGCCTAGAATATCATGATGAGGTCTACCTTCTGACACCATTTTCTAGCCTACTAGGATTCTCTCTTGGAAGGCCTTTTCGTATTCACGTGGAAGACGTCACTGTTGGCAAACCTATCGATCACGTCGATCAATTCGGCCAAAATACATGGTTACCATATGTACTTCCAAGCCCCTTGGATTTCTCTTACAGTCAGCTCGATTACACCGCGGCTGTGAGTTATCAGCACATTACTCTTTGTGAGATTATGTCTTCGTGCGGCTACATTCTGTAAGATTTTTCAACCCCGATTTTTCGCCAAAAGTGTACTGACATCCTTTCAAGCTATGGGACTTCTGGCTTTTCTAGGAGCGAGTTACAGGAACTTAATGCAAATATTGTTGCAGATCTTCGTAACTGGAAAGCATCGCTTCCACCGACTCTGCAAATAAATGTGAACAGCCGAGCGCCTTCATATCTCCCACATGTATTACTACTTCAGTAAGTCATCAGCTGTGCGTGATATTCTCGCAGATTGGCATTTTTGCTGATGTTTCCTTAAAGCATGCAATATCACCAGAATATAATCTATGCCCACCGTCCATGGATGTCAAAGAGCTACCTTCAACCCATTCCGCCCCAAGGTCCTGGTTATCTCCATGCTCGAAATATGTGCATCAAATCCGCCATTGCGATTGCCAAAATTCTTGACTTGTATGAAGCTAGATACCATCTCCGCCGAATCCACATTCAAGCGGTGTCTATCACTTCTTCTGCTATTTTGTTACTTCTCTTCGCCGCTGTGTCCGGGTATCCCTCGCGCAGACATGATGATATTGTGCTGTATTTAAGCACCTGTTTGAGAGCACTCGATGAATTCGGTCTCTCGTGGGAGAGTGCGAAACGCGCCAAGGACTTTTTTGTACGACTGCAGCGCCAATGGGAAATGCGCACGCGATCATTCAAGTCTGCGCGCCGATCAGATAGCAGCAACGGAACATTGGGTATGCAGCAGCGCCCTAGGAAAGGATCGCAAGACCCGCCGGATAACTATTCAACGTTGGCTCCCAGCAACGATGATGATCTAGGCGCTGCGCAGTTAGAAGAAGCGCATACTGATATGAACGTGGACGTCGACTTGGACTGGATGCTCATGTCGGACATGCCCGCTCTTCCGGAGAACCGCGACACAGATCTTTATTGTTTGGTTCCGAACCAGCTGATGCTTGATTTGGAACGTCCGAATGGCTGAATCTGTTATACCATGTATCTTCTACGAAAAGATTGTATATATTAAAAGTACTGAATGTTCAGTGATTACACCCACGTGACAAAAGTGAGAGTATGGCGCTAGTTGGGGTCGCGCTGACGCAGCCCAAACGCGTTTCTCGCTTGGTTGTTTTGTAAATGTCAACACAACCAGACGTCTGTTGAATAACATTATTTTTCTCAATGTCACTCCCAGTCCCAATATGCCTCCCAGACGCGAACTAACCCCCCAAATGCGCTCTCGCCTATGCGAATTAAAGTCAATCGGCCTCTCCTTTGCACAAGTCCACCAAAGACACCCTGAGATTCCCCTTGGTACAATCCGCAGCACCATTCGCCGCGAAAGGATCGCGACGACAACAAAACCGCGCCTCGCTCGGGGCGGCCACGCAAAACTAGTGAAGAAGACATTGAGCGTCTGCGTGGTCTGTTGAGTTCAGGTATGACGTACAAGGATCTTATGAAGGAGGTTGATGCAGATATTCATAAACGAACTCTGCAACGGACACTTGCAGCGCTGCGTAAGCAAAAGGGGCGACAGACGCGTCGGCCTGAACCCAAGAGCGAATCGAAGCCTGAGGGGAAATAGGTGTCGATTGATTTCAATCGATGTCTATCTAGATGTTTCAAAATTACAGATCGGTATCGGACCGTTATGATACGTTGTCCGGAAACCCCGCATCGACAGCTCTTTGTAACTTTCCTCTTCTCCGAGCAATCGGTTTTAAGACAAGTCGATGAAGATCGATTGATATTCGATTTAAAGGTTTCATGATGGTTTTTTGTGCCCCGGGTTTCTGTTAGTCTAGCATCGACTACGCTTCAAGGGAGCTGTTGAAGTGATATCGCGCCGTAATGGCCAACTGGCGCGATGAATATCATGCTGCGCTGCTGGTTCGTGATGAGCGAGAGCAAGCAAACAACAGCTTGTACGACGCCTGTAAGGAAAAAAACCCCCCGAAACAGTCATAAACGAAAAGCATAGTAACCGTCCACACAGACACCCGGTTGGCCGATAGGACAGCAACTCTTTCAGCAGCCAGCAAAGAAGAACAACATCACCATACATCCGAGGAAAGGTCATCTCCCGTTCCACAACAAAAAGGAACAGCCACAGCCGTAGAGTCGTCCGCCCAGGACAAAGCCGGCATGGCTTCACAAACCCAGCTCGCAACAGTTCGAGCAGACCTGGCCGCCGCCCAGCGATCGCGTGCAGAAATCCAGGATCGGTTGGCCCGCACCAACTCTGAGTTGGATAAACTGAAAGCGAAAGCGCAACAGGACACGCGAAGGATTGCCTCGCTGGAAGGAGAGCGGACGCATTTGACTCTGAGGTTGAAAGATCGAGATTTGGAATTAAGAGGGAAGGCGAAATTGCTGGATGTTTGTTTCTTTTTCTTTTATTTACCGGCGTGAAGATTCCGGGCTTATGCTGATTGATTTCCAGAATGTTCAAGATGAACTGGCTTCCTTGAATCTGCAGCTCAATATGGCAGAGGATCGGTCAAGCAAACTACAGCGCGAGAATAAGGAACTGGTTGACCGATGGATGGCGCGTATGGGACAAGAAGCTGATGCAATGAACGAAGCGTCCAGATTTTGAGAAAGCGAATAACCTACATGGCAGAAATTTGCCGCTGTAGTACAATGTCTATTATCTTGAGTATGGTCGTGCCAAGTGCTATTTTATATTTTGTATTTGTTTATCAGGCATGACTTATGGTAAATGCTATAGACACATGGTTAATAGTACTGCTGTCTCAATATATACACAGGACAGTTTAGCTGAAACAACATAGAATCTCTAATGCGAGTATAAACATGAACACAATCCACATGACCCGAATTGTTAGATGAATGTACATACGTGCATGGAAAAGACTTCGTTCTATTTAACAATTGCGACTCTCCTTAGGAAAAGGAAGGCGCCCAATGATCAAGCAAAGCAGACGAATGGTATCACTGAATATTCAAAAAATGAAAAACGTAACTGGTGTGGCGTACGAATAGTGTTTGTATTGAATGTCCCGAAAACTAAAGGGACTGGCTGTCGGCAAAGGCTTTCAGTCGAGAGCTATCCTTGGTAGCAATGAAGTAAGTTCCGCCGACATCCGTCCAACTCACAGAGTCGGACCAATAGTTTAGTCTTTTGACATCGAGAAGGTTGATTGGCGAGTTGAGGTTTCGAGACTGGATCTTGTGTCCAGCAGGAACAAAGGATTTGAGAGAGACGATCTTGCAGCCTTCTTTCATGTCCAGAAAGTGATTGATCAGCTCATTGTTGAGCTGTGGCGTGAAAGCTTGGTTGTTGATCAACACGACATCGGCCCTTTTGAGGACATCAAGAATGCTTGACTCGACGAGAAAATCGCCATGGACTAGACGTGTCTTTCCCGGTGCGATTCCCCATAGACGGCATCGAGACTTGAATTCAGCTCTTTGCAAATCGGCTAGTTTGCAAGCATTGGGCATCATCTCGCAACCCCAACTCTCGCAGCCGATTTCCAAAGCTGCTTGTAGAACCACGTTTCCGACGCCGGAGCCCAAGTCCACAAAGACGTGGCCCGACTTCAGCTGGGTTTCTTTAAATATATTGCTGATAAATCGTGGCAAAAGCTCTCCGTAAACGTTATCGGTCCCGTTCTCATATTGGCGTAACGACTCTACTCGAGGGGATACCGTTCGAGAATAAATTTGCGTCAATATTCTCTCCACAAGAGGCAGCCGTAGAAGATGTGTTGCGTCCAAATGCTTAGCAATCGAATTATCTGCCACTAGCCTTTGCACAGCACGGTTGTAGTCCGCGAGCGTTTCCAAAAATTTGGGTTCAGAAGCATGCGCGAGTGCCCGACGGAACCGCCGCTTGATCCCAGTTGTCTCATTATCGAATTCATCTCGCGCGTTCTCCGGGATGTAATGCTGTGAAACCATCTCCACCACTTGTATGATATCATCGAGGGGTTTAAAGCCGTCGTTCTCCTTTGCTGCGACCAGCTGATACCGCTCGCCTTTCAGCAGAGTCGGATACTGCAATATTACTTCTGTTGGCGCTTCGTTTTTGCCTTTGTTGAAAACGGGCATGTATTTCCCAGACGACTTGTCGGAGGTAATATCTGCGGCATGCACCATCATCAAAGACTTTGGAGTCTCGTCCGAAAAAGCCTCTGGCGCTCGTATGCGTCGGTCAAGATCAGGCTCTATATCATCGCTCAACTTCACCCGCTTATGCACTTCGAAAGACGTATCAGTGTCACTGTCGTCATCATCGCTAGACAGTCTCTGGATCGGAGAAGGTCTTTTCAGATTTCGGGTTACCGTCCTCGGGCGCGGCTTCGACAAGAGAGCGTCATTCTTGGTATTCTTGGTATTCCTGCTGCTACTTGCCTCGCGCGCTGCTCGGTTGTTCTGTTTGGATCGGGCGACTCGCGATGCGTCAGTATCGGTTGTGCCGGCGGACGGCGATCGAGACTGCGGCGGCGGCTTGGCCTGGGTGACAACTTTGCGAATCTGGGGTTTCTTTGCCTGAAGAGAAAACCCGCCTCCTTTTTGCAGATGATCAAAAAACCCCATGTCGCGATTTTCGGTGTGGCCTCGAGGGGAAATGCCCAGGCGCACACGTGCGGTGGCGGCTGGAAGCGGTGCGCAGGTAAACAGAGTCGAGGGCCCAAAAAATAATAATAGAACAGAATAAATAATCAAAGTACAGCGGCCGGAAGGATATGGGACACAAGGGGAATATATAAAATCTGTACAGAAAAGAATATACACAGGCCGTCGAGGCAGGGCAGAACAAAGGAAGTAAGAAGAGAAAAAACGATGGCGGGGATCGCGGACGAGCATTCGATGAGGCTCTCCGGCCGCGGCGCGCCCAATCAGCGGCGCCGCCACGTTCCGCGGTGTCGGAGACCAGTATTTACAACGTCGAATATCGAATACGAGTCTTGTGTGCATTGATATATACGTAGTTCTATAAATAACAAGCAATAATATCCTCTATCACCGCTTTTTCTGTTTGGCAACCCTCTTTTGCGCCCGAATCTCCTTCTTCATGCGCGAGTCGACAATCTTATACTTGCCCTTGACTCCCCGAGGCCGGCCAGAGATACCCTTGTTGGCCCCCTTGGCCACCACCAGCTTGACTTTTTGCTTGGGCTTCTTCTTGGCCGCCTTGCTCATCAGCTTGGTGATAGCCTGGGCCTTGTCCTTTTCACTGATGCCTTCGTCCTCGGCCAAAAGAGCCGACTTCTTGCGCAACTTCTCTAGCCGCTGAGCAGCCTTGAACTTTTTGCGAGCCTGGGCCTCGCGGACCTTCTTGATAGGACGTGCGTTGATAGCCCGCATCTTCTCTTTAATGGCCTCCGCTGCGGCTTTGGTGATCGGTCGGTTCTGTTGGCTGTGCCTGCCCTCGTCATCCAAGAACCACTCAGGGAGCCCATCAGTATCACGGAAGGCAAGTTTGTTGAAACCATCATCTTTCAAATCGTGGGACGTCTTTTCGCCTGTAGCTAGTTGCTGTGCAAGAGCCATGGCCTCTGCAGTGATGATATCGATATCTGTAGAATGATTGGTCAGCAAATGAGTACTATATAGAGAGGCGCTCATCACAAACCTATACGGCCATCCTTTGTTCTAGGGTCTTGCGACTCGGTCTCTTCCTCATCAGAAGAACCCCAGTCATCGTCTTGCGTGCCAACAGGTTCTTTGGTCCTTCCTTTCGACTCGGGGGCTGGCTTCTCCTTAGGGGTGGCTTTTTTCTTGGACACCGCATCTGTTTCTATTTCAATGGCACTGTCGTCTTCGATATCATCAAGGTCTCCGAGTTCCTGGAAGATGTCCTGGTCGAAAAACAAAGCTGCTTTATTAGACAGGTTGTCTGAAGTAGGCGTCTTGATTGTGGACTCGTCGGCATCTTCATCATCGGAGGCATCGCTTGCGTTTTCCTTGTCCGAAAACCCATCCCACTCTTCAGCTTCGTAATTCTTCCGAGCTCGTTTGGCACGCAACTTCGAGTCTCGGTCTTGCTGTTGTTCCTGATACGTATTGTACATAGAATCAAGCTCGCGTTCTAGTCGGTCTTCCTCATCGTCCGATTCCTCATCACTTTCAGACACATCACTGTCCTCTTCAGATTCTGATTCGGCGATCTGGCCTGATGCAATCTTGTCTGTGGCGCCCTCTCGGTTTACAGCCTTGATCCCGAACATAGGCTCTCCCCCAATTCCATCCTGTTCCATTCCAATGTCTGTAGGTGTAATCATATGCATTTGCATTCTGACGATTTCTTTTCGCTTCCTCTCGTTTTCCTTTCGTCGCTCCTTCTTCTTCTGTGCGTTTTCATTGTCACGTAGGCGCTGTAGCTCTTCCTGGATAGCCAATTCGTCATCCATTGGGGCAACGTCAGCGACCTCTTCCCCTTCTCCATCCTGAGATTTTTTTTTCAATTTAAGACCAAACTGTTCCCGGACCTTCAAACGCCACTTAAGTAGACTGCGGAATTCCTTTTTACCGAGAACTCGTAAGTCTTCACAACAGGTGCGAATCTCGTCGGTTGTATCTTCGAGTCTTTCAAGTGTGGCCAGGGCCAAGTCGCCGTTGGGAGACTGCTCAAAACTTAATTTGTGATAGCTACCAAGGATTGCAATCGGGTCTGTCGTATTGATAAATTCCGTGACGGGTATCTCTTTGTGCTGAGTGTAGTCGCCCTCCTCATAACCCTCCCTCTTGCGCTTTTTCTTCTCTGGGTTGAAGACCTTGGCTTCGTTGTTAGGAGTTGGGTCGGACAACTCGGCAAAAACATGTCGAGGGTCCAGAAATTTTGGGTCGAGGCGCTTGGGCGCTTTGAATCCACGGCAGACAACGAAAATTTCGGCGGAAACGTTTCTCGAAGACGGCGGCTTGGTAGCCTCGACGGAGGTGAACAATTGCTTGAAAACCCACAAAAGAGGATTGTAGTCTTTGGAGCGGAAGACCTTGGTCACAAACGTTCCCCCTTCTTTCAAGAATTCAGTGGCTAGCTTCATTGATTGCAGCACCAGCTCGGCTTGGGAGAAAGCATCCTGAACCCATGCGGTACCAACATTGGGGGCACCGTCGTGCAGCACCGTGTCGGCTTTCAAATGCTTGATGTGAGTGCGGATAGTTGCGCGGCATTTATCAGTTGTGATATCACTTTGGAAGCTGATAACCCGCGGAATCGGTTTGATTGGAGCCAGGTCGACACCGATGATAAGACTTCCAGCAGGCATGCACTCTGCAGCGACTTGACACCATGACTATATACACCAACTGTTAGCCATTGTTCCTGCCATGGAGGCAAAGATGAACGTACCCCGGGAGCTGCACACAGATCGAGGACCACTTTGCTCTTCTCGAGAAAGCCATATTTCTTGTTAAGCTGGATCAATTTGAAGGCAGCACGCGCGCGGTACCCTTTCTCTTTGGCGAGCTTGTACCACTTATCCAAACGGCCCTTGCCATGCTGCGGACTTGTTAGCAATTACGATATTCGCATTAAGAATTGCGGGATGCATGACAACGGACCTTTTTCTGAATTGCCATTGTTGCAGAGCAGCGCCGGCAGTCGCTGGCGCAGCTGGCAAAATTGACGAGAGCACTTGTGGTGGTTGATAATAATAATTAACGCCTTGAAAAAAAAAGTTGTTATCGGCCGGACTCCACACCAGTTTTCAGGCTTGGCAAGGCTTGGCAGGCCCTCCCATCACGGGATCGCAGTAGCCGCGGCCTGAGGCAGCGACCTCCTGCTCGTGCACGTGGGGCGTATCAGTGACATCAACGCTGGCAGTTTGACTTGTACACACCACCACCTAGCCATCGCCTGGAAAGAGCAGACATCACCAGCCTGCGTGTACCTCCAACCTAACTACCCTCTGTCTGACTATTTCCACACCCCGTTATCGCCTTGCCGATGCACTCTAGTTAGTGATGTTACTAGCACTCCTCCGATCGGCTTCATGGGATCTAGAAAGCAGCTGAAGCCCACCCGCTCGGCTGCAGACCCGCAGACCAAGCCAGCATCCAGCGCCGCAGCTCAGGCAGCTCACGACAACCATCCAGCATCTCCGAAACCTGTCAACGGAGGAGTGAGTTACTCCGTTTCACGCCGCTTTTCTGTCAAGACACTACTAACATAGCTTATTCGTCCAGGGCTGGACGACAAGGACTTGGCCACGGGGTCAGAAAGCCGCAGCTGTAACCGAGGTTGCCAGAGAAAGCATTTCAGCAGCTAGCAACATTGCGTCAGAGCTGGTCGCATCAACAACTTCTTTGCCCGACCCGTCAAAGACCTTCAGAACCAATTCCATCCAATTAACCAGGAAAGCGGGCGTCTCAAGCAGATCTCTTCCGGCAAATGCTACAACCACTAGAATAAATATCGCCTCCAACGGTTCTTCTTCAGCAGCACCCGATATTGAACCCCCTGAAGAGCCATCTATACTGAGTGGTCATGCAGTCAAGCCTGCAGAAAAAGACTCATTAGATGCTACTGCGAGCGCCAAGGACACCGAGACATTAGATCAACCAGACCCCGATACAACGCACACAGAACCGGAACTCCCTGCCCAGCAAAACAATACTCAATCATCTTGGCTCAGCTGGCTCAGCTGGGGTCCTAGCACGGCAGACAAGGCAACTCCCAAAGAGCACGATATGGGGCCGCCCGACGATGAACCCAAGCCAAAATCTGCGCCTGCAGAATGTCACGAAGCGTCTGGCAGTACCGACGATACTCATGACGCAGTAGAAGCGTCTGAGGTTTCAGCTGCTACCCAGCAGGTGCATACGGACACAACAGCACCGGAATCACACACTTCAGGGAGAAGAAGTTGGTTGCAAATATGGGGTGGATCAAGTAACAATAAAGCAAAAGAGGCCCCCCAGAAAGATGCTCCAGGTGACGAGTCTCATATTGAGCATGATCAGTCAACCACTCAGCCCATAGCTGTCGCGAGCACAGATCAAACCTCCCAGATTGAACAGCCCCAACTTAGTGAGTCTCACAAGCAGCGCTCAGACTCCAAACCATCTGGCTGGGCTTTTTGGTCCCGAGAAACTCCCAAAGCAAATGTTTCGAATACAAAACAGCAAGAAGAAATTGGTGAACTTGTATTGTCTGAGCAAGTTCAAACGAAAGCAAAGCCAGAGGACAACGTACCTCAACCGGATACCCAGCCCACCTTACCAACATCTCCAAAACCTGCCAAACCTGCTACACCCGTCAAATCTGCTAGTAGCAAAACTATTAAAGCCACCAAGGCTGCTACGGAAGATACCATAGAATCTACTGCAAGGACTGACACTATTATTCCGGCTCCAATACCTGCTAAGGTTAAGTCGCAAGAGCCGACAGCATCAAAGCAACTTCAAAGTGTCTTGACAAATCAGCTGCTTCCTGCTTTTAAAGACACTTTTGCGCTACAAGAATCCGCATCATGGTTGCAAACATTAGGCAGACTTCTCCGCTATTCCAAAGAACCAGAAATCCAACATGTGTCAAGACTGCGCGATCCGCCTCGTCCTAAACGTTGCCTGGCAATTGGAGTTCACGGCTATTTCCCAGCTCCATACCTTCGAACGGTACTAGGTCAACCCACCGGAACGTCTTTGAAATTTTCCACCATGGCAGCAAAGGCCATCCATCGGTGGGCCGAAGGCCACGGCTACCACTGTGATGTTGAAAAAATCTCTTTGGAAGGAGAAGGTCGCATTGCGGATAGAGTAGATTTACTGTGGAAACTGCTGCTCAGATGGATGGAAGAAATTCGAAAAGCCGAATTCATATTGTTCGCTTGCCATAGCCAAGGCGTTCCCGTCACGATCATGTTGGTCGCCAAATTGATTGCATTTGGTTGTCTTGATGCCGCTCGTGTTGGTATATGCGCTATGGCTGGAGTCAATCTAGGCCCATTCCCAGACTATAAATCAAGATGGATAGGCGGGTCCGCCGGAGAGCTGTTCGACTTTGCTAGTCCGACCACTAAAGTATCGAAAGAGTACGAAATGGCGTTAAAGGCATGTTTGGATTTCGGAGTTCGAATTACATATGTTGGAAGTATAGATGACCAATTGGTTTCCCTGGAGGTGTGTGGTTTTTCCTGCGTGGTAAAATTCCCATTTTCTGACTGTATGGATTATAGTCCTCGCTGTTTGATCCGGTTTCTCACCCTTACATCTACCGGGCGGTATTTGTGGATGGAAAGGTCCATGCTCCCAGCTTGTAAGTGTGATCCTGATGGTAATTGACACCAATTACATTTGACTAACTCATACTACCAGCCTCTCGCATCTAGTAGGGTTCACCCTCAAGCTGCGAAACCTGGGCGTTCACGATCATGGCCTCATTCGAGAATTAAGCACACCTCTTGTGGGTAGTCTTGTAGGAGGCGAAGGACATTCTCGTCTTCACGATGAAGAAAACATATACCAGTAAGCTTCCTCTCATGGCGCATATTAAATGCATCCCATTCTCTAACACCCCATTCCAGCATGGCCGTCGAATTCGCCCTCGAAACCTCCAATGTAAACGGCGCAACTCTGCACTTCAAACGCCATCACCTCTTATCAGCACCAACGAACCCATACATCCTGCCGTTCGCATTGCGCGGTCTTCTCGAGGAAGACTACGTCCGACATGAGCTCCATCAGGAGAGCATGGAACTATTGAAACAGTTTGACGAGTGGAAACCAACGACCAAGGTGCTCAAGGACGTGAAATTTCGACTAGAAGGGATTCGTTCTAAACTTTAGAGAAGATGATAATTTTTCTATCTGTCGTAATCATTGATTGATATTTAGCGATTATAAGCGAATAGAGAAAGACCATAAAGAGTTTATTTTTTTATTTTTATTTTTTTTTTCAAAAAAAAAAAAAAAAAAAAAAAAAAAGGTTTTAACTACTATACTCAAAAGAAATTGCTCGCTGTTGTCAAATGTTATTTTCATCAATTCAGCAATTGTCTCCATTTGATGGTCTAACCAGGTCTCGATGGATATGCACAAGGTTGATGTATACATATAGACGTGCTTTTAATTTGTCAAAACATAGATGACAGGGTATTGACTTGCCGGAAATACCAGCCGCAAAGAAACAAAATGTATATCCAAGAACAACAAAAACATCAAGGCCCGTAATCGGGTCCGAAGACACCACCCATGCATGCATTTGTTTAAAAAAGAAGGCCGTTACGCTAGAAGACATCAAAATGCCACACCAAGATTGATCAACGAATTTGTAGTTAGCGTTGTGCGAATGCAGTATGAATTGCCCTTTCGATACCATCTAGGAATAAAGTTAGTGAGTAGAAAGGAGGTTCAATTCGGGGCAAAAATTTTGTGGTTACCTCTCATTCCGTCCAGAGCTTCAAAAGCCCGCGAATAATTCGATATAGCACCAACAATTCGTTCCAAGCCCATTCTCAGTTCGTCAACCAGTCGCTCTGTCGAGGGAAACCCTTCAGCGTCGTATTCGAGATCACTTGACCCGTCCTTGGCCACACGTGTCTTATAGAAGATCATCAACAATGCATAGCTGCCTTGCATAACACAAGAGGCAAACGAGGGCATCGTCCGGGTTAGTTGTGTCCGAGGGTCCAACAATAAAGGGTCTGCAAAAGGGTCGAGTCTGGGATCTGGGACACCGCGGTCGCCGTGACGGAACTGTAGCGGGTATGGTAGACTCTGAAGCGTATGCGAAATCATAAAACCAGCTCGAAGGCACACGTTTGCCGAGTGTTGACTAGTAAACGGAAAGCCTGGACCTAGCCAACAATAATGTCGATGGAGAGAATCCGAAGCACCAGATGTTGATGACTCTGAGGGAGAACCGGTGTAGGCTGCAGCTAACACGTGGCCGGGAGGTTCAAAAGTATGGCATTGGCAGGCAAGTGGATTAACCTCTCTTCCGTTATTCGCTATTTGTTGGTATGGATCATCGATACTTGAATTCGCGGTGTGAAGGTCAAAATGCTTCTTGATGAATATCGGGATGTCTGAAAATGCTTGGAACCGATGCGTTTTTATTTGCGCGCTGCAGCAAGGATGATTTATTAGCTCTCATACGAATGAAGCAGGAAAAACAAAAACCGTAGAAATGCTACCTGGAAAGCTTCATTTTCGTAATGGCCCGAACACAACGAGCCGTGAGAAACTCGTCGTCAACATCTGGAGAAGCAGTGGGTGGAACAGAAAGTTGAGTGCTGGCTTGAAGCATCACCGTCGAAGCCCAAGCATCAAGCTGTTTCATTTGCTCATAGATCCACGGCATATTAGATCGAGATTTCAAACATTTGTTCAAGTCGATGGTAAATTGACTGGCAGTAACCAGTACTTGTTGCGCTTGAATCAACAATGGCCATCCCTATACACGGCGTGAGAAAAAGATATTTCGCAAGCAAGCAGCAATATTACCTCTGGGTCCGATGCGAAATGAGGGTACGGTGTCGTGAAGCGAGGATCATTGATTATAACTGTCGGAGGCTAACTGTTGTTAACACTATTTTGTAACTAACAAGTGAGGGTGAAATGTACCGTAACACTAGCAATAGATCCTTGCAAGATGCAAAAATACTGGACATCAAAACGTTAGCAAATCTGCATATTCTTGGGTCCACTGCATCATATTTCCTACAGTCATCCACCACGCTCTTCGTCGTGCTTCCGAAAACTCATCATTTTCTGGTCCAAGTGCGTAAAGAGACAAATTCATGGCAATCACCCACGCCTGACCGGCTCGGTATCTCATTTTCATCAAGTTGCCGCGTTGTGTATATTCATAGATGCAAAGTACCAGCAATGCCAATATTCCTTCTAATTCGACGGGTGCTCGAGGATGGAATGGCTCTCTATTGATAGACGGTTGCGCGTAGTTCAAAGCCTGAGAAGGGTGAGTTGTAGAGTCAATCAGTTCGCCGTCAGCCTCTATGCTCGTCGTTGCCAACTGAGCGAAGGTTTGTGCATATGATCGGCGCAACATAATTGAGCCCGGGCTCATCGAATCCGGATCATTTGGATGCGGTACAAGAGCTAGAATTGCAGAAATTGCAGAGCTTAGCGGAGATGCCGGCTGGTAGACGAGTGTAGGTTCTTCTGATGGTGTTGTTGGAAGTGAGTTTGCATTGTTTAACGGTTGATCTGGGCCAGGGTGGGTAACTCTGGGAGGCAAAATTGGAAAGTATGGATGGATAAAGTGGTAGTAAGCATTCAATCTGTTGCGCGTTAGCCATCCATTCTTTAAAGGTGGCTGCTTCGGAGTACTTACATGTCCTGCTCACTGCCGTATATTCTCACCATCGACTGTTTCGCTTGAGAATCACCTGGTATTGGTGGTGGCACAGCCGCATGATTCCCAACATCTCTCGTGACGAATATTCCTTCAAACATGCCCTGCACATTAACATCGGAGGCAAAATCGAGATGCCTTAGACCGGCCCCTGGAAGAGACAAGGGATCAATCTGGCTGAAGACCCCATCGGCTGACAATGACTGTTAATAAGGTGCTATCTGGCCAAGTGGATTTGCTGCTACTCACTCTCATCATAGCGGGTGGGCGACACACCCGGAGGATGCCACTCGTTTGGCTGGGAGAGTTCCCCTGAGTCTGAAGTCGGTGCTGTCACCTTTTTCTTTCGAGGTCCGCCGCGTTTGCTGGGCAAGTAAGAACATTCCCTGTTTTTGCTGGCACACTTCAACCAATTGATTGATCTTTTAGCATAAAATCCACATCGCTGTCGATGACAAGACGTCGTAGTTGTGGTGGGGAAAATCGAGCAATGTGAAAAACATACACTTGAACATGGCTCCTGTCCGTCACACCGTGTTCTCGACGCTCGACTAGAAAAGAAAGACACAGGTCAGATATATCATTTTCGGTCAGATCGCCATGTCTGAACGCATGTAAATGGATGTCGGAGGGGTTCTTGTCAGAAGCAAAGCGGCCGTTCTTACCATGCTAAGCAGGCAACCTTAACGGGCGGTTTGGCAAACTTCCTCCGGGCCACGGATTGACCGGGAAGTTTGTTGTCTTCTGGCTGGATGGGTTGTTGTACAGGGACTTGTTGAAAATGAGGCTGTTGCTGCTGCTGCTGAAAGAGTTGCTGCTGTTGGAAGTGCTGCTGCTGCTGGGGCTGGTCCAACACCATTGCGATCCACACGGCAGGCTGGTGTTTAAAGTGAGTGCCGTTCACTAGTGAGGTGCCGACGGGCGTCAAGTTCGAGCCGCCTGGCTTGAGGGAGGTTGGGTTGTACCCAAGACAAACAGAACAAGCAAAATTGGCTATTGATAGACTGTCCGGTCAATCAATCAATCAACCGACCTCGGGTGGTCCGCTGAACCGACCAACTGACTTGTTGATTGCAAGCCCCGCTGACCGAGAAAGCACAGCACACAGAAGGCGCATAATCGTCTGTCTGTCATGGAGCTGCAGCCCTGGGTGGAGGGGAACGCCCTAGGTCAGTGATTCCGGCAAGCAGCAGGCACGGAATCTAATTCGCTCAAGCTCAGGAGCTGAGCAGTTATAGTATGGGTTAAACAACGGTGGCAACCGCGCTGAATCTTCGATAGTATCTGCAGACGCCGTGTCCAGAGCAGATCCCGGTCTATGGTTGATGTGCGTTAATCGGGATTTGATTTGACGACTAAACAGGATTAGTGGGCGCGCATTGTGATTTTGTTTTTGCCACGATAATAATAATCTGAGCCCTGGCCCTGTGCGCTTTTTAAGTGTTGCCTCTCGCCCTAAAAAAGGAAAAGTCGCCTGCTGTCACTTTTACGGCCATTCCAAGGATCGTGTGAAAAGAGTGGCATGCTCTCCCATACTCCCATACAACTATAGGCTAGACGGCGACTTATGGATTTGAGTGAGCACATTCACAGTTGCACACACTACACCACCAATCGTCCCTCTGGAGGAGGGGTGGTAAGGCGGGGGCGAGATTGTTGGGCAGCTCATCTTGCTATGACCCAGTTGCTACTTAAACGGTAAAAGGTCGCCCCGTCGCCATGTGTAAGTTAGTTAATAACGCGCAGGGCCGTTTTCTCGCGAAGACTCTCTCTGTCCAGCTGCGGGAATCAACCAGCGCTCTAATTAGCTTTTCTGAAGTTGTACGATGACGACGACAAGAAGACTGGTACAGGCTTTAGCCCTCCCAAGGTTGTGAGCAGGCCCATGGACCGGAACAATAATGTGTAATGGTATCGTGTACGGGGCGAAGTAACAGCGATCTCGCACTGACTGCAGGACAAGGTGGATCCCACAGTTAGATTGGGAGCGGGTCTGGCATGCACTTAGTGTTATTGTCTGTCGAAGTGAATGGCCGTCGTTCTGCATAGTAAGGCGCAAGCTGCAACCCATTGAGATCGATCTCGGGACTCGGGACAAGGGCGAGAATAGGGGGGGGGGGGACCCTAAGAGCCACGACAGGAGGCGGAAAGCATGTGGTTGAAAGATGGCAGAAATCTTCAGGCATGATTTGGCCGAGACCTGGTTCCAGGAATGACGGGTGGAGCAGCAGCAAGACGAAAGCGAGACCAGTACCGGGGATCATGGATGATGGAGCCCACTTTCCCAGTCCCCGGTTGACCAGTCAAGCCGATGAGCAGAGCTAACATTGAACAAGCGAGATCGAAATGCACGGTGGAAGACGTGGAAGAGAGATGGCGAGTTGTGGCGGTGATGGCGAAGGCGAAAAACCTTGAACCTTGAATCAACATGGCAGCTGCCACCGCCTGCCTGCCATCTTCCCGATCAGGCAGGTGCGTCGATCACCCGTTGCCGTTGTACGTACCATATACGTGTATCGGAGCAGATTATTATTATAGTACTGATGTATGTCTGTATTCTTCTGTATTCTGGCTGTATTCCACCTCGTATTTCTACTAACTATCTATGATAGTTGTTTTCTAGTATTCAATTGCTACCAGGTCATTCTCGGCCCATCTCCGGCCGTATTTGACTGCTACTACTTGCTATGGAGTACAAAATTTATTTTTTTTTATTATTTACTTGTCTTTTTTTTCCCTCCCATGATGATGATCGTCCTAGTGGCTTCTGCTAATCCCTATCAAGAAAGAACTCCCTCCGCCGAGCTCGGCAGATACCAGTCATTTGCCGATCTTGATAGTATTAGTATTACCACTTATTACTCTGTCTTCAGCTCGTGTCAGGGATTTCAGATAAATATTGATTGAGGGTAATAATTACGTGGCGAGACCCGTTTTATTAGGTAATAATGCCACGACAGAACTGTTCGTCTGGAGCCTGAGAAAAACTCTAATTAACTTTGCCACAGACTAGTTACGTACCTGTGCAATCACGTGTAGCCCTACATTCAGGTCACGTTCAATACGGAATGATTGACGCATCCCCGCCTTTGCACTCACGAGTCATTGTTGATGAGTGAAAACAACCGCGTGCAGACTGAAGACCAATGACGAAATGCTCATTACAAGAGGCGCACGTCTGCAGAACTAGCGGACGACACGAGTGGACCGGAAATCATTTCCAGTGTTAAACCAATTGCTATTACTAGTCATGATGTGACGATCTTATTTACTGCGTACTTCTTGTCCAGGAAGGATTGTTATTACGAATATCGCCAGAGAAACAATAATAATGCATAATATGATTTTTCTATTCATTCACTCAAAATTCGACGGCACCTTGATGCCTGGCGCATGTCGCACCGATTCCCATACACTATCCGGCACCTTGACCGGGATTTTATGTCCCTTGAGACTCTGGTCGATCAGCCATAGTCCGACCACGAACTCCTCGCGCGAGAGCAGCCCGATTCCGTAATGATCTACCAGATTCCAAATGCCCTCGAGAGTATAGGAAGGCAACCTGCTACGGGACCAGATATCGCGCACCACAAGGTGAACGACCATATCGGATAGCACCACAGAGGAAGGGAGGCGTGGAAATAATTGGGACATAACTGCCTTTGGAGGCACACATAAACCCTTGTTCGCTGCCCATACACCTTCATATCGTTTGCGCTCGCGCTCGGATATTTCTTGTCGCCATCGCTTGCGGTCGCCTTCGTGATATTTGTGAGGGTGATGCTTGATCAAGTGCCTCCCTCCACGTCGCTTTACTTCTTCGTCATCAGACTTGGATGGGTCTCTCAGAGTCTGCCGTAGTAGACCTTTAGGAGGGCTTGGTGTCGTCCGCTGTGGTTCTCCCTTGAACATGTCTGTAGGATGCAGAAGCGAACGCGAACGCGCACGCCGGTGCGGCGGCAGCGGAGGAGGTTCTTTGAGTGGTGACACCGCGCGAGAAGATGCCAGCGAAGAAGCAACAATGGCATCGGCCAAGGCTTCTTTGGTCATACGGTTTGCATCGCCGCTGTCCACGCGGGCAGAACTTGGGGCATGGTTCGGCAACCTCACTTGATCCGATGACGAAGTGTTGTATGAAGAGCGCGTGCTGACGGAAGTAGATCGCACCCGTCTACGACTGCTACTGGTCTTTTCCTCCGCAGCGGAAGATGAACTCGTATGCTCATCGTCCTCCAAAGACAGAGTAGCCGTTCTGGGTGGTAGGGCTGGCTTAAGTGGTTCTTCATCCAGCACAGTTGCCGTCCGCCTAGGTTTGGGGACCGCGGGTGCGGGCTTGCGATCATATCTCTCAGACTGGACTTCTCTCCGAGTTGGGTTTGGGGAGTTGGAGGCGTTTTCCATAGACACATGAGTGTTGAGTGCGGAGCTTGGGCGGTCATTGACGGCTTTCCTTACTGTTGAGTTTCGTAGGGCCCGCGTCCCAGCCGCCAATGTAGAACCATTCCGTTGGATTAGCGATGCGCTACTCGCCCGATATTTATCCTCATCTGTGATCTTTGCAAGCGAGTCGACAACACCTTGTGGTTTCCGCACAGGAACTGGGGCAGGGAGTGGTTTGGAAATTCGGTTTGGCGAACGTTCACCCTTTGGCGTTCTGAGGGTACCATCTTTTGGTTCTCCAGTTGGATGTAGCCTGACCGGAGATACTGATGGTGTATGGCGAGCAGACTGCGGGGTGCGACTGGCAGACCTTGCTGCGGCCAGACTGGCAGCCTGGATCGGGACACTGGCATCTTTCGCGGCCAAGTGTCCTCCTCTATTTGAAGTTCGCGTGCTAGCAGGTGTGGAGGTTTTGGAAAACTGCTTTATCCTGTCCGTCACGAACCCATCCTCCGGCATCTCGGACCCCTTGTCATCCTCAGAAGGCTCTTCTGCACGCTTTTCCTGGTCTGCTGACACGACAGCTCGGATCGATTTGCTGGGGTTATGGGAGGCATTTGAAGAACCAGACTGGAGTTTGTGGGCACTAAATGCGATATTTGCACCTTGGAGGGCAGTCATTTCCTGGGCATTTTTACGAGCTCGCTGAGCGGTCGACTGACCGTCCAAGACGAGACTTCCGGTGCCGCCGCTCATGAGAGCATTGGAAACAAGCAAGCCATATGAGACCGGTTACTGATGTATTTTCGAATGTTGTCTTATCAGGAACAGGTCCCGGGTACTCCGAAGGCGTGCGGTGTGGTGTTGGGTTAAGCTGAAACCCGGGCCAGTGTCTTTAGCGCCGAGGTCGTAGCAATAATAATAGAATAACATGTAAGCGAAGGACTTCTGGTCGGTTAGCGTCTCCTCGCATCCTCTGGATCAACATTAATTAGAGGATTGTGACAGCATGGTCAATCTGCAGGCGGTCTCCTGGATGTGCAACAACATTACTGCCATGTGTCTTTGGCAAAATTGGGTCACGCTGAACATCATGTGTTAGCCCCGAGGCACGTGACTTGGCGAGACCCGACTCACCCGAGTCCGACAGACCCGTGCAGCTCCTTGCTGTTCATGTGCTGTTTCACTGATCATGAAGAAGCACTGGCTGCTTTTTTAAATTTTGAGTATTGTCTTCGTTGGCTACCATGACTGGGATTCCTCTTCAAACATTGGCTGACCTTGGAGCGCTCGGTAACCATGAGGTCGGCATCAGGTGATGAAATGTAACTGCCGGCAAATATTAATGACTTGATCCTGTCTCTCAAATAATAGGACGTATACGTACGTAGTCAACCCCATATAGTACTGCTAGTACTAACCTAAAGCAGGCCTTGGTTCGCGTGTTCACGATTTCGGCTAATTCTCCGGTACTTGGAACTCTAACTATCCGAGGTTCGCTCCAGGTGAACTTACCAACACGCAATGAAAATGCACACTCTGCTGAGAGTTCTCTTGGTAGTATTTATTCTTTTTCCAGACATCCCGGCAGAAACGCATCAATTGCGCCTGCTTGCTCATGGTGCTGCTGTATGGTGATAGGGTCGGGTAAAAGCTGGCTTGCTGGATTTAGCCGCTGTGGAGAAGCGGAGGAAACCTTAGTTCTCCACCAATTAGGCTCGTCGCCTCTCTATGTAGTTGGAAACAAAGCGTTTACCACGACACCATAAGACTTGCTAGTAAGTTCCCAGAAGTAATGCCCATGCAGGGCAGAATTATGCTGACAATTGCAATGCGCTTCTATTGGCTGGGCCAAGCTGTTCGCGGCCCCCCCGGACAGCTTGCGGAGTTGCGCGGTCAACGGCGATGCGGAGTGAGCGTGGTTTCTTGTACGGAGCACCTTCCGTTTAATACCCCGGATTTCCCCTCTCCCCGCGTCACGGAGTCCCTCTTGCACCTCTCTGCAAAGACCAAGTGTGCATGAGATCTGTCGACTGCTCAGGAATTGAACCTCGAAATCGCCAGGATTGTAGCACATCATTATCAATTGTACCCTCGTACCCATCTAGGCGATGGACGTCCCAGCCGCCAAAGACCAGGGCCGTCGAAAGGCTGGCTCTCCCTCCTCGTCTTTGAAATGCTCTACCTGCCAGGCAACCTTCAGAAGACCCGAGCATCTCAAACGGCATTTGCGAAGTCATACCAAGGAGAAGCCCTTCCAATGCAACCAGTGTAGCCGCCGCTTTTCCAGAAGGTAATAATTCTTCCTTTTTCCTGTAAAAAGCTAAGCTAACGCGACTGGCATAGTGATACGCTTCACCGTCATGACCAAAGTCATCATGCGCCAGGTGCCCAAGGAAAACTTGATTACGCTCACCGCATCACCGTCAAGACCTTTCGGGCATGCTTCCAATGCGCATCTGCGCGGGTCAGGTGTACCGGTGGCGATCCCTGTGCTCGGTGTCAGAGTCGTACAATGAGATGTCAATACCCCACTGAAAGGCGCTCAAAATCGAAAAAGACAAATCGAGAGCGCCGAATTTCCGACAAGGAACAACACTCTCAGAAGAGTAAATCGCCGGAGCAGCCGACTCTCGACAATGACAGTGTAGTCCAGGATTCTATCAGATCATCGAGCTCTCCACATGGGCAAGCACCTCAACAGATTGAATATCAGTTTGTTAACCACCAAGATATCTATACACAAAGCACCATAGATCAGCACACTGCCACGGATAGCCAGCCCAGTCAGCATACCGGTGAGATGGGTGGCCTTGACCAGCAACAGACTTTCCCCGGGCATACCCTGGATAGTTCACGACTTTCTTATCCTTACGTTGACCAAGGTTCGCAAAATATTTTGCACCATGACTCCATTTCTCTGTTCCCGATCACTATCCCAGACAATCTCTCAATTCCCCAAAATGCACGCGCAAACAATCCACAACACCCAGAAAGCGACACGTCTCTTGCCAACCCGCATGTAGACATGGTATTGAATCCACATCTGACTGACCCAAACCACGGCTCCGCATTAAATTGGATTTCGACATATCCCCTTAAAGACACAGAAGATACACTGCCAATGGACCCGGACCTCCTACAACAGTCTGTTCAACAGTGGTGGCCCGAAAGCTTCGACACGAGCATCACATGGCTTTCTCCCATGGATAACTTGGACCAAATGCCTCTGTTCAACAATTTTCGACACAATCTTCTGGAGGCCGCTCCACCTGTGGAGAGTCCCGGGAGACATAGTAGTGTATCGCAAGAAGGTTCCCTCTTTTCAGGCTCGAACGATGACTCGGTATTGTCAGGGGAGTATTATGTCAACGGCGAAGGCGCTCGGTGCCCTAAATACAGTCGAAAGCGAAAAGAATGTTGGAACGCTGCCGAAAATATAATTCCACTATTTCCATCTGAAGAGAATTCCAAAGAGAAACCAACTTACACCTTTCCAGCAACACACTATATCCAGACGAACGACTCAAACTTGAGCACGACCCTAGACAAGCAAGTCTCTCCAGCCACATATGAAAGGATGGTTTCGTCATTTGAAAGAATATGCCGCCTCGAGTCCGTTATTTTTACTCCTTTCGCAGCAAGTCATTTCCCAACTGCCGAGCTACTAACATATTTTTTACGCCACTATCTAGACGGGTTTCAGCCCGTATATCCCATCTTTCACGTCCCAACCTTTGATCCGAATGAAATGCACTGGATCTTAGTACTTGCAGTATCCGCCATTGGATGCAATTTTGCCAATTCAACAGAAGCCGCTCAATACGCGCAGCCTCTTCACGAGTTTGTTCGACGCGCAATTATGGTGGAAAGACAAAAGAACGCCATTGACTGCACACCTATCTGGCTTATGCAGGCCATGCTGTTGAATTGCATAGGCCTTACACACAGCGGGAATCCACAGAGTAGAGACTCTGGCTTGAGTTTGTTTTGTGAGCTTGTGCGCCTGGCTCATCGCGAGGGACTTTTTTCAACAAGCACCCAAAGTCAAGATCAAGACGCGAGACGACAATGGGGGTATTGGATTGAAACCGAGACAAAGCGAAGAACCGGCTATCTTGTATGGCTGGTTGATACCACTTTAGCCTATACCGCCGACTCCCCACCACTGCTTTCTCTGAAGGATGTGCAGACACCGCTTCCAGCGCACGAAAGCTTGTGGGAAGCGAGTTCCGAGTATGTTTGGCAATCATTATATCAAGAAGAAAACGCGTCATTATATTCTGCTATGGAGATTCTGTTCATCGAGAAGAGACTCACGCCTGGTATTGGAGAATTCAGCCACATCCTTCTTCTCCATGCCCTCTACCAGAGACTGTGGGAGGTAGGTGACTACTTTCAGCGGCCTCTCTCCTGGTGGACTCCCACCGCAGAAAGACGAACACGGGAATCTGTTCTACCTTCAAAGGCAGTATGGCTACCAGGGATACCTGTGTTCTCAAAATGGCGAAACAGTGCCTGCGATTGTCTGGATACTCTGCACTGGTCTGCCAACGGAACTATCGCCAAAGCCGCTGGGCTAGAGCATCCAACAGTCCTTCACTTACATGCCGCACGCCTCGTGCTCCTCGTCCCCTTCCGCGAGATACGCAACTTGGCCATGTCACTAGCTCGCCTAGAAGTCTCCTGGGAGAAACTCGAGCAAACCCCCGAGTGGCGCCACGTATGGCGATGGGGCAAGCACGATCAATATAAAGCCCGACTCTCGATTATCCACGCCGGCTCGGTCATTTGGTATGTGCGTCGGTATTCCACAAACGCCTTCCACGAGCCCATTGCCGTGTTTCTGGCGACGTTGACTCTGTGGGCGTATGGGCTGTGCCATCAATCTCAAGACAAACAACCCGAAACCCCGAGCTCGCAGCATACAACACTGGCTTCGGCTGCAAGCCCCTCGTTTATTCATGTCGACCGGCCGTGTGACGATGAAATCGTGCAGCTATTTGTGCGCGTTGGCCAGACGATGAGAGGGAATGTGACAGGTGTGGGAGATATATGTGGCCCGCATGGCCCATCGAGGATCCTGCAGGAAGGTATTAACATTTTGTCTGGATTGGTCTCGGCGTGGGGAGTTGCTCGCGAGTATATTGATATTCTGTCTCGTATGGGGAATCAATGTACGCTCGCCACACCTACCGCCATCAATGCCAGACCCGGCGAATGGTAGCTTTTAAATATTATATATGTATATGGGAATGTTTTAATGTCAACATTTAAAAGATGGTGCTTGACCAATTGGAATTTATTATATTTTAATACTAGACTGGTATTCTTATCCTACGAAATACCTGAGTCTTCTCCGTCAAGACGGTGCAAATCCTATAAATCGTTAGTATACTTAACAAAAAGGAAAGAGAGAAAGAAAATCAACATACTCTCCTCATCCAACAACGTCCTCTCTTTCCAACTCTGCTCAACCCACTCCACCGACACAATATGCGCTATTTTGTATCCAGAGGAACTCACCGGCCTGGACAGTGTTTCCCGAAGGGAGGCGAGCTCTTCTTTTCCTTCTGCCGACGAAAGGAGGCTAGAAACAACGACATGCGTAATGCCGGTATTGGTGGTTTTTCTCTTGCTTTGGCCTGTTTCTAGGGTTTCGGAAATTTCAGCACTGCCGAATTCGGCCAGGCTGCGAGCAAGCCGGAGTCGTTGAGAGATATCTGAGTCGGATGATTCCGGTGAGTAGAAGTACAACGTCAAGCCTTTGAAAATCCACCCGGGCAAGGCGGCGGTTGATCCGTGCTCTTCTTGAGATTGCGCGAAAAGACGCGCCGAGATTTGCGAGGTTGCTTTGGTATCAATGACTCTATCGAGTTTCATATCCTCGAGCACGCCTCGTAGCTCTTCGACCGTGGTGTTTCGTGAGTAGCTGTCGTTGTATTCGTCAACGTTTGCAGCGATTATATCTTGCTGGTCTTCTTTGGTAAAGAACATGTGCCTGAAATAGTCTCATGTTAGGAGATGTAGCCGTGAAAAGGGGCTTCTTCTGGGATACCCACCTAGGCTCAAATGGAAGGAGAAATGTAGGTAGGTTCTTATCTGCCTCGGTTTGTTTGATACAATCAAATAGCCATATAGGTCTAATGATATTCTGGCTGCCACTTTTTTGTAATGAAGCAACCTTGACCGTTCCTAAATATAGTCAGTATCTACTGATAAGAGAAAAGGAGAAAAACGTACTTCTATCTGCAATACAAACAGTATTTGGAGCAGCTGTATGAGTCTGGTAAATCTGGCCGCCGTTCGACTTGACAAGCTGTTCCAGCTCTGCTTTTGTTTTCTTCTCTGGTGTTTTTGTATCGGTAATAATAACTTTTCTAAGATTAGCTTTGGTTTATTAGGAAAAAAAGGCCAACACATACAAAAGCTCAACCCGCCAAATACGTTGACAACTGGTCCGGCATATTCGACTGTTGTATCGCCATCGTATCCGGCGACAGTCAAAGGCTTTTTCGTTGTCGTTTTGACTCGTTTCTTGCGGAAGTTTTCAACAGTAAACTGTTTTGCTTTTTGTTCCTGCTCGACATTGGATTTGAGATCAAGAAATTCTTGTACCGAGAGCGCCGTCTTCCAGTCCTTGTCCATTCGCAGTCTCTTAAATCGCGGAAACCGTAGGGTAAGGCCGATTCGAAACTCATCACTAGGCGCCACAGACGCAGCTTTAACGCAAACGACGACTGATTCATCCGGTCTGATCCATTCGTCCGGTCGCTCTTTCGGACCTGCCTCTCCGCCTGCGAGCTCAATGAACTCGGACGGTGGTTTTTTGGGATTCCAGGTCTTCCACTTTCCATCTGTATGGTGTCGGATGTTCGCGTAGTCAGATGCGGTAAAACCGCCGCCAACCTTGCAGAATGAATAACACTTCATAGGGGTGTTGGGGTCGTCAACGCGTAGGCCACAGAGATAGCTGGAATGGCCACCTCCTCGCTTTCCAGACCCGTAGTAGCCTCCTACGATGACGAGGTCCAAGGATTCTCCAAACTCAGTCATATACTCTGGTTTAACTTTCATCCAGTCGTCATGGCGTTCATTTAATCTGTATGGAGATCTTGGATTTTTCAACACTAGGCCCTCGGATGCCTCTTCTATCACCTTGCGTAGAATTGGCTCGATTTCGGAAGCTTTGGTGGCTTCCCGGTAACTATGGATTTCAAATCTTCGGTGAACAGGCTGTATGGCTTTCTCGAGCGCACGGCGACGATCTCGTAGCGTGTACCGCGTTAATTCTCGATCATTCAGATACAGTATATCGAATACTCGAAATAAGGGCCGCGGTCCGTTCGAATTCGGGTCTCGCTGTTCGGCCAACGCTGCAGTTTTCAGTGTTCCAAACGGGACCGGTGCATCTTGCTCGGGATCCCATGTCACCATCTCACCATCTAAGATGATGTTATCCACACCGTCGACAAAGGCATCTTTCAAATGCCGAGTGAGGGCTCCATTTGGGTCATAGAAGCCATTTCCATAGAGATATGTATATTCCTTTGCCTTGCGAGACCAAAAACAAAACCGTTTTCCTCCCTCGACCGAGTCATCAGATGCCATGTGCAGTTGCATTCGTTCTCCGTCGAGTTTCTCCTCGATCCAAAATGTCTGATCATCATCGGTGGGTCGCATCCGTTGCACCATCTTCTCAAAAGAATACATTTGAAACTGCGCCAGCTGGGGCTGGAAACACTGCATAAGTGAAACTCCCCGGTCGTCACCTTCGAGCCTGATGTTTGGATCATGGAGTTCCCAGCATACGCGGCGCAGACTGCTGGATATGCTAAATAGCCTTTCCGCATCAGGATGCCACACGTTGAAAAACGTCCGCTCGGTGGCGCCTACTTTCATTTGTCGTAGAATTATGCGTATGAGCCACATCAGTTCCTCTGGGTTCATTCGTCGGTAGAATTCAGTCAGGATAGGAAGTTGTTGGTCTTCTTTTGAAGCAGCGGACAGCTGGTCCAGTCGCTCATTGACCTCTTCGATAAGCATATCGCCGACTTCGACTCTCATCGGTCTCTTGGAAAGCACTTCGTAGCATCGACCAGCAAAGTCGCCCGCCATGCGGCTAGCCGCGCTTTGGCCCGGCAGCTTCCAATTCAGTAAATTGAAGCCGTCTTCAGAGTTTTTGTCGATTTTCATAATTCGCACAAGTAGCTTGCCGATGACTTTTTCTTTCAGTCCATACATAGCCCGATCCCGATCCTTGTCGGGCACAATGAGTCGAAAGGCCGGGTAAATGTCATCGCCAACTTCCTTTCGCCAGCGAGAGATGAAGCGCTGGATGACATCGCGGCGACGGTCCTGAGGCGTGAGGTTGGCTGGTCCATGAGGCCCGGCCTTTCTGCGCGATGCAGGGCCAGGGACATTGGGCCGTTTCTTGTTCTCACTTAGCGGGTTGAAAAGGTCAGTGAACAATTCATGGAATTGAAGCGTGCGACCATGATTGCGAGGTCTATTGGGATATCTAGTTGCAATGTGAGCCAATCATGGAGACATAATGATGGTTGCAGTGATTTATACTTTTCATCCAGGTCTTGCTCGTCGGGCTGGCCGGCATCGGGCATTTGCGTGTCTTCATGGAGATGCTCCATCGTCGTACAAGCAGAACTGATTTAATATTTGGTTTCCTCGTAAGTTGTCATGGTTATTGTTGTTTATCAGCTGCGACTGCCTGATGGACGCGACAAGACAGTCTAGGCTGCAGCGGCTGGTGGAGACGGGAGAACATGTGATGTCCCAAGCCCCAAGCCCCGACTGCCCGACGTCATTTTTGTCCGGAAAGGGTAATTAATTATCTTTTGCATTTTACTTGGCTTAAGGGAGATGATTGGAGAATGATTTTAATCCCCTATCTCCAGCATGACGCCACTGGTGATGGAAACTTTGAAATCCACATGTGCAAAATCTACATTGTAGGGTAAGAAAATATATAACTGATTACAGTAATGGTAAATTTGAACTGAGTATACTTATCAATTGATTTTTAAATCTAAGTCAAAATCTGAAATAAGAAGAATGCTGAAACCAACATTTAAACGTCTGAAGCCCCCTTTTGACAATTAACTTTGGACCTGAATTGGCAAAAGTAACTAATTTTGATTCAATGTTACATCGAGTATTGATGCAGCAAAGTGTCAACCTGTGGCTGTCAGTAACAAGGTGTAGGTTGTGCCTCTACATCAGCATGTCGTGTTCATTAGCTGACGCAAGAGAACTCCCTGAAGAATACTAAATTTAGAGTTTTCCTCTCTAGGTTGCATATCCAACGTTTGGCTTGCTTTTGGTCTTGTTTTTTCCAAGTCATCGCCCGCCAAATCAGCCTTGGTCTAGCGGCAACACGGGCCAATGAGATCGGCTTCGATCTATATGCATGTTGGTGAAGATTACTCGATGACCTCTTCATGTATTGTTGGAAAGACTTCGTTTTTTTTTGTTAATATCTTTTTTTTACCACGAACATTTCGGACCAAATTCGGGCTTAGGGGCGGTATCCATCACTTGACATCTGAATGTTTGGCTTCGGGCAGTATACTTTCGAATGTTTCAGCTACGCAGCAACGGTGGCTATACCACGTATACACGTAGTTTTGAGGCCCCTTTGGATGACAGTAGTTCTCACCGGCGCACGGGCAATAATTTTTTTTATATATACAAGCTCCAGTAGTATATATATTGAACTTCCAGCTTCTCAATTGTCGTTCTCAATCATCAACCAAAATCTTTCGCCAAAATTAAGAAATTAAAATATTAGAGTATCGATAAATTTCAAAAATGCAGGCTCAACTGGACCATATCAGGAAGCTGGCTTTGACGGCTGATGGTGATACTCGCCAACAACTCATGTTTGCTTTGCACGAGCTAGCATACTCCATGGAAGACTCAAATGCAACAATTCACAGGTTGGGGTACTTGGTAAGTAATATATAGGTTTTGGATAGTAAATAAAACCGCTGATATAAGCTCTACACAGCACCTACAAACCGCTGCTGTGAAGACAGGGTTTGATTTAGCGCTGTTCACTCTCTTAGCCGGAGCCGGAGATAGCAGTGTGGCGCTGGAGACGATTGCGCAGAAAACCGGAGCGGATATTAAACTTCTGTGTATGAGTACACTTTCATGTTCTTGTATTGTACCAGCAGCTGACTCGAGATTAAAAGCCCGCTTGCTGAGTTATCTGAGCTCGGTGAATGTGGTCAAGCAAGTGTCGTCGACCCAGTATGCGGCAAACCAAGTTACCAAGAATCTTGCCGAAAAAGTCGCAGAAGCAGGAATCTCCCACTGGTAAGTATTTCCCCTTGATTTGAAATTATACTTTGGTTAAAGACTTGACAGCTTCGACACAATCGGGCCGCAATACCAGGCCCTTCCTGGTTTCTTAGAAAAGACCGGCTACCAATTCCCGGAAAACGAGCTGCAAACAGTCTTTCAAGACGCGTGGAAGACAGACTTGCATGCATTTGCGTGGTTTAAAAATCATCAAGAGAGCCTCCGACATTTCAATGACTACATGGCCTTGCGCCGTGGACTGGAGCTATCCTGGCTGACCGTATATCCTGTTCGCGAAGAGGCAGCAGGATGGACAGCAGAAAAGCCATTGTACGTAAACATTGGTGGAGGCATTGGCCACCAGTGTGCACAGTTTGTCGATTTGTATCCGGATGTTCCCGGCCGGATTATTCTTCAGGATATGCCACACTCAATTGAGAAAGCACTGCCTATCCCTGGGGTTGAGGCAGTTGTGCATAATTTCTTTGACCCTCAGCCAGTCAAGGGTAAGACTATCATTACACCGATCGATCGATTTATGATATACTAACAATAATTTCCGTAAACAGGTGCCAAATTCTACTATACTCGTGGAGTCCTTCATAACCACCCAGATTACAAAGTGAAGCAGATTTTGCAAAACACCAAATCTGCGATGACTCCCGACTCCATTATGTTGCTTGATGAGATGGTCCTGCCCGAAGAAGGAGTCAACACGTACGCAGCGTGCATGGATTTAACCATGATGGCTGCATTTGCCGGTATGGAGCGCAGCGAGTCCCAGTGGCGCGAGATACTTGCCAGCGTCGGACTCAAGTTGGTCAAGACATACGTGTATAACCCTCTCAACTACGAAGGGGTGATGGATGTTCGCCTGGCATGATGATTAGATAGTGTTTTGTATTGTATAGATTTGTTCTTGTTGTACATGGAGCATTGAGAAAGTGATGGCAACCTGGCTTTTCGGTTTCGTGCAGTGTCAAGTAATTTCAATGCTATGCCGGATATAAGGACTTGCTTATAGTCTAAATTTCTACATGTAACCGTTTTTAATTGTTTTGGGTAGTGGTTCATATAAATAGAATGTATATAGTAAAACCAAATATTTGCACTATCATTCCTATTCTAAAAATACATCTAAAAATACAATTATAGAACAACATGACATTGGAAAATCAGACCCCTCGTTCTCTCATCGCCGAACGCAACGTCTTCGCAAATTCAACGACATGATCGGCCCCAATCATCGTATAGTGAGAGCCGCCCACTGAGTGAAATTTTGGCACCGTTCTCGAAAAGCCACCCCATTTGCTTAAATGATTATTGAGCCAGTCTACCCTCGACTTGGCTGCCATCTTCAACGGTATACAATGGAAAACGTCAATTGAACGTACTGATCCAGAAGGCTCGTATGTGGTGGCTATACTCTGCAAGCCATATGCCAGATCGGCCCAATTTGACAGAGAGCGCTCATTCAGACCTAACTCGGTCAAACGGCCCCTATCTGCGACTTCCAGCAGTTTGGGAATGGCCTTATCTCGTGGTATTTGCGGGATCGTCTTCTCCATCTCATCGACAACGCTCTCTGTGATCAGATCAAGAAAGCTCATGAGATGCAGGAGGCATGCGTTCCAAGTAAGTTGACGCATGCGTGATTTGATGTGAGGCGGGAGATTAAAGCTTCCCAAGAATCCGATTTCATCGCCATTGCTTTCTAGCCTTTTGCTGATTTCAAAAGCAAGCATGGCCCCATAACTGTACCCTGCAATTGCATATGGACCCTGGGGCTGGACTCTTTTGATTGCGTCAAAGTAAGTGGCAACTATCTCGGAGATACTTGCAAAGTGAGGCTCGCCATCCTCAAACCCGCGCGCCCGTAGAGCGTATACAGGACGATCATCTATTTCTTTTGATAGACCGAGGAACACAAGTACCTCCCCGACGCCTGGGTGCACAAGCCAAAGCGGTTGATTGGCACCTGTGGAGCGAAGAGTCATCACCGGGTTGTATATGCTTCTCTCACCGGAGCCTGACTCTCGTAAAGCAACAGCCAACTCACGCACAGTCGGGTTTCTCATGAACTTTATTATCGGGATATCCGTGTCAAGTCGTTCACTGATCCGTTTCTTTAGTCGGATTAGATCCATTGAGGTCATTCCTAGATCAAAGAATGGCGTAGTCAATCCGATATCGCCCGGTTCTATTCCTAAGCAACTGGTAACATCTTCCAAGAGAAGTGCTTCGAACGAATTAATCGGCTGAATAATGTTTTGCTTTCTTAGTGTCTTGAGGCGATTTTCGTATGACGCGATTTGCGTAGCGAAAGTACCGCTTTCGAGTAGCTTTCTCATACGTGATCTCGACACTTTCCCTAGACTAGTAGCTGAAAGGGACTCTTTTTCTAGGGCAAGAATCCGAGGTCTTGCGCCTGTAGATAGTATAGTAGCTTGAACAATAGCATCGTGAATGTATATAAAGTCCTGGTCGTGTAGAATTGGTTCTTTTGGCACGTACGCAACTACCACGTGCTCTGTGTGCAAACCTGCTGGTCTGAACGAGAAGCCAATGAGACGGTGAAGTTGGGAATGCAGATTTTGTAGAATAGATGCCTCCAAGACTTCGCAGTTATACTTGACGCCGTTGATATTCATGACATCGGTGAGTCTGCCCATGATATGGAGATTTCCCGCAGAGTCGATAGTGGCCAAATCCCCTGTTTGAAACCAACCATCGGAAGTGAAAGTCTCTTCTGTGGCTTTTTTGTTGCGATAATATCCGCTGAATACCACATCTCCTCGGACTTCGAGGTTTCCTGTTTCCTTTGGAGATGTACCGGAATTTTGCACACGCATTTCAATTCCCTTCATACATCTGCCCACCGATGCAAAAGAGTTTCCGGCTTTGATGTCGTACTCTGGACAGTCCAGATTGAAGATTGCCCCGGCACATGTCTCCGTCATTCCGAATCCGGGGGTTATGACATTACGAGGAGCGCCGTGGGATGCAAAAAGCTCACTTGCTGCGACGCATGTCCTGACATCATTTGCTTCACCACCAGTGGCTAGAACGGCTAGATGACTGAGATCCCAAGTTTTTGGTTTTGATTGACACTTCTCTGCCTCGAAAGTCGACACCAAGCTGGCCAAGAAAGAATTTGGGGCGAATGAGCGGCAAACCTGATAGAGGCTCAGGAGATCAAGAAATCTGAGAGGCGAGGCAATAATATTACTTGATTGAGTGTGAATCTGGTCAACACCGAGATACAGGGCTTGGATGTGTATTTCAATCAGGCTTGCTACATGGTCTAGCCCGATCCAGTTGAAAAACGGTTTGTTGGCCGGGAGGCGGCGTACCGAAGCCTTTCCGGCTACAGCTGACATTATCTGAGTGTAAGATAGACAGACAGCTTTAGGATTTCCGGTGCTCCCCGAAGTCATCATGAGTAAGGCGAGGTCGTTGGTCTCTATATCCATGGAAACGTGGGATAGAGATTCAGGGGTGAGCTGTTTCCGAAGAGATTTGACGGTATAAACTTTAACATTGTGGGTATCGTGCATAAAATAAGACAGTAATTCATCACTTGTAATACAAACAGGACCATTAAATAGCTCTGACAAGTGCTGAATGTGCTTCTTTCTCTGCTCATCGACGTTACTGAGCGGCGGCAAGGGTACTGGTATACCTCCGGCAAGCACGACACCCCAGAACCAAAGCAGAAAGTCCTTATGATTGTCCAATCGAAGAAGAACAGGTGAGCCTATATTGAAGTCTTGGCAAGACTGAAGGACGCTGGCATTCTGCTGTGCTTGTATATATAAACTATTGTAACTAATATCCGCGGACACTCCGGGGTCATAGATAATGAGCCGGCCTGCTGGAAACCCCCTGGCTGTCTCCTGCAGTAGCTTGGCAAGATCATTGAACGGCATGGCTAAATATTTGAAAAAAAAAAAACAAAGTCGGCTATCAATAAGTGAACTGTAATTGCTCCAAATGTTGGGAAGAACGAAATAGTATGCTATGTAGATGAATAGACGGATCAGTATTTATATACCTAGCGAGGCTGTTTCCATGATTTAACCAATAGATCTATTTTCAGCTTTGAATTCCGTGAAAATCTGGCATTTCGATACTGGATGTAAGTGATGACCATAGCATATCGTGGTTTAACATGTTTCCAACCAGTGTCCAACACTTCGGGGCTGCATACGTAATATCCAGCCCTGTGGTAGCTATCTTAGGTATGTTATTAATAGAAAGTTCTTCAGTTCTTGGCCTGCATGCTACTAATCAGCTCTGGTTTTCTTCACTTTTCTTTTTTCTAATACTATGGAGTACATTCTCGGCCGGTAGATATTTCAGGTTACGTCTATCTCATCGTAACCGTTGCGAGGGGCCTAAAAAGTCTCTAAAATTTATTTCGGGCATTAAACTCTATGTATTATACCCCCCTATGTTTATTTGGTGTTTTTGGTTGGTATAGTAGTATACGTCTTTTGAGATGTCTACTCCATCTACTCAGGGCTCAGTACAGACAATTAATCTAGATTGAGGGCCGGTGATTACAGGGGTAACATGAAACACTTACAATACTTTGCATTTTTGTCATCGTTGCCCGGTTTAACGTGCGTAAGAAAATTCTAGCATCAAGGGTAGTGGGTGTGGAGGACTAGCTGACGCTTGTGGCTGTGGTATGAGGCTCTCTATCAATGCCGGAAACGTTGTGCTGACAAGAGATAACCAATCGAATCTTACAGCTGATTTACCGAGGCCGAATCACTGAGAGTTATCGATGGGGTTTGGGGAAGCATTACGCAGACCTGACTATGTCCCAGTCCATCAACAGTGCTCAAGTGGAATTGAATCTCGACGACACCGACCGTCTTAGTATCAGTCGTAGCTAGGATTTCAATAACGATTCTGCTTGTCAAGATACTTGGTCTATATGTTTGGTTTAAGTGGTTTCGCATTTGCTGCACGGGACTCCAGACTCTTGCCGCCTTTTTAGATATGATTGTCGTACGGTTCAGGTTTCGCCGGTACAGGCACTGTGGAATTCAACGATCGCCGTCTCTTATCAATTGGATGCCAGGATCCAGCGAGATACGACATATATTGGACAATGTAAGTGATTACAAGTCCCGAATATGACCAAGTTTGGGAGTGGCTAACTACCGCGTATAGCATTGTTTGCCTCTTTAGACTTGTCCTGCTTGCTGCTTCTCATCGATAATCCTATAAAAGTTGAACATGCCCACGCGTCGCAAGGTTGGAATCATGCTGCTGATGGCGCTCTCTTTTCACCATGGTGGCCTGGCCTCTATCATGAAATCCATCACAGCGCAATCGAACACCAGAGCCCAGGACGAGTACGGCGTCAGCATAACAATCCTCTGGTGCGGGATCGAGCAGTCCACTTGTCATCATCGTGGGTTGCATATCGCTGTTGCTCGTGGTGTTGACTCTGTTTCGAACACAGTCATCACAGCAAGACGCGTATGCAAAGGGCTATGCAGAAGAGCTGCGGCGTCGGCCAAGACGTCCAGGCAGGGAATCCATTGAATCGAGTAATGTGTGATGAAGATGATGACGATGGTACCTTGTAATTACCATGGGGGAAGTTGTGAGACAAGGGCATGCAGGTGGACCCATGTGATATTCCCCGAATAAAGCCACATGTTGCGCGTCTGGCCAAGCTCTTGAAGCATCTCAGCCATTCAGCCTCAATAATAATAATACTAGTAGTAAGCTGAAGAAAACGCGCTTGGATCAGATGCCGCCATGACCTGACTCTGCAGGAACCGATGAGAGCCCCCAAAATGACTCATAAGACTCATAACGTTAAAAGGTATTTTTATCTCAGCGGAGACAAAATGCCGTTACCGGCGGCGGGAATACCTGCAAGATCGACGTCCTTTTTAATCGCCGGGCGCAGCCACTTGCTGAGTTTGGATAAGATAAGCATATCAGCACGTCGGTTGATTTGAATCAATCGTCCACTGTTAGTTTGGTATGTACCAACGTTGGATTCCAACTTGGTAGAAGCGTTCGAGAGGCTATCTTGGGGTTCGTCGGGGCGGGAAATACACACGATTTGTGCAACCTGCACTTATAATAGAGCGTTTAAACGAAAAAGAAAAAAAAAAAAATAATAATAATAAAGATGACCCATCTGACTGAGTCAGCCAGTGCCTCATGTTCCAAAATCGCGGTCTTGGTTTCAAACATTTCCCCGACCTGGGTGTCGGCACTTATAAGTTATTATTGAAACACTACACACTGCATATGCATTGATGCGGGGTGCTGTATCATTTAGAAAAGGGCTGTCTCTAAAGGTGTCTTTTTATTGGGTAAATTAAGCGTGCAAAACTCAAACAGAGACAGATTTAATCTCGTTTCCTTTTAGCCTACTTTATCTGGCCGAATCGGGAAATTCTTTCGATGCATTATGCATTAGAATACCACATGAATTAAATCCAGCGTGTGGGATAATAATATCAGCCAATAGCTGTGCCACATTCAAGTATCCCCCTGCAGCATAAATATGATAGTGTTTGAAATCGGAGCAAACGAAATCGTCATGTTGGCCCCTTTGTTGTCTTTGTTGGTCGGAATGCTGGTAAACGCCGGTACGTGTATGTATAATATAAAGGGCAGAAAACCAACACTAACATCAATCGGACGTCTACAGACGGACCTTCGCTGTAAACAATCGGAGGAATTACGAACGCATATGTATGTTTCTACGCTGACCTATCAAGTAACTTCACTATAAGTCGAAGAACAGAAAGAGGGGGGAAAATGGCATCGTCCAACAATACCTCACGGATCGTGGAGCTCGCCGGAATAATAAGCAGCGCCGTGGACAAGATCCAAGGAGCACTCTCGGAAAAGGGGCTGCCGCAACCTTCTTTCGACGAGGACTCAAAGTATGTACTACCCGCAGAAGCGCATGTAGTAGAAGCCCAGGGTCAAGCTCTTGATGCTGCTGGGGAGCTGTACGACCTTCTCCTTGATCCGTTTACGTTGCTCTTTAGGCATGGCGGGGTAGGTGACGCTCTTTTTTCCCCGTTGAAAGATCACTTGATAGCTTGGTGTACACCCTTGGCTAAGATGTTGATACACACACGTATAGCACAACAACATGGTTTGTCAACAAGCTGTTACCCGATTCAGAATTGCCGATCAAGTTCCGCCAGGAGGTCAACGGTCGTTCGGCGACATTGCCAAATCAATCAATCTTGATGAGCAGTCAGTAACTCGTCTCCTTCGGCATGCCATGACCATGAGGATCTTTTGTGAGCCGACTCCGGGTATGGTAGCACATACCAATATCTCAAAGCTGCTTCGAACACGGCATATGCATGATTGGATGACGGTTGCAGTCGAAGAAATGTGGCCGGCCTCGACAAAGGTAAGTGTGATATAACATACCGTCATATGTTTCTCATGTTTCTTGCTGATTAGCGAGAACTTGTAGACACTTGATGCGATGGAAAAGTGGCCAGGCTCTCAAGAGCCGAATGAAACGGTTAGATTGATTGATGTTTTGGGATGGCCTATCCAGTTAGTTAATGCAAACAGTATAGGCCTTCACAATTTCAAACAACACTACTGTATCCATCTATGATATGATGGCCACGAACCCTGAACGTGCAGAGCGTTTTGGCGGGGCCATGGTAGCCTATGCATCCAGTCCAACTGTTGACATTTCCCATCTCGTTAATGCTTACGACTGGGCAAGTCTGGGCGACGCAGCCCAAGTCGTCGACATTGGAGGTGGAACTGGCGCGGTGGCCAAGCAACTCGCCGAGCAGTACCCTGGTCTGTATCTGTTGGTGCAAGATATCGCCCCGGTAGTTGAAGACGCCAAGGCCAATGTTCCAGCAACTCTGAAGGAACGCGTTAACTTCGTGGCCCATGACATGTTTGAACCACAAACAGTCACCGCTGATGTCTATGTCATGCGCTGGGTGCTGCATAACTGGGCTGACAAGTATGCCATCATGATCCTCAGGGCGCTCGTTCCAGCACTCAAATCTGGCGTAAAGATTCTGCTCAATGAAATGTGCATGCCCGATCCGGGAACTGTGGCGCTCTCTCGAGAGAAGGACTTGAGGTAAACTCATTGACAAAAAAATATTCAATCCTTGTGTCTAACTGTTAGTGTTATCTGATTAGAGCTATGGACTTGGACATGGCAGCCGTTTTCAATTCCCACGAACGGAGTATTGGGCAATGGCGCAATCTGCTCGCAGAGGCTGACTCTCGCTTCGAGCTCCAAAATGTAATTCAGCCACCGGGGTCAATCCTGGCTATCATTGAAGTTGGTTGGAATGTGATTGGCGGTCCGTCGTGCAAGCATTAGAATAGGAGAAGAAAGTCAACCCAAGTCCCGTTCCTTGGGTTAGATATACCGGTGGTTCTGTGAGAAAACAGTAGAGTAGTCGTTGGGTCTAGGTACAAAATCAACGCTACTACCTACAGGGAATCACGTGGGCTCTTGCCTCGTCCTCGTACCTCCAACCATCGTTACATCCCACCACAGCTGTTCTCTTCCTATTCTATACTCGTGACCACTTATCCAAGAAATACAAGCAAAATGCATGAGAATCTCGAGGTTGCCACTACTCAACCTTCCCAATGATCATGTGCGAAGCTGCTTGCCTTTACAAAGAGTATCGCGAATGCATCGGAGGAGACTGAAGGCACACTCTGCCTATGAAATATTTCCCTATCAGATATCTGCTTGCTTAACAGAGCACATATCTTCTAATTAGTGCGGCGATCAAAAGAAGACATGCAACCCCCAAGCCTATGATACTTTGCTTTTCGCTTCCTGAAGAATCTGGTCCTTTCATTTAAGAACGAACAAGCCGGCAGAAGCGTTTAGAGATGTGTCTCAGAATGAATTCTTGTCGATGCCTCTTCAAACAGATTGGTCCTAATATAGGCATTTCAAGTGGGAACACTGAGGCTGGGATTGACTGTGTCGAGTTTTATATCATTTGATAGTTGTTCCAGGAGGTATCACCAATGCATATTAGAGCATTCTACTTATGAGTATCCCGAAGGCCAACATTGAATCCTTAGCTGACAATAAGAGATTTAGCAAAACCACCACCGTGCTATATATTATTAAGAAGACACTCGGATATCCTTCCCGCTGCCATTGGAGAGTGACAACGACGCTGAAATAATACACCAGATTTATTACTGACAAGTTCTTGACCGCATCGAGACATACCAAGCCGAACAGCATTCTGTACTGCAGAGGTACTAGCGAGCACAGAGATTCTGCCATCGAGACAACTAGCCAAGAGCCACAGTCCCGGACTGGACACTTGCATTATCATGCAGCAAATGCGCCCAATCACCGAAAATGTCAGCCCAACACTGGCCAGAGATAAGGGCATTACCGTTGTTCCCCAAGGAACACAGATCAGCAAGCTAATGACTCCATGGGATTTCTCTTAGGCGTGGGGGAGTCGAGAAAATAATGCCTCGGTATCCACCGCTCCGGGTCAAGTGCTCCGTCTGATAGGACGTGCAAGGCTTCCTGCAGGCCATAAATTAAATGATTTTCGTTGTCAATCCGACTCAACCGGTGCATTCCTGAATCCTTTTGATGCGGGAAACGCGGGCCCTAAACAAAACCGATGACACGATGACACGAGCTTGTAACGCTGGCTTGCGCACTGCCCCGCAAAATATTTTTTTTTTGTGTGAAAAAATAAAATAAGAAGAATTCGATAAGATTAAAAAAATTGAAAAGATCTAAAGATTTGGATAATCCACGGAGATACTAGAAGACAATGCTATGGATGCCCAGTAAGAAAGAAAGACCATGTATCCATCCCACTGCCCAACGCCGCGCTATGTGACATGCCCGATTCGTGTGCTCAATGAAATATATACTATATACAGTTCCCAAAAGGGAAATAAAGACAAAGAAATGTAAATGCCGAGATAGTGTAAAAAGAAAAGATGCAGGTCTACTGCGTGTACTCGATGGATATCCCAATCCACCGTTGAGGAATAGCCGGCTCCTCGTCGTTCTCAGTCTCGCTATCAGCCACAAGACGCACGGTTTTGCGCGGAGGTAACCAGATCTTCGCTCTCGTAGGGATGTCGTCGCGCAATTTGCCACGGCGCCGCATGTTCATCTCCAGGACGACCATGCGCAGGAAGTCGCTATTTTCCCTTGGCTCTCGCTGGCGGGACGATGGGACTTCCGGGTCAAAGGGGACGGCATGCTGGCTGTTGTCTCCGCCTGCGCTGAATCGGCCGCGCTTCGAAGAATGGCCTGATCGATTGTAGGTTTGCATCTGAATCGATGCAGGCGTAGTGTTCAAATCTCGATTGACTTCCTGTCGAGGCTCGTTGTAAACATACATCTCGGCTGGAGATAATGTAATTGGGTTGAGATAACGACGTAGAGCCGGTGACGGCGGCTCATTCATGGGGAGAGGACGTCGATCATCGGTTAACTCGGGCGTGATTGAAAAGAGAGACCGCGTCAAAAAGTCGTCTGGCTGAACCGAGGGCGTTGCGAAGTTTGACACGGTCTGAGCCGCCGACCTAATGGCCCTCAGTGAGGCCGTCAGATTGGATTTGAACGTCGAGCCCAGTCGAGGAAATGTTCGGAACGAGCGGCTTTTCGTTAGAGGAGCAGGGATAGATCCTAAAGACTCAAAACACGAGTCTAACGACTCTAGCTCCGATTCCAAAAGAGGATGATCGGTTGCACACTCCTGTGGGGGTGAGAGCTGTTTCCGTCTATCAGGAGTCCTTCGGTGAATCGACGAGGACGGCGTGGTCGGGCCCGAGGTCATCAATGAGTTCAAATCATGGTCGAGGGAAGGCATGGAGTCGGACGATGCAGAACGGACAGACGATGGCCTCTGGTACTCTCTGCGGCTCGCTACTTCCGACTTGTCGAATTCCTCGTCCGGCGGGCTGAGCAAAGAGTCGAGCGGCGAACTCCTCGAGGGATCCAGACTGGCAGAATCATCTCGCACTCGGACCCCCTCCATGAGAAGGCGGCTGAAATCTTCTACATGATTGCCTGGCGGGAGTTTGCGCGGATTTCGAACACTTCTGCTTCTCCGGGGGATGGAGGTTGTTTCGAGAAGGGTGGCTAGCGACAAGGGCACGTTGCTTTCTGGCGTCTGGCCAGATGGAGATATTCGTGCAGAGGCCGAACTCCGCCGGGCATTCCGCGTGGCTCTCGCGCTGAGATACGGATTGTCCGCGATCTGTTTCGGCGGGATCACGACTGGGTTGGTATGAACGATCTCGGCCGGAGCGGCGGCGGCGACGGGGACGGGGTCGGGTTCATTGACAAGCGGAAGAGCGCGGATCTTTTTATCATTAGGCCGCGTATGGTTGAGGAGGTCCTCGCCCGGCGCGGGAGAAGCTTTGTGATATGTCGAGGAGGAGAATAGGAAGGATCGGGGCACCATCATGTTGCATACTCGGCGATCGAACACGGCGTTGACAGCATGCTAACTCCCGAGGAGGCACTTTGGTCGAGATTTTGCGCGAGGAACATAGAGGACGAAATAGAGACGGATAGCGTACGTCGCCCTCTACAAGCCGGACGTACGAGACTGGCCTGATTGTGTGTTGCGCTCAGGATAGCCTGCGATCGATCGATAGATAGGACTGGTCGGAATGATAAGGCACGCGACAGGCGATGGGCGATGGACGTTAAGTGTCGGTGATGGAGCAGGCTTTCAGAGATGCGTGCAGCGTCGGTCGACGAGCGTTGCAGAGGTGCAGTCGCAGGATAATGAGCAAAATAATATATCGAGGATGCGTGTGGACAGAGGCAGCGATAAAGGAAAAATAATGCAGAAGTAGAATGCAGGGTGGAGGCCGCCGCAGATAAGGAGCGCGCCGGGGCGGTCAACGTCAGGCCGCAGCAATCAGCATCAATACGCGCCGTACCATTGGCTGTATTTTATTCCGGTGACTAATGTCTGGCGTCACCTGACACTAATAGATCCTTCGTTGGGGATCATCGATGTGTGTGCGCTGGCAGTTAATTATTATATTATGTATTACACATTGTGGTTTTCACTGTTTCGGTACATTTCATATAAAAGCCGGAGTGATTTTTGCTTCGGGTTGATGTAGACTGGATCATTCTGGAAGGTGGTTAATACGGCCTGTGACACGATGTAACAAGGTACGTCGTTAACTATTTTTGTACTAATCGATCGGAAATCATCCCCACAGCCACACAGCAGAAGTCCCTAGACATAACATGGATTGCTATAATAATATCATCGTATATGATAGTATATGGTATAATAATAATCAAGATGCTATACAGTTATATATCATTGGCACTACGCACCAAATATCATTCTTTTCGTTTAACAGACAGAAAAACTGCATACCAAATAACTATTAGTAATGGTTCGCGTATTGTAAGAACCGTAAGAATCCCTAATGGGAAGCTCATCCCGTGCGGCGGAGTATGCCCGAAGCGTACCCGCTGTTCTCTGTAACGGTGTCAGTCTTGGATGAACCTGAAACCTTTTTATTTTTATTTTTTTTTTTTTTTCTGTGAGGATTTGGTATCGGTAATACATCTAAAAATAAAGGCGAAGGGAACATTTGACATCCGGAGCCTCGCGTCGATGCAGATGTTCTGTCCAACAATAAAGTATAAAAGAGCTGGAATCATATGCCAGTCACTCAGGAACTAAATGACTGGTCTGGGCATTCCAATGAGCGCTAATCTCACCTCCCTACAAGGGTGAAGGGAACAAAATGTATAATTCCTAGAAATTCAACACTATGACACAACTCACAGCACTAAGAGCTGATCTTCAGATGATATCACAATAAGCAACGCATAAGGCATATTTAACTTATTTGAGAACCGAAAGTCTTAGATAATACTGCGGAAACGTGCAACTACCGCAGTGTTATTGTCATGTTCTGCTCTTTCAATGGCCAGCTCGCCTCTTGGATTTTTTGACTCGTGGATCAGCGCTCCTAGCGAGAAGAATATTGACTACATCTAGTTTCCCCAATCCTGCAGCACTATGAAGAGAAGTTCTGATTCCAAATGGCTTTAGAAGCTCGTAAGAATCAGCATGGTTTCCGTACATAACCTGGTTGACGGGGGGTCCCTTTTTCGAGAATAAAAGGCTAGAACTTCAAGATAATCCTCTCGATCTCTTCTTACAGTGTTGTGTAACAGCTGCCCATATTCGATTGGGCCCCAGTGCTCAAACAATAATTTGATGATAAGAAAGGGGGCTTCTTGGACTGCCACAGACAGAGGTGTGAGGTCCAAAACACACTGCGTTTGGATGTGCGCCGTTCTCTAGTAACCATCTACACACGTTTTAATCGTCAAATGATGGTCTGCAGTTCGCTAGTATCCCTAGAAGGATATACCTCAACTGCATTAGTCTGTTGGCTTTGCTGATTGAAGCGTTTTCATGTATAGATGCTAGTAGCATCCATGGAACTCTCACCGGGCATAAATAGGGATCATATGCGGTCATTATATATCTAATGGCCGTTATAGGAATCTGCGGTGCACTGTGGAAGTTTCCTGTAGAGATATATTTCTGCAAGGTGAGTTCTATCAATAATTGCTATACCTCTGACGCTGCTGACATCACCACAAGGGCGTACAAAAGTGTCAAGTGCACCTGGACAAAGCGAGGAATTTGGAACCTTGAGGAGGAGGAGGAGGAGGCCGTCGACCATCCTGCGCCAATTCCAGCGAATCCGCTCGTGAATGGTAGCCATGAAGCGGGAGTATCTCCTCCCAGACGAATTTTTGGGCCCCCTTCTCCCGTTGCTTCAAGTCATTGCCAAGTGCCTGGTATCATGAATACGTCTCAGCAAGGACCGTCTACAGACGTTGATTCTGCAAGACTAGAGGATGCCGGCTCTCCATCTGTGTCAAATTCGCCTCGCCCTAGAATGGGTCGTCCTAGAATAGGGCAGGCGTTGCGGTCAAGCAGGGAAGAGCCCTCCTATAACCCATAACCAGATAGGCAGTCGCAGCGAGTGGCAAATGTATCCCTTGGCCCAATCAATTCATCAAAGGTATCAACAGCCACCGGAAAGAAAAGACCTGGACCTCAGCGACAGCCAAACATCTCTCAAGGTGCATCCTCCGGTGAGCCACCATTGTTATCTGGCCTAGATATTACTGAACCACTACATCGGACTGGTAGCATACATCCACGAAGAAGCAAACGGCTTAGCCAAAGGCTGCTCAACTGAGATGGCTTCTACAGACTCGCTCCATGGCATAGCAAGGCATAGCCCGATCAAAGACGGAGAAATGCTAGAAGGATGGTAATTAGATAGTAGCGGCCACGTTACGCTGTTTCTTGGCCACAAATCGATTTAGCAAAGGACAAAGTCGATAGAACCCCTTAGCACACACATTTCCACGTTCAAAAGCCCATAATAAACATTCCAGCAGTTCTCATTCCCTATTCTTCTTCTCCGCGTCCCACGTAAAACAGCGTATTTTGTTTTTTTTCAGATGCACCTTTGAGCAGGAGAATAGCCACCCTTGCATATTGCATCCTTCACTGGTGTAACGGACATCACATAAAGCATATCACTTGAAACCCTAAATTTTCACATTCATTTTATATACTACTAAGTCGGCAAATATGTTAATCGGGCCAGTTCCGATATGGTGGCGCTGAGTCATCCGACGCCCCCCGCGAGTCGCCTTGATAGCATTGATAATCACGGCCTCCCCAGACGACGAGCCTGGACCCTGCAACGTATTAGTCGACCCATTAATCTCCTCCTTGCAACGCGTCTGCCGATTGAGGCTCCCCTCCTACTTCCCGAAGTGGACCCGAAGAGACAAGACACGACCGCGGGGCAAAACACCCGTGGAGAATAATCTCCATCTCAAAAGGCTGTCGTCTCAAACGCTCCATCGCATTCAGGCTCTCGCGCTCCCGGCTGCCTGGGAAGCAGCATGTCATCGTCGCTGTCTTGAAATACGAACGACGGGATGGCTGGCTGCCGATAACCTCCTTTTATCTCTATTGAGTCGATAGCATTGTATAGATAGATAATGGGCGACGAACCCGGCTTCGAATGGGACAGTGCGACAAACGCGAACGACAGTCTAGGATCAGACCCACAGGCACGATCAAAGGGGAAGGCAAAGGATCTTGGACCGTCTTCGAAACGGCGCTGCGTCAGCTCAGCATGTATCGCCTGCCGGAAACGAAAATCCAAAGTAAGACAACGGTTGTTGAAACATTGAATAGCAAGCTAATTCGCTGGAAAACTAGTGTGACGGAAATCTACCCAGCTGTGCCGCCTGCTCATCTGTCTATCATACCCCATGTACGTACCCTCTGTTGGTCCTAGTCCTGGCTGGTGACTAACATTATTGAACAGGTATATACGACCCAAACTCGGACCACCGTAGGAAAGGAGTATACAAGAAAGATATCGACAATCTACGCACCCGAAACACTACCCTGCAAACACTCATCCACGCAATCTTGAATTACGACGAGGAAGATGTCTTTGACCTCGTTCGTCAGATCCGGTCTTGTGACAGCTTGGAAGACGTCGCCGAGTCGGTGACTGCCCAGGAACGAGGTCTATCCAGCAGTGCCAAAGCTTCTCAACTGAACCTATCTGCGGAAGAAGACTATGAAGCAGACCAGTTTGAGTCCGAGCTCGCCGGCCGGATGAGTGAACTGATGCTCGATGGTTCGGTCAAATTTATTGGCGGTACATCCAATCTCCTATATCTCCCGCCAGACACAAAATTAAGCGAGTCTATTTCATTTGCAAATGATGAACAGTTTTCCGTTGCGCAATGGACGCGCGTCACAAACGATGAAAAACTAGTCGAGCATCTCATGACAATGTACTTCACCTGGCATTATGCGTACTTTACCACTTTATCAAAGCAACTTTTCTACCGAGACTATCAACGTGGCTACCCCAGTCAATACTGTTCATCTCTGCTGGTAAATACAATGCTGGCTCTGGGTTGCCACTTCAGTTCTTGGCCAGGCGCACGAGAAAACCCCTCCGATTCTGCAACCGCCGGGGACCACTTCTTTAAAGAAGCCAAACGGCTGATTCTCGAACACGATGAACACGAAAAGGCCAAACTTTGCACAGTGCAAGCACTCGCGTTGATGTCCGTTCGAGAAGCTGGGTGTGGCCGGGAAGGCAAAGGTTGGGTTTACAGCGGCATGAGTTTTCGAATGGCGTATGATCTGGGTCTGAATGTCGACGCTACCAGTCTCGGTATCAACAAGCTGGCCGAAGAAGATGTCGACGCGAGGAGGGTTACTTTTTGGGGCTGTTTCCTCTTCGACAAGTATGTAGTGGTTCTTGCGCTACGACAGAATATTGTTACTGACAGTGATTGCAGGTGTTGGTCTAATTATCTTGGCCGCCAGCCGCAGCTATCACTCGACAATATAACCGTGCCAAAGTTTGAAGTATACCCACTCGAAGACGCAGAGTCGTGGATGCCTTTCACAGATTCAGGTGCTAGTCGAGAGCACGCACAGCCAGCACGGACCAGGGCTGTAGCACTGCAGATTTCCAAGCTGTGTGAAATTAGCAACGATTTACTGAAATTCTTTTATGATCTCTCTCCCACGGAAAAGCAACCGTCGCGCCAGGCAGAGCTCAAAAGGCTTAGCGATGTCCATACTAGACTCGAGGCCTGGAAGAAGAATCTCCCTACGGAATTGGAGCCCAAAGACGGGCAACTTCCCCCAGTGTTGCTCATGCAGTAAGCCACGTTCTACTATCATTTTTTCGGTGACGATTTTATTAACGATATTGTAGCATGTTCTATCAACTACTATTTATCCATCTCTACCGCCCCTTTTTGAAGTACACGAAATCAACATCGCCACTACCACAACACGTCTCACCACGCAGGCTATGCTCACAAGCCGCCGCCGCTATATCTAAACTTTTACGCATCTATAAGCGTTCGTATGGGCTTCGCCAAATATGCAACATCGCTGTGTATATAGTCCATTCTGCTTGCACGATTCACTTGCTGAACCTCCCAGACCGCAACGCCAAGAGAGATCTCATCCATGGCGTGCGGAATCTCGAAGAGATAGCCGAGGGCTGGCTCTGTGCCAGAAGAACACTTCGTGTTCTTGACGTTTCTGCCAATAAGTGGCAGATTGAACTTCCTGGCGAAGTCGTGGCAGTTTTCGAGCGAACCCATGCGAAATGGGGTTCTTGGGGCTCATGGGACAGCGAAACATCGCCGGAAAGTCTGGCGGATACCCCTTCTTCGGTTCCAGCTGAGACACATTACCAGCCGCAACAGCAGCAGCAGCCACAGCAACAACGCCAGCCAGTGCTACGAAATGGCCAAGGTCCATATCATCATTCAGCAGGCGGTCCATTTCAGCAGCCTGCATTTTATTCGAATGTCCCCCAAACCCAGCCGACAAATGACGGCCGTTCATACGGCAATTTCAACAACCCACACATGCAGGTGTCGCTACCGAATCAACAAAACTACCTCGCTGTTAACCAACCATACCCCTTATTAAACGCAGTCCCCAACCCGATGTCGTCAGATAACAGATGGAATACTGCGAACAACCAAGATGTCTCCTGCGACAACTCCAACAGCAGCAACAGCCCCGTAGCAGTGGCCGGAACTCCACCCATGCCCGTCTTCAATGGCCTTCCCGAACACCTGATGGAAGAAAACCAAGGCTGGTGGCTTCGAGACCAGAGCTCGCTAGCCCTTGGATTGGAGAATTGGGGCGAGGGTTGGGCTGGCAATCAGTTTGTTGATGTCACAGGGGTGTCTGCTGCTGCTGCACAGGAGCGAAATGATACTATCAGCAGACCACCAGCCCATTTCCAGCATCCAGGAAATGGTCGATCAAGTTTCAATGGCTAGTTTGATCATAACTGCTTTTTATTTGATATTAGAAGCTTTTGATGTATTTATTGATGATTATTCATGGTTACTATATAAAGGATGAACGGATCTAGGCGAATGAGGTTGGTTTATACACTATGTGATTCAATGTTTTGGGTATCTTTTTTTTCTTTTGTTTTCTTAAATACCCATGTCACTACTTTTTTTTTGAGTCGTTTGAGCTTGAGGTGTTCAGGACTATTTCTCAGCGACCAGTCTGGTTACTGTATGCGAATCCAATAAATGCAGAGATTTTTTTTTTCACACCACAACGTTTCAATGTTGATATCCTCAAAACGAATTTAATGTTTACTCTTCAGCGCAGTAAGAATACACAAAATAAGAATGTGACCATAAACTCCTTTTTGTCCGGCTAGACAAAACAAATGCACCGAATGTCATAACAGAGCGCAAGAAAAGAAAAAGACCGAACAAATCGAAATAAATATATGGTATCACTGCACTCACAATTAGTGAAACTTGCATCAGAATAGAGAAATAAAGGAAAAAGCTCACCAGAAAATAATCGGCAACCGGCTTCTTGGCCGGCATTCCCCTGGTATCTTGAGCAGCCGCTTCAAAAACTCTGTATCGTCTCCCCGGACCCAAAATCTGCTGATGTGTATTTCTCCGTAAAATGCCGCCGCCTGCGCGACTGAGATCGCCATTGCTTCGCGCAATCGTGCCGCCGTTGCTGGCGTCTTCGCCGAGTTCCAAGATGGCAGCAACGTTGCCGCAGCGGTAGCAGTAGTTTGGCGCTGACCAGACCGTCACAATGCCGCCGTCAAACATTTCCTTGTATCCTTCCATAACGAGCTGGTGCGCGCGAGCGATTAGGGACAAGTCATTTTTGTGGTTAAAGTGCTTGACGATATCGCCGCCGAACAGGAACCCGGCGCCCCGTGGGCTGAGCCCCCAGCCCTCAATCTCGTCCGGGTCAGACCAAAGCAGATCGCACATGGGGCCTTCATGGGGAACTTCTTGTTTCCGGTCGATCAGGCGAATTTTGTCGACAGTGTCAACTAGCGGTGACAGGCCGCCGTGGACGCACAGGACCGCGCCCGTAGAAGAACCCAAGCTGCCGGAGCTGTGTCCTGAAGCGCCGGTGCCGGCCGGTCCTGGTCTGGACGGGGTGTCTCCAGGGGCAGCTGATATATCTCTGGGAGGGGAAATGTCTCGGGCGTCGTTGGAAGCGTCGGACGAGGATCGGTATCTGGGGCGGTAGGACATTGACGTGACCTCGCCCTTGGAGTTGAGCACTTCGGTTTCGAGCTCGGCGTCCATCTGCACTTCTTCGCTGCGGCTTGTCGCTTCGAGTTCTGAGCTTGCGCCGAGCACCAGCGCGCCCAGGGCAAGGTAGTCGAATACCTCGCAGCAATAGCGCCATACATTCGCGCTTCCGTATTTTCGGATACACTCATCATAAAAGCCATAAACGGTCGTAATCTGTCTTGATTCGTGGTTTCCTCGTATCAGGGTTATGCGATCCGGGTATCTAACTTTGAGGCACAGTAGCAAGAGAAAGGACTCGAGCGAGTAGAAGCCTCGGTCGACAAAGTCCCCCATGAACAGGTAGTTTGTGTCGGGCACATCTCCGCCGACTCTAAACAGCTCCATCAAGTCATGGAACTGGCCGTGTATATCGCCGCATATCGTGACAGGCGCATCGACCGAGACCACATTACCCTCCTCAATAAGAAGCTCGCGTGCCTTGTAGCAGAGTTCTCGGACTTGAGCTTCGGGGATAGGTCGACAAGCTCGAAGCTGGGCGATTGCTCTAGTGGATGCCAGTTAGAACCCCGTATTTTTCTTTTTCCCCCCTTAAAGACCAGGGATTGAGATTGATTCGCCATACCTGTCTAGGTCGCTCATGATTGTACGCAAAACGGGAATAGGCTTGCGTTCGCTACACACGCGGTGGACAGCAAGCGCGCCGAAATGCGAGCGTGGGCAACGGAGGGGGAGCAAGACGCGCCCTTGCGCAGCAAATGAAGCGACACGTAACAGTTCCCCCTATTGGTGATATGGCCAGCTGTGCGTCATGTTTGAAGCGGGACTTGCGAGTGATGGAGATAGAGACGGCTTTGCTTTATCTAAGGAATTTGGAGGTGGCACGGGACCCACTATGAAGTGGTTAATTGGCTGCCCCTCTAGGCTCTACAAAACCATTTCCTAGGTGTTTACTAGGTACTAAATATATCGAGAGGAAGAGCTTTGACTGTAATTTTTTTTATCGATAATAATATTGTACAAAATTGAGTTTTTGTTGGGCTGGGGACAACTTGGACCTTGGCGCAGCTTATTTAGATTAGATTTAAAATGGCTTAATGCCCTGTCATTGGCCAACCTGTGGCAGGTCACATGACAAGCTAGGACATGTCACGTGGGACCTTGTCTTCTAAGTGCTAACTTCTTAAGTGCCGACAGCACGGACGAGAAATATAGTCATATAATTCACCGCGAGAGACAAGCTTGTCCTGCAGCGCCAACAGCCCAGCGCCTGCATAAACCGCTGCGTTTGTCTCGGAAGCACTCCTCCCTGAGCAATTGAGCGCTATGAGTTCCGTTGAGACCGCCAATGCGACCTGCTGATGACGGTACACACTGCCACACTGTCCGATTCTAGCATGGTGATACTAACAACATTTCAGAGCCAACTGCGTCGCGTATTCTACTCTTTCATTATTAAGTGCCATTGAGTACGCTCATTCCTTTTACCGCCCCGTCATGCCGCCTATCCTACACCCCCGATCTCGCTCGACGAGCTCCTTATTCGCTGCGACCATGCTGGCTTCCGTGGTCATTGTCGGTCTCCCGCACGTATTTCCTTGCCCAGCTCCTCGCCGGACGTTGGCCGATTCAAATATGGTCATGACTGCAGATGGCCAGCAGATAGAGAGACCAAGGAGGCGGAGGAGGAAATGTCAGTCGGAGGGCGATGAGTTCCCAAACACAGACGCTACCCAGAAGAATACCCCACAGCGGTCGACAGATGAGGAAGTGTCGACATTTTTACAAATGGAAGCAGAGGCTGAGTCAATGGCAAAAGTTGGACGCGAATGTCCAGTCCCAAAACCCCGGGGAATCATTGGCGAGCTTCTGGGTTTCTCGAATAGGAACACGACAGACCAGTCAACTCCCGCTTTAACTGATCGCAACGGTAGCAGCTGAATGCTGTGCCAGACACTTTATAACCTTTTTTTTTAACGAAATATCGCCAATGGCTGGCGGAACCAAGCGCCAATTGTACCGCTCATTTGTATATGTATAGAGGATGGATTTGAAGCTGTACTATAGGAAATTCATGAAAAAGACCAAAATTATGAATAATACAAACAAACAAGAGAATAAATACTTCAGAAGCATCTGATTTAAATGTTTTGCCCGTTGATATATATACTTAATTTTGCTATGTCTGACGGGAGTGGTAAACGCTAGCGCGCGGGCCCGTCACCAGCTTTTATGGACAGCTAGCTGTTCGCAACGTCATTGTAAGCTTGTCATTAACCAGCTGCGATGCGATATTGAGACACAGCACTGACCGCAGAAATGGGCGCCTATGCATTGATACTCGATCTCCTGACCAATCCGAAGCATTCATTATGGATTGCGCCTCTGCTAGTTGCAGCAGATGCTCTTCTCTGCGGCATAATCATCCAAAAAATACCCTGTAAGTTTGAGCTTCAAAAAACACCCCTCTGTCTTCAGATGAAGTATTAATGGCTATGGACTGCAGACACGGAAATCGACTGGACAACGTATATGCAACAAGTCGCCCTGTACAAATCTGGTGAACGCGATTACACCGCAATCAAAGGCGACACCGGACCGCTTGTTTATCCCGCCGCACATGTTTACATATACTCATTCCTGCATGAGCTGACAGACGGAGGGCGCGACATCGCATTTGGACAGCTGATCTTCGCCGGCATCTACATCGCAACTTTGATGACAGCCGCCGCTTGCTACAACCGAGTCGGGGCACCGCCGTATCTTCTACCGCTTCTCGTTCTGTCCAAGCGGCTGCACAGCATCTATGTCCTGAGGCTATTCAACGATGGAATCGCAGCATTGGCTATGTGGCTGTCGATTTTTCTTTTTCAAAGACGCCAATTCAGCGCGGCAGTTACGGTTTGGTCGTTGGGGGTGGGCGTCAAGATGGTTTTGTTGCTCCTCGCACCAGCAATTGCAGTGATAATCGCTCTATCTGGGAGTATTGGTCTAGCTATTCCCCTTGCGATTAATGCGATATCCGTACAGGTAAAAGATGACTCCCCTTCCATTGAAAAGTTTGATTGATTGCTAAATCCATGAGTAGGTTCTTCTCGGGCTACCCTTCCTCAAAGAAAATGCGATTGGTTACCTATCCCGAGCATTCGAGTTTACAAGAGAATTTCTTTTCAAGTGGACTGTTAATTGGAGATTCATTGGGGAAGAAACATTTTTGTCGGGGGCCTTTGCCGTGAATCTCCTGGGTCTGCATGTCTTTTTACTGCTCGCGTTTATGACTGCTCGATGGATTAACCCGTCCCGCTGTGAACTAGACTCATTTGTGTCCAAGTTCCTCCAAGGAAGTCTGCCGAAATCTGTGCTGTCACCCAGTTTCATTACAAAAACACTTCTCACGTCGCTAGTAGTCGGCATGCTCTGCGCCAGATCACTCCACTACCAGTTCTTTGCGTATCTCGCTTGGGCAACACCTCTCTTGCTTTGGCAGTCGGGGCTGCAACCGGTAATGATATATATCGTATGGGCCATTCAGGAAGTGGCTTGGAATGTCTATCCCAGCACCACAACCAGTTCTGTCGCTGTTGTGCTCTGCTTAGGGATTCAGGTTGTAGTGCCTTTGCTGGATACTCGGTGGGATAATTAACGGACAGTCGTTACGTGTGGTCAATTCGGGGAGGGATGCGTGTTCACTCGTCTTCATCTGATGATGGCATCTTGCCTACTCTCGACTCCTCTTCTTCTGAATCTGATGCGCCGCTATATGATTGCTTGACGAATTCCTTTGGCCTACAAAAAGACACCATCTTAGTTCAATCGTATTTATATGTTATTTTGAAAAAAGCGCATTGAACTTACCAAAAAGCAGCCTTGCGCCAGGTCTTTTCGTCCCCTACAACATTGACAATCTCCCCGTGGAGCTTATTGTCGCGGTCGTCTAGCGCTTTTGTGTCGACAACGACATAGGATCCTCGTCTCATCCAGATGGTCGATCTGAACCGGGCAGGTAATTCCACCAAGACCACCTGTTTTGAAGGAAATTCCACCGAGTACAGGTTATTCCCTGCCGCTTTGATTACGCGGGCAATTTGCTGTTCTGCGGGCAGCGTTGGTGGGGGGAACAAGGTCTCTTCTGCTGTGGCGAGCACCCTGCGCTTTGGAGGGCCCATGGTGGCTGAGTCGTGGGGATTATATGTGGGTTGTGAAGGTTTCTATCGAAGAAGCTTGCAAAGATGGGGGGATAGTGCGGGCAATAATTGGAAATACTATTAAATGCGAGCGCACAAGTTGAAGTTGGTTTTGTAAATAATTCAAATAAAACTAGTCCCAATATAGTTAGCTTCTTCTTCTTTCGGCTTAGTTCTCGATTTGCTGAAGTATAACGGCCCTACAATGTTATTACTACTGCCTGTAAGAAAAACTTGTTCTAAAAGTTTATATAATACCATTAGGTTCTGGATTGCTATGATTTTATTTAGAAAGCTCAAAAAAATAGGTCTATTAGAAGATAGAGTGATCCGATTGGTCTAGTCATTTTATGTGCTACCTTCCGTAAATAGTAATGTCGGTATGTCGGTATCGGTGTCGGTAAGATCCTCTCTATTGTCCACGCCGAAATCCCTGTTCTTTATCTCCTCTCCCTCTTCTTTTTTTTTCTCCTCTTGAAAAAAATTTTCGCTTTGTATCCTGTACACCCCTTTCCATCCCCTTTTATCATCAAACTAGTGCTATCTTCGCTACAGACCAAGGGCATGAAGGTATTGCATAAAGGTATGGCTATCAAGTCACTATACTGGATTCAAATGAATGTAACACCAGGCTAACATTTGTTGAGATGTACAAAAATACACTCCAAAAGAGGAGCTTTTGTACAACTTTGGGCAAAACAGACGAACCCTTGAAATTGAGTTGCACCCTTTTTGGTCAAGTGGTAAAAAGTCTTTGCTATGAATACTAAATGGTGATATCAATGGAGAATTGGTTATTTGGCATCAAGCCAGTCAAGTCAAGGTATGGGCATCGCAGATAACACAGGGACACATACTGACTGAAGCAGTTAGCACACCAAGAGTCTTGGATAACAAGGTCAAAGAGCAGTTTAGTAAAGCCACGGTTGGTAGAACTATTGGAGGACTGCCTCAAATACTGAGAAACAGGAGCCAGAAGAGCTGTCTCTGCGCACCAGAATGGACCGCAAAGGCTGAGTTGCGCCAGATCCCAGATACTGCAAACACTAGGAGACTCCGATGGCGGGACTCAAATCGATGTGACATCCACAAACATTGCCCCGCTTACGGCACCAAGGAGCGGGATGTTGAGATGTCACCGGAAACTTTGCAAGAAATTTCTGCAGTGGTTTGGAAGATGCAATTTGATGACGACGAGGACGAAGATATTGGTTGCGCTTTAGCTGATATCCTTCCGGGATTCCTCCCTTTGGTCCGTCTCCGTATTCGAGGCGCTGGTGTAGATGAACCTGGTGAGGCCTTGGGCCAGATAAAGGACTCCATCGGCGTTTAAAATATCATGACCAGCGTAGTGAACAGACACGGTCGGTCTATAACGTTACCCCACGTTTCGAATACTATTCTTCTTTCATGCTGATTAACGGAAATCGGAGCTTCACTGTGAAAAGTGGCTGTTTCCGAATCACTCCCAGTCAAGAAATATTTGGATACGATAAGAGGCGACTCGGGGTAACCTGCCCATCGATTTGACTCTTAGGAGCTGTAGAGCACTTCTTTCTCGGATCAATCACTGTCGAAGATTAATTGGAGGCCTCACTCGGTTTTCAATGTAGGGTTGTGCCCAATCTGGCAGACCGGTCTACTGTGCCTTGACTCACTTCTGCCTAACCGTCATCTCTTAAAACACCGCTTCCTTTCCGCGAAAAAAAAAAGAAAGGTAAAAACTCATGTTTGTCCCCTTTTCATGAACACAAAAAATCCCTTCGCAATCAATATTGATCTACCATGAAGCGATTGATAAGGGCGAGGTTCGCGGGATCCTGCAGGCGCCTGCCAACACGAAATCCGCTATACCGATGCTTGTAGCTTGACGATCAGGTGGCAGGGGGCCGACACTGCTGCGAACCAAAATACTGTTCATTTTCAAAGCATGCTATCCGCTTTGCAGCTTCCTGCGACGCGAGAATCGGTCATTGAGACCACAGATAGAGCGCCAGGATGGACTGTACAGGCTGTGTTACCCCAGATCCTGGAGGATGCAAACAGACCCACTGGGAGATCAGTAGTGCTTGATAACTATGCTAATCATGCTATACTGAAGGCTAATGGACTCCTTTATCTGGTCCAAGGCCTCACGAGTTTCAGCGCGGAACGGTTCTTGATCGGGACAACTCTGGAGGGAGAATATTACCTCTATCGTTTTTACGCACATCAATCTACAAGCCTTCGAAAGAGATTTTTATACCGACGAAGGAAGCCTCTACGACACTTTTGAACAAGACCTGGAACTCCTTGTTATCAGGGGGCCGCGAAAGTGTTTTCCCTACCGGAAGCATGTGCATCATCCTGGGCTCGACGACATGTCACACGCTCCGACAAAGCACCACCTTAACAAGGTCAAAGCCGACTACGTCGCTACCACCAGGCATGTTCTCCCCAACTCACCTCCTATCAAATAGATAGGCGCTATGCTTGACCGTATGCTTTGCGGTGCCTTCGCCCGAGATCTCTTCTTTCTAATAGATGACGGCTACAATAACACCGATAAAAATCTACTTCGTGCCGAATACGAAGAATCTCATCTACTTCATTATCGCCCAAGGATGTACAACATCCAATGTAATATTTGGAACGCCGAGTGCTATAGTCTCTTGGCGTATATCCTCCACTAAGAATACAACGGCTACGAAGAACTGAACAGTTTACAACGATACGACAAGGATAAGCTAGGCCAGCAGCGGAAGGCTATTAGATTCTTTTGGAAAATTAGACGTACATTTCGGAAGATGGCAACATCTCTACACGCTACGTCTCTCAACATGTGTAGCCATCATATCAGACATTTGGAATCTGCGGTCAATCTCTTCGTAAAGAAGCCCCTCCCGCTCAAGACAGTCTGGGCGACTGAAGACGAATCTCTCTTCTTGTTAGCTGAGTATTAGTTGTGACAACTTCATCTTCCTCCCTTTTCTCTGTGACCTATTTGGAACGATGGTCTATTGGACACTTATTTCTTTCAACTCTTGACTTACTCGCAATTTTAAAATGTCATTTGTCCTGGTTTCCTGTTCGACGCGCTTCTACATAATCTTCCTTTGGTACTTTTATAGTTCTTCTGAAATTCTTTTGTTTTTTTGTTTTTTTTTTGTTTTAGCTACTAATAATAATTTCTTATCAATTGCTCCTTCTCTTATCATTTGTAGCTGTTTGTTCTTTTATAACCCTCGCATTGAGGACGCTGCTTTTTTTACACATACAGGCTTCATCACGATCTCATAGTTAGTTCTTAGTAATTAGTAGTTCATCAGCAGAACCCACCCGGCGCGCTAACAAGTAAGTTAAAAGCGGTAACGGAAATACCGTCAAATTACCGTGCCCAAACAGCCTCTCCCCCATCGCGCGCGCTCCAACCCCAGACTTTTTCTACCCTGCAGACTTTTTCTGTCCTGCAGATTTTTTCTACCTGCCAGACTTTTTCTACCCTCCAGACCTTTTCAACCCCCTCAGAGGCTCTCACATCAATGGCCGGAACGGCATATACGATCTGCGCATCCAACACCAGCATGCCGGAAAGCGTCTAGCGTAGGCTGTCACGGTGACCGCTGTTTCCTCTCATTGGCCTGTGAGCGAGCTAGCCATAGGTGCGCCCGTGGTCGCTCCGAGTATTAAATACCAACAATACCAAGAGCTCAGCGCACTTGATATATATATTCCAGCACTGTAGATAAATCTTCGGTCTACAAACTGACTCCAACTAAGAAACAAATTGAAGTTTTTCCTTTCATCATCCCACAAATGGGCATTTCAGCTGAAGCGGTGATTGGCCTAGTGACACTCTTGGTCATGTGTCTTTGTATTCCGGGGCTTTGGTCTCTAATACGTCGGCATCGTCTTTTCCAGCAAGCCAGTGAGTTTCCTTAGTTTTTTTGTTTATATATATATTTGTTGTCAGACTCTAAAACCATTATTTGAGTTAGGAGATTTTACACTCACCCTGTTTCGAAACAACGAAAGTCATCTTCCCGTCCTTCCAATGCATAACCATCTCGATACTTTTGACGATTTACCGCGTCCCCCACAAAGGCGATTCGGTACTGGCGGGTCAATTTTCATTAGACGAACAGTTAGTTCCTTATTCGTGGAAATTATAATATGAGCTTAAATGAGCAGCGGGTTGACTCTGAATATTTGCAGTCCGAAGTTCAGGTCTACGAGCTGTACGCGGCACCACCGTGGTCGGAGGTTATTACGTCGGTACCAGAGGAAGGTCGATAACAAGCTTTTTTGTCGATAACTTCTGGGCACATACAGGAAACACTTGGGTTTTGTTATTATTGTTTGGATTTGATGCCGGGGTTAGATCTTTTATTAACAGATCTATAAGGCAGGGACAAGACTGTGCTTAACTGCGTGCATGGAGCTCCCTCGGATCAATCAATGATTAAAATTCAATTATAGAGCATTGAGCATTGGTAGAATTGAGTCAAAAGGCATTTCAAGAATTAGGAATTAAAATACAAACCAATACACTCGTACTACGTTCTCCGTACAGCTAGCAAATTGTATCGATCGGACTTGAGTGGGGTCTGGTTCGTTGCTTGGGCCCCGCAGGTTGAGGCAGATTAGTCCGGTGGGCTGCGCTTATTATCCGCAGCGTTTTTAGCCACAGCCGTACTGTTTCATACAGTACGGAGTACGCACACAATACAGAGTACACATACAATACCGGAGTACAGACAGCAAGAAACTGAGTCGGGACCCAATCACGCAACTCAACAGCACAGCCCAGCGGGGCTATGCTATTGCTGGGCACCTTAGCGCCTTCAAAAGAGAGTGACGCCAAACGGTGCATACTCCAGAATTAAAAACAACATCGATAATAAAAATTTATAACTGATAATCAATTATGACTGGAACTAAATATCTCTACAACCCTTTCCCGCTGAAGGCTTATCCTGTTTCTTCAAGTAACCCCAATTCAGGCTATGGATATGATATTGACAGGCTTGGTATAAAACAGTACCTCCAACCTCACTCAGGCCGCTGGTGATGAGTCCGTGAGAGAACAGATCATAGCTGTCCTACAAACCCACATAATCGAAACCGAGCGTTCTGTCCGACTCGACCAAAACCCTACAATCAACCTGCAAGTAGCGATAGACATGTGGTGCCATGGCACCAAACAGCAGGATGCCCAGCGCCTCTGAGTCCAGCGAATGATCTCTTTCAGATGTGTATGTCTAGCAGCGCGACACATTGGGAAAGTGGAAGCGCCATGTATAAATGCGCTCATGATTTACATTCACGGAGTTGTTTTCTTTCCATGTACGGCGCGCGCATCTACAACCAAAAAAGGACCATTTTGTTTTTCAGAATACTGTACGGCATCTACAAAACTCATGGGCCATAAAAAATAATGGAACGAGTTGGCGGTAAAGTCGTCTGTGGACACCTGATGTCCGCTGGGTTATTGGCTGAGCTTGGTTCATCTGGGGCAGGTTGTCTAGACGAGTCAGAAGTGGCCAGCGAAGGAAACACAATCAATAATAATGCGAGGCTATCTTATGACAGAGGACAGCGGCCTCCCACAGTATGGAGTCTTTCAGAGTGTATCTATTATTGGCATGCATTGCGACTACCCATTACGTATACCCGCTGGAGGGCTGACAACGTGGCACTCCACTACCGATCATATCATGCTCAGCTCCAACGAAGCGGTATACATGGCTGCTACTGCTTATTGATATGGGGACTATATCCTGGACACTCCTTTTATAAATAATCTTTGCCAATTTCAAATGTTGAAGCCACTACTGGCATAATAATTACCTCTTTCGGTTGGTCGGAGCACAATAAATGAACTTGTTTTAGTATATCATAATGTATTCATTTCTACATAAATACTAGTTTTTCTATGTGTTTGGCTATGCTATCATAAGCTAATATTCGATAAAGTTTGACTATTTTAAGGTGTGAGCGTACGAGCGGAAGGTACTTTTCCACGAAGCCTAGCAAATATCACAATTATGGACAATAAGGACCAACGACCTGGGTCATGAGTCGACCTTGTCCATTTAAGCTCCGAAATGCCCCAGATTTAGCAGCTGGGGTTGGTTCCGCCACTGGGCTGGGGAAGATACTCCCCGGACCGCAAGGTTTACCCAATAGAGGAATTAGTTGTTCATTTGCACGCCGGGGAGTTTGATCTAAAGCCATAGATTGATCCTATTTATAAAATTGAACATCTGGAGGAGGACGACACCTAAAGGGCGAAGCCGTCTGAGAAAAGACAAGGCGTTAACAGCTAGAAAGTTGGATATAAAATCCCCCATCAGACCCTTCAGTCTCTTACTTATTCAGATCATCAAAATAACAACTTCACACTTCACACTTCACACTTCAAACAAGTTCTTATTATTCTTCCACAATCTGTCAGTCTAATTGATCAAGCTGCACTACTTGCAGGAAATCATCAAAATGTTGCACAAGACGGTCTCTTCTCTCGCCGCCGTTGGCATTTTATTGTCCTCGTGCTCTATTGCAGCAGCTTGTCAATTATCCAATAATATGGTTGTGACTGGAGTTGAGACTGATAACACCCTCTGCATGGGACAAGGCGAAGGCGTGTGGACATTCGGCATGTCCGTTAGTCTGGTGGAAGTTGATTCCCCCGACATCGAGGGGGCCGGCAATAACGGAGTGGGCGTGGCATCAGGAACAACGTTCTATATTTTCGACAATGCCTGTAATATAATGAGCACCTATTCAACTCCGTCCTGCGGCGTTCCCTGGTCCATCGAGGAGAACTTCCTGACCGATGTTCTGATAATCTCAGATGTGTTCATGGATGTGGGTGACCCTTACTTCAGTTTCTATTACGGGAATGGAAAATACTCGATTAACAACAACCACTGTGTTTGCAACGATGATAGCAGTGGCCTCGCAGCAGCTGTCGGTTGCCGCTGCGCATTCCCCGTTGACGGTATCTACCCTGGCTAGATAGACATCAAGTAGAAAATGTGAGAAAACCGTGTGTGGTGAGAACCAGGGCCTAGTTTCTGAGGTTGCGATTGTTTAGAGACTTTTATTTTGTGAAGACTGTGGGATATTGTTAAGAAACCGAGTCTACCACATTGAGAAAACGTGGTTGACATATTCGATGTCGAAACCCTAAATCTAGGACGAGAGGAATGCTTCAATGTTTTAATCTTTTGTTGTTTCCCGGAATGCCATGGTAAATTGTAATATCTTCAGTATTGGTGCACGACTACAGCTATAAGATTTCTGAAAAGTAGGATCAGAGAAAGATATCTATATACAATATAAGAAATAGTTTGCATCTGAAATATCGCGATTGATAATATTCTCAATGTTAAAAATGACAACCTGAGTATTGGAAAGTTTACAAGATCTCTATGAGAGACTATCAAATGTAGTCCAATGTTAAACTCGGAAGGTTTCCCGACAGCGCGGCCAGTCACTAAAATATTGCCGACATCCAATCGCTGGAATTATCGCTAGAAAACTATCAAGTCCATTATTATTAATAATATTGAAACATTAAAAAATAAAAACAACTTAGGAAATTCACGCGCAGGCGGGGAACTTCCGCATTTAGCCATGACTCCGCACGGCAGTGATAATCGTCCGATTTGTCATCTACAACATGTCACCGCCAGAGTCACGTCCAGTTTTCTCCAGTTTTCCCCAGGCATAAAGAAGCCGAGGAGTCCCTGGTTCCTATGACTTCGTTTCTTTAGTGCTGGATAACTTGCCCACCATGGCTGCACATTTGGCCGCTCTTCTCGACGTCGAGAGCTCCATCGCGGCCTCGCCCTCGCCAGTAGGAGCTGTTCGCAACGCTGCATTGTCTCCTACAGAACACGAATTGCAAGATCTGCACCGCAGCAAATCGCCTCGAGTGGGGGAGATTCAAGAGCCGTCTCGGGCTTCGCAACCTCAGCCTGACCTAGAAGGAAGCCCATCGGCTCCGGCGTCTTCAAACGTCGAACACAATACATACGACTTTGATGAGCCTGCAACAGCTGAGCTGGTGTCGAGTCTTTCAACCCCGCCTAGAAACAAATGGCGCTTCGTCAGTGCGTGCGTAATGTTTCTAGCTAATGGCATGAACGACAGTGCGCCCGGTGCCTTGATTCCATACATGGAGACCGACTACAACATTGGCTATGCCATTGTCTCCTTGATTTTCGTCTCCAACGCCGCCGGTTTCCTCCTGGCAGCTCCCCTGACACATATACTTGCTAGTCGGTTTGGCCGCTCGAAAACTGCCATTTTTTGTCAGCTGGTCTTGGTCGCCGGGTTCCTCATCGTTGCCAGCAAAACACCCTTCCCAGCGGTGGTTGTGAGCTACTTCTTGCTCGGCCTCGGTATCGCCATCAATCTTGCGTTGAACAATGTTTTTATTGCCAACCTAGCAAATGGCACTGAGCTTCTGGGCATCGGGCACGGATCGTATGGGATTGGCGGCACGATAGCGCCCTTGATCGCAACGGCTATGGCATCTCACGGTGTCCATTGGTCGTACTTTTTCTTCATCACTCTATCGTTGGCTGCGTTCAACCTGCCGTTTGCCGGTTGGGCTTTTAGCGGGTTTGAAAAAGATTCGCATGGGCCCGCTGCTCTAGCTCCGACTGTGTCTGCAACCAGCACCGCAGCCAAAAAGAAAAGCGTCCTAACAAAAGCCCTAAAGGCAAAAGCCACGCTTCTCGGTGCACTCTTTATCTTCGCATACCAGGGCGCCGAGGTTTCCATTTCAGGCTGGATTGTTTCCTACCTGATTAAATATCGTGATGGAGACCCTGCCCATGTTGGATATGTCAGCGCCGGCTTCTGGGCCGGGATTACCCTTGGCCGATTCCTCTTGTCTCCGATAGCCCGCCGGGTTGGCGAGAAACTATCCGTGTTTGTTCTGGTCGCCGGAGTCATTGGCTTTCAGATCATGTCGTGGCTGATCCCGAATATTATCGGAGAAGCGGTTGTGGTCTCAGTGCTGGGTCTGTTACTCGGCCCCGTCTATCCGTGTGCCACAGTGGTGTTCAACCGACTTCTCTCGCGAGAGATCCAGACGACGAGCCTGGGCTTTATTAGTGCTATGGGGAGCAGCGGCGGTGCGGTGGCGCCCCTGATTACCGGTCTGCTGGCCCAGGAATTCGGAACGGTGGTCTTGCATCCTATCTGTCTGGGGTTGTACGGGGTGATGCTTGTCGCCTGGGCTTGCTTACCCAAGACGGCGAAACGATCAGATTAGGTTCAGCGGTGTAACGAGGGGATTAATCAACCCGAGGGCGCTGCGAACTCCGACAAAGCTAGAGACGTCATTTCCATTTCTAGGACTTGAAAATAACATTGCTATTGATCGGCAGCTGGAGGAAGGGCATATGATTGACGTTGACATTGATATAAAGGGGCACATGTCCTACATGCACATTTGTAGGTAATTAAACAGAGTATCACTGCCAAAGCCGGCCATACATGTACGGATGAATGATAAGCGCGGCTGGACCGGAGAAATGCGGCATTCTTCTCGTCCTTTTCTGTTCTTCCGGTGTTCTACAACAGTGATAGATCGCAAACGATCTCGGGAATTGACGTGGCGCCTCTTCAGCCTGGCATCATGTGCGGTGCAGACGAAGAATTCCAGCGGGCAGCGGCATGCGAGCGCGTGTCGGGTCAGCCACTGCTGAGGATTTGGGCGTATTCATTCGTATTTTGTTCTCTTTTATTTTCATTTTGTTCTTGACTGCGAATTTCCGACTCAGTAAAATAGCGACACCATAATATACTAGAGTTATTAGTATCTGGATCTTCTTATTTTCCAGTGTTGTGTGGTTGTTGCTTCCCCACCGCTGCGGCTCCGGCTGGGCTTCTTTCCCCTCTTTCTGGCGGATGGCGAAAACCGTCACCCTCGACTCTCTCTGAATCTCTCGCTCTCTCTGCCTCGCCCATCGTCATTGCGCCCTAGACAGCCCACTTGTCCCGACCGAGCAGGCGACCACGAACCAACGAGACGCAGATCTGGCTCAGAGTCTCGAAGGACTCACCCCCGCCGTGATCCACCTTCACAGCCACGGCCGTTGATTGCCAAAGTCTCCTTGTCCTCGCTGAGACCGTGGCTGAGCCGCTGAGCCGGGCGTTACACATAGAGAGATCTTCTTTTTCGCTGCCTTGCTTGGCTGGCTATTATTACTATTGTTGTTTTTTTTTATTCGCCTTCACGACCTGACGTCGACGTTCTGATGCGAATTATCGATCTTACATCATCCGAGTAAACACCACCGCAGTAAGCAAGGCCAACCCAAACCCCTCTCTCCGCTGCCCGTTTTTTGGCGACTCTTCACGTGTCTGTCTACGATCAGGGGGGTTTTGTATATAGAAAAAAGTTTTCCATGCGACGCCTGCTGCAGACGACTAATCTGTGCTTGCTCTTCAGACAACGAGTCCCTATCAACGCCTCGCTCCCGTACTTCCCCCGCTGCGGCACCCCTCAGTGCTGTTTGTGTGTTGTGTGCGTGCGTGCCTGAGTCCTCGACACACCTCGACACACACACTCCCCCCTACAACACCAGGCCACTGCACCACGCAAAAGCATCAACTGTCGCTGTGCGTCGGCTGCGCGCTTTTTGACCAGCTGCCTAGCGCAATTTCTTCACGCCACCTTTTAACACTCGCTCCCCCGCCAACATGGATGACGATGAGCTCATTGCTTCCGTCCACCACAAGATAGAGCGCGAAAAGGCTCTGATTGCGGCGGCTACGAACATGAGACAGTCGACCAACAATCCGCTCGTGCAGCAGAGAGTCGACGCCAATATCCGCGATGGCCGGAAGAATATCGCCTATCTGGAAGAGAAGATGAGAGAGTTGCAGGTCCGGAAGAGTGGGAGCGCCGCAACAGGGCCTCCCCAATTACCGCCGCTCGGAGGCGGATCTGGAGACGACTTTGGCTTCACAGCGGATGGTGCTCCAGCGCCCCCCCCCAAGGACAATGGTGATACTGGTGAATACGGAGACGCAGGCCCAGGCGGATACAGCCAGGGAGGTACCGGCACCATGCCTTCGCGTGCTCCTTTCGCAGACCCTCGACCCTTTTCCAGCATTCCCAAAGCCAGGCCAAACTACAGCAAACTTGGTACGTTGTTTTAAAATGTTGCGATAACGGTATACTGACTCTGGACTGCAGATCTTATCAAGTATGACACGCCTTATCTCGGCCCCAAGATCCAACTTATGTTGTCCCAGCTTGAATTCAAACTCAGCGTGGAAAAGCAATACAAGGCCGGTATCGAGAAGATGGTGCGTCTTTACCAGGACGAAGGTGATAGGAAGAGCCGTGCCGATGCCGAAGGCCGCCGCATTGAGAGCAACCAAAAAATCCAGCTGCTGAAGCAAGCCTTGAAAAGATATGAAGACTTGCATGTCGATATTGAAAGCTCAGCAGACAATGCCGACGGTAAATATTGAAGTCTTTGCTGCAAAGTAAAAATATCTATGCTAACAGCCAAAAATAGATGACAGTATCAATGCGCCCAACATGCGCAAGCCCCTTACAGGCCATCTGACGTTACGAGTGCATGCAGTACGAGACGTTGACCACGCTGCAAGCTCTCGATTTTCCCGCGGCCCAGAAACGTTTGTCATTCTCAAGGTTGAAGATGCGGTCAAGGCGCGCACTAGGGCTACTCGCACCGATAAGTGGACGGAAGAGACTTTCAGCGTTGATATCGACAAGGCCAATGAAATTGAGCTGACGGTTTATGATAAGTCGGGTGACCGACCTACCCCGATTGGAATGCTTTGGATTCGCATCTCGGATATTGCTGAGGAGATGCGTCGGAAAAAGATCGAATCCGACCTCGCTGCGAATGGTTGGGTTTCTGCTGATAAAATGTCCCAAGGGGGACCTGGGAGACAAGATACAAATGCTCCGGGTGGACCCGGTGGACAGCGTCCAGGCACACAGGGACAGCCCCATGGCGACGCAGCAGGCCCCCAGGGTGGCGGTAACAGTTCGGTGATGATCGATTCGTGGTTTGCGTTGGAACCTGTGGGCAGGATACACCTGACGATGAGCTTCGGTATGTTGAAGAAGATTCACTTGCATTGGCTGTATAAGACTAACTTTTGGCAGCCAAACAACTGAAAGATCGCCGACCCTTTGATATCGGTCTTAATCGACAAGGTGCCGTCCGCCAGAGGAAGGAAGAGGTTCACGAAAAGCAGGGTCACAAGTTTGTCACGCAGCAATTCTACAACATCATGCGTTGTGCTCTTTGTGGCGATTTCTTGAAATATGCTGCCGGTATGCAGTGCGAGGACTGCAAGTACACTTGCCATCGAAAGTGTTATCCCAAAGTGGTCACGAAATGTATCAGCAAAGCCAATTACGAGACCGATCCCGACGAGGAGAAAATTAACCACCGCATTCCTCATCGTTTCGAGAACTTTGCCAACATTTCGGCCAACTGGTGTTGCCATTGCGGATCTCTTTTGCCCTTTGGCCGCAAGAACGCGAAGAAGTGCACAGGTAAACTTCCCCAAGATATTTCTTTTCTTCTTCTTTATCACACATAATGCTAACCCATACAGAATGTGCTCTTACTTGTCACACTGGCTGTGCTCATTTGGTCCCTGACTTTTGTGGTATGTCCATGGAGGCCGCAAACCAGATCCTGGAGACTTTGATTCGCACCAAGAATCTCAATCATAGCAAGACGCCTTCCATGGGCTCCGGCTTAAGCAGCCGAAACCTCAGAGATAACGCTCCTGCCGCGCTTCCATTGAAACAAACCGAGTATACGAAACCATCTGCCGAAGCTGTCAGTGCTGCAACTACTTCTTACCCGCCACAATCGCCAACAGCTACTTCTAAACAATCGCAATACCCGCCAAGAATATCATCGGTTGAAGCTCAGAAAGCAGCTGAAGCTGCCATTGGTATGCGTTCACCTTCTCAGCAAATGCCAGGTTCGTTTTATTGTTTTTCCTTCGATATCTGAGCTTGTTTATTCTAACACAGCATACATAGATCCTCGACCGCCGCAACCACAGCAACCTGTTCACCAGCCCTACAACCCTTCGACTTTCTCAAATTTCCTTCAGCAAAGTCCTCAGGGCCCTGGTCCGATTCAGAAACCTCATCCTTATCAAATTCCCCCTCCTCCACCAACTCAAACACCTCCAGTTCAACCAGTTGTGGCTCAGCCGCCTCCTGCAAAGGAACCTCCTGCGTCCAGGGGCCCAAGAATTGGTCTTGATCACTTCAACTTCCTTGCGGTGCTCGGAAAAGGTAACTTTGGTAAAGTTATGCTTGCTGAAACAAAGTCAACCAAGAAACTATACGCCATCAAGGTCTTGAAAAAGGAGTTTATTATTGAAAATGACGAGGTCGAAAGCACCAAATCTGAGAAGCGAGTTTTCCTTATCGCTAACAAGGAGCGCCATCCGTTCCTTTTGAACTTGCATGCTTGTTTCCAGACAGAGACTCGTGTGTACTTTGTCATGGAGTATATCAGTGGAGGTGATTTGATGTTGCATATTCAACGGGGCCAGTTCGGCCTCAAACGCGCACAGTTTTATGCCGCCGAAGTTTGCTTGGCGCTCAAGTACTTCCATGAGAATGGGGTTATTTACCGAGATTTGAAGCTCGACAACATTTTGTTGACACTGGATGGTCACATCAAGATAGCAGATTACGGTCTTTGTAAGGAAGAAATGTGGTATGGATGCACCACAAGCACGTTCTGTGGTACTCCCGAGTTCATGGCACCAGAGGTATGTTAACTGATGGAAATTGATGACGAGATTGACACTAATGATAAAACAAAAGATTCTTCTTGACAAGAAATACGGCCGAGCAGTCGATTGGTGGGCATTTGGTGTGTTGATTTATCAAATGCTTCTGCAACAGTCGCCTTTCCGCGGAGAGGATGAAGACGAAATTTACGACGCCATTCTCGCCGATGAGCCTCTATATCCCATTCACATGCCTCGCGACTCGGTCTCTATTTTGCAGAAACTTCTGACCCGTGAACCCGAGTTGCGTCTGGGATCGGGCCCAACCGATGCGCAAGAAATCATGTCTCACGCCTTCTTCCGAAATATCAACTGGGATGATGTCTACCACAAACGCATTACTCCGCCTTTCCTTCCAACCATTAACAGCGCGACCGATACCAGCAATTTCGACCAAGAGTTCACTAGTGTTACTCCTGTCCTCACTCCAGTACAGTCTGGTAAGTTGTTTCTCTTAAAATCTTGTACCTGAATGCTGACACATCTACTACAGTTCTTTCCCAGGCTATGCAAGAAGAGTTCCGTGGCTTTTCATATACTGCCGACTTTGCTTAGTATTCCCTGTGCGTACGGTGTAAACGAGTTGACGATTCGATATGCCTCTTTTTTTCTGGTCCTTTTCTATACTTGCAATTCCTCTCATGAGGTACTAATAAAACGATGATGTGGTCTTTTTTTTCTGTGATTTTTTGGGGTATTATTTGACTTGCTATATTTTTTATTTATGTGCTTCATGAAAAAAACGAACTTTGATCGGTTATAGTTGCAAGATTCAGGGAAACATTATTTTTGATATTCTCTATAAGTCACTGCTGAGATGGGTCTTTTGGATGTTTCATCTGAGACATCGGTTTTATAATCAAGGCTGAGCTGTGACAGGGACTCGTCTAGTTCAATGTATGTTTCAACTGTCGAGCATTCAATGATGGATGTGGAACAACAGTAACCATCAATTCAACGGTGTACATATATCTCTATATGCCGGTTGACTTGACATGAACAGCCCATTGATATTAGGGGTATATTCCGACCTAATTAACCTTTAATTCTCCTCGCAGCCTCTCAACAGTACCCTTGAACTGCTTCGGCGCTGCCGTCCAGTCTTCGTCTTTGATCAGATCGGATTTTGTCTCTGTATAGAGAGTGTCGGAGACGGCTATTCGGACCTATATGTAATCAGTATTTATTGCTTTGTTTTTCTTTAAAAAAAAATACACATGTACAACGATAAGATATCTCACCTTTGGATATGGATGTAGCAGCATCGAGGTCATCTTCTTGAGAACCTCGACTTGTAGCGTCGGTACACGTGAAAGAGCCGAATAGACTTTGACTGCTGTTTCCAAACGAGGGATATTGGACGATTTGAAGTGTGCTTTCTGCACGAGGATGAATAGTTTTCTCAAGCTAGAACAAAGTTAGAATTATATTCTCGGTGATTTGTTTTAGGGGAGGGAAAAAAAAAAAAACAAACAAACAAACCTCGTGGTTTTCAGCTCAAGGCCTGAATCGGATACATATGTATCTAACAAGAAAGCAGCAATTTCCATTGCCGGAATCGCATATCGGTCATCGGAAAGGTTGGCGTCGAGGATAGCTACTAGCTCTTCAATCACAATGTCAACCCAAGCAGACTTGTCTTGGTTCTGGCTTTCGATAAAATCTAGCAGTGCAAAGCGAGATGACTGGATGAGGCCTTCTAATCCTGCACTGGCTGATGTGATCAGGCCTTGTAAAAGACCGGGTCGGAGGGTCTTGAGATGGAGAAGTTTGAGGAGTTGGTGAAAGTATTGAACGGATGAGACTTGGCTGAAATGTTCAAATTTGCTGTTCTAACTGTTAACCATTTTGTGTGTGGGGGGAGGGGGAAATGGCAGGACTAACGTCTCAAACAATGGCAAGTCTGATGCATTCTCCCAGTAATGTTGCAGACAGGTCCATGCTTGAAATCGCACTTTATCTAGTTTCTCTGCGGCCAGCCTGCAGAGGCAACGCAATAGGCGCTCTGTGTGTTCTTGCTGCAATTCATCCAGTCTCTTTTCAAATATTGCTTGCACTGCTTGGATTGCTTCAATACGAATGAAAGATCCAATATCTCCTCGGCGATCCGTCGTATAGTCTGTCAGAAACTCGACATACAAGTCAACAATATCATCTGTAATATCTGTCGATTTCGTCAATATCTAGTTACGAAAAAAAGAACGAGGCCCAGCACGAACCTATATGCGGAAGTACGCCATTCGACAAGCAGTTAACAGCAGAAACCCTCTTCTCAATAAACTCTTCGTCTCGAGTGCAAAGAATCAATTCTTTGATGATAAACTGCCGTATTTCGCTGTCAGCAGGCAGGCGATGGAACACAGCCCCCAGCGCGGAAATCTGGCCGCGGCCAGTTGCTGATTTCCAACTGGCATGAATGTTTGCAAACCAGCCTTGTATCGTCTCTTCTTGTTTCCACTGTGGAACGAGTCGGAAAAGTTGCGAGGCGGCTTCTGACGATGCCTCAATTGCGATGTCTTCGCCGCGGAACACGCATAGTAGCAGAACGTCTACTGCCTTGGTAACTAGTGTTTCGGGCACAGATTCATTTTGTAACACGGTCCCTGATGCACGTGCAAGAGAGGCAATAAGACGAGATGATGCTTCTGCTGTGAGCTCCGGTCGAAGGGATTGCTGGGTAAGATCATCTTTGGTCGGTCCATGAGATGAATCAAATATCTCCCAGAGTTTTGATACTTCCTTTTTGACTGTCGGGGCATCTTCATGCTGCGGGTTGATTTCGAATTCACGAATGAATGCATCTATAGTCGAAGCAAGTGCTAGGAGACAGCCATGCCTGGTTTCAACATCCTTGGGTGCAATACTTGATAACCGCAGCTGTAGGTTTTGAAGAACTGTTTTAAGGGAAAAGAAGGAATTCTGTAAACTTAACTCTCCCAGAGCAGAGGCAGCAGTTCGCCGAGACTCTGGATCTGAAGCCCCGATACCCCTCCAAAAGAGCAATGAGTTGACGAGGGGGCTCCAGTAAATGCTATCTAGAAGAGCAGCACCTTTCGCGACTTCTATCATGGCCCTAGAGCGCCGAGCCACAGCATGATAATCGACAACCTGGACCAAGGGAATGCCTTCGACAATAGTGTTTGGGTGTCGACCGATCAACTCCTGTAGAGCTGCCGAGGCACCGCGACGAATATTCCCTGACGGATCCACGCAGGCAGCACACACCAATTCAATAGAAAGCATCTGCAAGATATCGCCCCCTTTCTGCTCTATAGGGGCTTTTACTGCGCTTGTGTCAAGTGAGAGCAACTCCTTTGTAGTGTATTTGCGAGATACAGCCCATAGACCGAAGCAGGCTGCATCTCGCACACCTGTTCCAACGGAAGTTCCAGTGGTAGACCGTTGTTCAAAATCTAGTCCAGATATGAGAGCTTGTAAAATGTCCGACATTTGACGGAGAGGAGGTGCTTTTCGAAATAATAGATGCGCCAGGGTAAGAAGCAGACCCTGCCAGCGCTGTGGGTCGACAGCGCTTAGGTTGCGTTTCAATGTACTCAAGTCCAGTCTCTGTGCTTCAAATGGCGTTATCAAAGTTCCATCCTTCTTCTCGTATAATATATTCTCGTCAAGTGAGCCAGTGACCGCATCAACGACGTCGGCTCCCATATCTGGGTCCAATTTCAAAGTCACTACCGCAAGGGCTTTGCTGGCCGCAAACCTGACGGGCATATCTTTATCAGCAAGTGCCACGAGGAAGTAATCAATTGATTCCTCGAGAATGGACGACACTTTCTCCTCTGATATCTTTTGGCTGCCTCTTTCTGTCAGAGTCAACGCAATGGTCGCAGAGGAACGAAGAATTTTGATGATCATTTTCCGCGCGGAAGCTGAAGATCTGATATTTATGTAAAAAGATGACTCTGCTTGAGCAAGATGAAGCATCTTGTCAAAGAGATCACCAATTACAGACTCGAGATCTTCAGCTTGGCCTGAAGTACCTAGTCTGGCGAGGAATGACAAGACGCCAATGCAAGTGTAGGCGGGTGGAGGCGTGTCGTTTTCGGGATGTTGCTGAAGAACAGAGAGAGCCCAGTCCATTAGAGTTTGTAAAAGGCCAAGTTGTTGCATATCTAGGCGTAGAGATAGTCTAGCTAGGAGTATAGTTGCTGCTTCTCTTTCTTTCCCTGCAGCAACAACATATCGAGTCGCGATAGACAAAATGGTGTGAGCAATTTTAGGAACTTTCGGGGGAATCGACTTGAAAATGGCCGAGTCTTCACGTGGAATTTCAATGTCGTCGGATGACAAAGATGTCAAGTCGAACGGAGCGAGTAACAGATGAGACAACCATAGTAGCATAATATACCGCTCTTCCCAGACAAGTGGCTGGATCCGGATCGCAGTCACTGACACAGTCTGTGGATCATCCGGGGTTATAGAGTCCCAGGCAATGAACGCTCGGAGCATTAGATCCAGATACTTCGGCTCATTGTTCAGAAAGCGGCTAATTACTTTGAACCCCCTGACTTTGCAGAAAGTATACAGGATTCCACAGATAGATCTGGGGAGAGGCACTATCCGGGTAGAAGACGGCGCTTTACCATCTTTAGAGCCATATAGATGTCGATATTGAGTCAAATACGCCAGGTATGCATCAACCAGCTGAGGCAAGAAGTCTTGCAAGTGAGGATCGAGCAACTGCGGCCATTCTTGGAATCGTTCAAGCTGCCCCGAACATGTCAACCGCAGAAATATTTTATATCATCGAATGGAGACTTACAATATCTATCAGCCGAGCTTCTTTCTGAGCCTGGCACCATCTATGAACGCTACGTGTGGATTGGCCGCCAGAGGTTTGCTTCCATAGCAGCGGGGTGAGTTTCTCCTTGAACTCTTTCAACAGCTCGCCAGATGCTCGTTGAAGCTTTACGTCTCTATCCGCCGGTGCATCCATTCGGGGATTTCTTTCAGATCAACTGGATCTGAATACCCAAAGGCTGCTGGGATCCGATAGGACAAGAGACGATTCACTATATGGGGAAGTTGACTTCATGTTGACCTAGTCTTCAAAAAGACTAGCCGGGCAAGTTTGCACTTCACGTGACAATGTCCTCAAACGAAGTACAGGGTGCATGTATACGAATATTATGAAAGTGATTAATTGGATAATTTTAACATATTAACCGTCATAAAATATGACAAATACACGATATATATTGTGTGTAGAGAAAAGACAACACAATTGGCTAGCGTCCCAAGGCGACGACTTCCCCAAGCTCATTTTTCTTCTACATCGATCCATGTACAAAGTGTGCGAAGAGTAAAACGAAATAAATAACTAGCAAAGAGAGAGAAAAAAATGAAAGAAAAAAATGAAAGAAAAATACAAAAAGAATGATTCTTGTGTGCATCATCCGTGAATCGAACACGGGCCTCGTCGATGGCAACGACGAATTCTACCACTAGACCAATGATGCTCTTGTTGTTGGTATGACACTAAAATACAGCTATATAAATGGAATGAATTGCGATCTGGCATTGGCCTCCGCTCTTTCTCCGCCGCAACATTTGACGAGCTCTAATCTCGACCGAGTACCTTTGTACAAACGACCTCAACTTCCTAAAAAGATGGCGGCGGCAGCTGCATCAGGTTCGGGTATTCCACCTAATTCCACGTATGTATACTGTCTTCGCATCCAGAACTGAACTTTACTAACTCATCATTTATAGGGTTTATGTTCGTCCTTCGTTTGCTTCTTAACAATGCTGAATCTAACCGCCATGCCCAGGTGCGCAACTTAGAAGAGCGTGTGAAAATAGACGAGTTGAAAGATGCTCTTTCAGAAATCTTCTCCGAATATGGCGAGGTTCTTGAAATCGTCGCGAAGAGGAACCTAAAAGCAAAAGGACAAGCTTTCATCGTCTTCGATAACGTCGAATCCGCGCAACGGGCGATTGAGGAAGTCAACGGCTTTGATTTACTAGGGAAACCAATGGTTGTCGATTTTGCGAAAACGAGAAGTGATGCGACCGTGTTAAGAGAAAGCGGGCCTGATGAATTAGAAGTCCACAAGCGGCGACGTTTGGCTGAGAAAGGTGGGCGCATCACCCACTTATGTTGAGATTTTGCTGACAGTATTCTCTTCACTTTTACAGAAAGGAAACAGGCCCAAGAAGCACTCGAGACACAGCAAAAACTCAAACGTCCCAGCGGCGTTGTACCTGTCCCAGCCGAAACTGGACGCCCGGCCAAAACAGCTCGCGGGGCCGGACTCAAGCCGTCCAACGCTACTACTACTGTCATCCCAGACGAATACCTTCCACCGAACAAAATTCTGTTCCTCCGAGAATTGCCAGACGATATCGACTCGGATTCGCTTACTGCCGTATTTGGTCGCTTCGAAGGCTTCCGCGAAGTGCGTTTGGTGCCTGGTCGCAAGGGTATCGCATTCGTTGAATATGAAAGTGAAGCGGGTGCTATAAGTGCGAAAGAAGCCACGTCTGGAATGCCAATGGGGCCTAATAATAAGCCTGTTCGTGTCACATACCAACGACAATAGGTGGTTATCCTTGGGTCTGGGGTCTGGCGCTGTGTTTAATTCTCCTGATATCTTTCTTGGTCATCATGTACGAAACGAACTTGTGTTCATTTGTTTTCTAAATTAAGGAATGGAAATTTATGGAAATTACGAGCACGATCGTTTGAGCTTGATACATCATCGAATGTTATAATGACTTCGGTAACAAAGCCATCAATATAAAGTATTGCAACAATGAACTAAGGACATGTACACATCACCATAATTAAAATATCCAAATTAGAAGATGACGTCCTCGTCCTCTTGTCCAAGAACATCGGTTGTTTCTTGCTCTTCCGCATTGCCGTTTGCATCTTTTTGCCGTTGTGCAAGAATTTCGGCATCTTGAGCAGCCGTGTCACGCTGCTTCTTATTGGAGACCTTCTTCAGTCGATAGAATTCCTCTCTATCAAGTTCGTCGAGTTCGGAATTGATATCTGGAAGCTGTTAGCGCAGTATTGGAACAAGCAGAAGAGTAGTATCACCGACATTTAATGGTGTTCTCAGTTCGCGGAATGATGACATGCTCGCTATATGTTATCAGTAACTCATCTTGTAAGCTCGGTGGATAGGTCGGCTTTACATGGCGTTCACTATAGCGTTTCGTTAGACATGAACCTTTGATTTATTAGATATCGCGGACGTACCTCTCCTATTGACAACCTTGATGACTTCATCCAGAATAACAAAGGCAGTCTGTTCAATCCCAATCAGCTGTCTGTGTGCATGGGCCGCAAAACCAGAGCACTCACTTGCAAACTTGCAAGCTCCACAAGAGTTTCGACGGCTCGAGCATATGTTTCCCGAGACCGCTGTACTTGTTGCCCTCCCTTTCCAAGACCAGTCAAGCCAAAATCATTTGTGCTTTCTGCAATTACGCTCTCGAATTGAGGAAGCAAGACTCCGGACACGTTGTCTTGTTTTGTTCGCAGACGAAATCTGGCTTGTTTGGCGGACTCTTGAATTTGGAACCCGATATCTCCTCCAACGGCATATGTGACCTCGGCCAACGAGAAAGCAGCAATTTGCATAACTCGACCCATCTTCCTCTTAGCTTCATCGATGCGTCTTGTGATTTCTATATCGACGGTAAGTAACTCGGCCTGGGATATAAGAGCTTCGTTCTGGGAATTTACCTCGGAACCGCCTACACAAAGATGTATATTAGCAAGATAATTAAGGACATAATATACCAGGACTTACTTTGTCAAAGCCTCACTCTTCCTCTTCAGTAAACTATGACCTATCTCAGCGCCCTTGAGTTTACTCTTCATCAAGCCAAGGGACTGGCGGGTCGGAAAGATAGCTTCGCGTCCCTATAAAAAGGTAAGTTTCACAAGCTTCCACGAGAGGACCAATATACATACCACTGCACCCGACATGATTGTGGTTCAGTATTATGCCGGTATCCTTATTGAGTAGCAAGCTGAGTGTTGTCATCAGCGCATGACGACGGACGGATTAGGTCGATATGCAGGGCAAGCTCGGGCCACTCACTTGTCTCGTTGTCTGCGGGTGGGCGGGCACCGCTTGCCCGAATGCGGTTGGTTGTCACCACGTGACCTCCGTCTCGTCACCTCAAAGAATCGAGTGTTTGTAGGCGTTCTCAAAGTCAGTCAACTACCGTCAACAATTCCCCCTGTCCAAATCTGCTTTGCCTCCCATTTGCGTGGGCATCGTGGAGGCGTTTCCTGTGGACCTAGGCAAAAATGCCAGGGACCTTGCTCCCTCCTCGATCCAAGCGACATCACGCGCAAATGGAGCGAGTTTCAGCGGCAGAGCCGGATCTTTACTTGATCGTGAGTATTTCACACGTTCTATTCTCGGACTCTCGCTAACAAAAATGCGTATAGTCAAGTGAAGACATTATTTACGAGCAGGATCTTCTCCGAGATCCTGGAAGTATTAAGCCGTGGATGTCTTATATCGAATATAAGCAGCAAAATGGCACACTCTATGAGCAAGCCTTTGTGAGTACAGGTTGGAAACAATAAAATTGGCTAGCTAACGGCTATAGATTATGGAACGGGCGTGTAAACAGCTACCTCGGTCCTACAAGTTATGGAAACTGGTAAGTTCTGGGGAAAAAAAAGGAAAAGAAGCATCGACTAAATCACAATAGTACCTGGAGCTCCGAATCAGCCACCTCCGTGGTCGCAATCCCGCTCTTCACCGCGACGAATTTCAAAAAGTCAACGGACTCTTCGAACGTGCCCTAGTCTTGCTCAATAAGATGCCCCGGATCTGGGAGATGTACCTTTCTTTCCTGCTGGAGCAACCGCTGGTCACCCAGACTCGTCAGACCTTTGATCGTGCACTTCGCGCTTTGCCTATTACCCAACACAACCGCATTTGGAAGTTATACAAATCCTTCGCTCGGTCTGCGTCTGGAGACACTGCTATCCAAATATGGGCACGGTACATGCAAGTGCACCCTGAAACAGCGGAGGATTATATTGAGCTGCTCGTGGAACTCGGTCACTACACGCAAGCCGTACGAAAGTACATGGAAATTCTCAATGATTCGACGTTCCGGTCGAAGGAAGGTAAAAGCCACTTCCAACTTTGGAGTGAGATGGTTGAGCTGCTTGTCAACAAGGCAAAGAAAATTGACACACATTCTCATGGAGGAATTGATGTCGAAGCCATAATCCGCAGCGGAATTGATAGATTTTCTGATCAAAGAGGAAGACTATGGGCCGGTCTTGCTACATACTGGATCACGAAAGGCAATTTCGAAAAGGCGAGAGATGTCTTTGAAGAAGGAGTAACTACTGTCATGACAGTGCGCGATTTCACAATGATCTTCGATTCTTATGTGGAATTTGAAGAATCAATTATCGGCACTCTCATGGACCAAGCCGCCACTCGTTCGAAGAAAGGCAAGGTCGATGAGGATGCAGACTTTGATCTCGATTTGCGCATGCTGCGATTTGAGCAGCTTATGGACAGACGCCCTTTCCTTGTGAATGATGTCCTGCTCAGGCAGAACCCAAACAACGTCATTGAATGGGAAAAACGCGTTGGGCTGTGGGGTGAAAACAAGACAGAGATTGTCAACACATACGCCGCTGCCATTGCTGCTATCAACCCCAAGAAGGCACATGGCAAGTTTCATGAGTTGTGGGTGAATTACGCCAAGTTCTATGAGCAAGGGGGTGATATCGACACTGCGCGAGTCATATTCGACAAAGCCGTCAAAGTCCCTTTCAAAACGGTAGCTGAACTGGCTGAGACATGGTGTGAATGGGCCGAAATGGAGCTCCGAAACGAAAACTTCGATAAAGCGGTGGATATCATGGCCAAAGCAACTCAAGCCCCCAAAAAATCGACGGTAGATTACTTCGATGAGTCTCTTTCCCCCCAGCAACGAGTTCACAAGAGTTGGAAACTGTGGAGTTTCTATGTGGACCTAGTTGAGAGTGTTGGTACGACCGATGAAACCAGGAAGATTTATGACAGAATTTTTGAGCTACGGATAGCAACGCCTCAGACCGTGGTAAACTTCGCCAATCTTCTGGAAGAGAACAAATACTTCGAAGAATCTTTCAAAATATACGAACGTGGCTTGGATCTATTCAGCTATCCTGTGGCATTCGAGCTTTGGAATCTGTACTTGACCAAGGCCGTAGATCGCAAGATTAGTATCGAAAGACTACGGGATCTTTTTGAGCAAGCACTCGATGGATGCCCTCCCAAATTCGCCAAGGTATTGTATTTGATGTATGGTAACCTGGAAGAAGAGAGAGGTCTTGCCAGACACGCTATGCGCATTTATGAACGTGCCACGAGGGCTGTTTCCGATGAAGATCGTCTCGAGATGTTCAACTTCTACATTACGAAATCTGCGTCCAACTTCGGATTGACATCGACCCGTCCAATCTACGAGCGTGCGATTGCGGCTTTGCCTGACAGCGAAGCCAAAGAAATGTGCCTCAAGTTTGCGGAGATGGAGAGAAGGCTCGGTGAAATCGACCGGGCTCGTGCGATCTATGGACATGCTTCCCAATTCTGTGACCCCCGTACCAATGCCGGTTTCTGGCAGAAATGGGAGGCATTCGAAGTTCAGCACGGCAACGAGGATACGTTCAAGGAAATGCTCCGCATTAAGAGAAGTGTTCAAGCACAATACAAGTAAGTCCATTTTATCCCCACTCAATTGTTTTTGTTGTCCTGGAAGATTAACGATTGTTTTCAGCACCGATGTCAATTTTATTGCGTCTCAAGCTATTGCCCGCAGCCAGCAACAACGCGCTCAAGAAAATGGAGAAGCAGACATGGGAGACGAAGAAGCAGACAAAGAACGCGCGGACGCTATGGCAGCACTGGAACGCCAAGCTCGTGCCCCGGTTGGGTTTGTTGCTGCTAGCACAGGTCCAGAGGGTGGAAATCGCCCTCCAGCTGCGGGCAAACAACCTGCACCAGCAAACGTAAATCCTGATGCTATCGACCTCGATGATGATGAAGACATGAACGAATAGAAGATGTTTGTGTCATTGCATTCATTCATCGACTCGATTACTTGGTGTGGCATGTTGCTCCCGGTAGTAATTGTGACAAAGGGTGTTTAGTGATTGAAATTTGAGAAATACTCCTAGATTCAATCGTCAAAGAGGAAGTCCGAGGAAGAAATGCATATTTTTATCATATATTATAGCGGTTGGGCGAATCTGGAGTTTACAGGCTATATGGGAAGGGCAGTGAAATTTATCCGTTTTAGATGTTTACAGTTTCGAAGAAAACCCCCCAAGTCTGGAGGAAATACAAATCGGTTCAACTTTGATTTATACGGTAAATGACTACATGTATGATTGTTTCAAGATAGATTTCAGATAAATGTAAATTCAGCACATCCATGTCATGACCAATTCTAAAACGTTACAGCCGAGGTGCTGTGACCAGTTGACGCCTATACATATACGTGGCCCTGTACATACATGTCTCTATTGATGTACAGTAGCTGACATCGACACATATCAATTGATATGTCAACTGGTAATAAGTCTGGTTGAGTTCCACGAGACCAGGTACATGTATGTAAATAATTATTGAACACTTCAATGTCTAATTTTATATATAAATATCATGTGCAATTGATGCACGATGTAGCCCTGCCGGCATCAGACATCAAATGATCTATCAATTAATCCATTAACATTGACCATTGAAATCAACGAGTCAATGTTCCATGTTTCTAATGTTCTGCCATCAACTTACAAAGCGTTAAGATATTCCCACACTATATTTCAATACATCAATTGATGCTCCAACAATACATGTATTAGGTCATGGTTCCAGATGTCTGTTTCGTCACGCCAATATATAAGTTGATATTTTGATATTTATGTGGAATGAAAATATAATAAAAGTAATCTGATGATACAAGAGCCATAGACAAGTAATAAAAAAAAAAATAAAGAAAAGAATGATAACAAAGAGAGGAATGACCGAAGGTAAGAATGTTCGGTCAGATCTAAAACGCTATATGGTATCCATGCCGCCGATCATTTCGTTAAAGAATCCATGGGAAAAGAGTGCTGGTGAACCAGAAGTGTATGATTAGTCCACGTCAGAAATCCGTGGAGCTGTGTCATCCGACCGGGTTTCCTCTGTTGACTTTTCATTACTAGGTTCCGTTGACCCGGTATTGTTCTGTTCAGGACTGTGGTTATCACTAGGAGCTGCCGATTTTCCTTCCTGGGGCGGAGGGGTCGGGAATAATTCCTCAAATAGGTTGGGCAGGAAGCGGTCAAGACGTTTGGAAGTTTCAACCCATATTTTCTCCTTGCTGGGATCATCTGCTGGTGGAGGAGCGAGGTATCCGCTGTCCGCCATGACCAGGAGAATGTTTTTGACGCTCTCGGGAATTGCCTCTTCCTATGACGTTATTAGCAAATGTACAATAATAATATTGAGTGGTAATGATAGAGGGATTCGCACCAGACTATCTCCTTGGCCACTATTCATCATCCGATCAAGAATGTCCAGGATCTTGAGCCATAAATCCAGCATATTCGTTGAGCTCGATAGCTGATCAAGATAGCGTAAAAATGTTTTGCAAACAAGAGTAGCTGCCTGAACACGCGTTTCACTCATCCCAACTGGGTCAGAGTGATACACTTCGGGCTTTAGTAACCGCAGGATGAGCGGGAACAAAACATTATCGAAGATGGCTGTCCATTTTTTACTGTCTTCAGACGAGAACTCAAGAGAGACCAGAGAGCGCTGGAGGGTCGAGATGGCACGGTGCCGTATCTCACGACAGGGGTTTGTGCATTGTACAGTTAACGATTGGAAGATGGGTGACCAATAAGCGGCCCAAGCTGTTTCGAATGAGTAACTTGAAGTAATGGATATATGCTAAACGTGAATAAAGCTTACCCTCGCTCTTTTCCAGGTGAGATTGTTGAATCAATGTTGGAGCACGGTTAGACAATTGATATATGAGGCCGATGGCATTAATGCCTCGTGTCACAATATCATTCTCCCTAGATCCAGTTAGTGAGTCGTCATTTATACATTCAAAAACGGGATCCATACGTCGTTGGTTTTTCTGCTTTGTTTCCCCTAGCACGACGATGGGCGTCTCTCTTACGCTCGTCGGCTGCACCTACACTAGCTGCATGCGCGAAATCATGCGCAAGCCCAACTGCGGCTTCGTAATTATCCGCCGAGATAGCAGGTGGTACAGTCTCCACAATCTTTTGCAGCATTTCGAAAATCATAGGAGCAGAAGTACCATCTGGAAGGAGGCGTTGTAAGATAGACCAGAAGTCGGGAGAAACAACGATTTCCTTCCTTAACGGGTCTGAATCGGCTAAGCATCGAGTCAGGCTCTTGAGTACCGGAGTAGCTGAGTTCTCTAGAATATCTTGGTCGAAGCTAGAGATAGCATGCAAGATCACGGGAACACGCATAAAAGGTTGCTCCTAGGGAGTGTTAGTTGGTTGGTTATAGTAGTCTTGGCGAGAAAACTCACGTAGCTCAAACGAAGAAGATTGAGCAGATAGTGTATCACTCGTGAAGTTATGATAGGGTGAATATTTCGCGCATCTCTAATGATTGCTTGTAGCGAGCCGGCTAAGTTTTCACCGATTGTTTCAATCGTCTTCTGGTCCCGAAGGGCCAAGACAGTGGCCAATTCCAATGTATACAACATACCAGGGTTGTACCCTGGAGACGTTAAATCGCCTTTGGCGCTAGGTGGTCGTGGGCCCCCAGATGACAGGCGCTCAGGTTTCACTACAATGACAACCGAAGCATTCTCTTCTGGAAGTTCCAGGAGAAGTGCGTCCACCAAGGTCGAGAGAGATGAATGTGGTAGGTTCCTGCCATCATGTTAAACCAATACACAAGGACCAAATAAGGGAACATACTTAAGATTTGATAGCACCTCGTCAATGCTACAGGCATTGACACAGTCAATGGTGCATAACGTATTGTCAAGCTCTTCATCTGAAGGTTCAGGTGGATCATCGGCCGCGTAGCTTGAAAGATATGATGTGAATGCTGAGAAAAGGCCGGATTCACCGCGGTTATCGCGTTCCACGACCTGGGAAGGTGGTTGGAGAGGGATTGGGGGTATTTCCAGAGTGGAATTGAAATCTTGCCCAAAAGAAGGAATAAGAGAGTTGATGAAGAGATTGTGGAGAATACGAATAACGTATTTCCAGCTTTGATCGATTACCTTCTCATTGCCGCGCAAAACCCTGAATAACACCACTGTGGCGAGCTGTGCTCTAAAATCTCGGCCAAACTTGACAGCCATCTCGCTGACCATGACGGTTTTCTTTCCAGCTTGGACTTCTGTATTAAGTGACGTATTAGGTGGCGTGTCAGTCGCCAAGGTACTTATTGAGGCCAAGCAGTAAATAATACGGTCATAAGCCTCTGTTATACCGTACCTTGCTGCAATTTGTGCGCACTGATCAAAGCCCTGGACCACCCTCGAATACACAGCATCGTCAGAAGCAGACATGAAGACGTAAGAAAGCGTGGCGACAACTGGCCGCCAAATAGCAGCAAACATCTCGGCATCATAGATATTGGTATCGCAAATAACCAAGTCACCTGCGGCGGGGGTTTTCATCAACAGTTCCTTCCACGCGAAATCAAAAGCATGTTTGTTCTCATGCTCATCCGGAAGAATAATTTCATTGTGCTTGATGGAATTGTAAATTCCTTCCAAGTATTCCGGAGCAAAGTCTTGACCACCATTTACGCCTCTCAAATTTTTAGCAAAGTCGAGGTGAGTCATCCTGTTCACCGACTTGATGTTCGGATTATAAAGTTCGGTGTTAAGCATGATGATGCCATATACCAAGACGAACAAAGCATCTTTGTCCACTATTTCGGTTGGTTCTGCTTTTATCATGTATTTTTCTGAAAAGACTGTCACAATTCTCTCAATCAATTGCGATTCGCCAGGAAGCCGGAAGGATCCGAGAAGCTCGCGGAGAGCGTCAACAACACTTTTCCCTGCGAAGTCAAATAGGTCCACAAACGCCTCCAGCAAGGCTGAGTTGGATTTCTTGGATATAAACTCGCCCAGTATCTTCTTGGAAATGCGAGATGTGCCCTTAAGAAACTGCGCAACAAGCGCTGGATCATCGGGATTCTCGATAATACCTTGAGATGCGAGGTATGCAATTCCCGATTTAGGGTCCTCGTTAAATTTGGAAGCTCCTCGAACAATAAGTTTCTTTCTCTTTCGTTGATTTTCCAGTTTCGCCGGGTCGGGAAAACCTTCAAACTGGGGTTCATCGTCCAGCCTGTCAGCAATGGACTGTATAAATCCCAAGAGAGAGTCAAGGCAAAGAGGAGGGACATTAGTTGTGCTCCAGGTTGCAGAATCGGGGAATGCGTTTCTGGAGAGCAGTCCCACCATATCCTCGCAAATGTCTGCACGGTCTATCTCGCTGTCGTAGTTGACAAATAGTTCCACCATGAAACTTGGTATACGAGCCAAGACTCCGATACTTTCAACCATTGCTTCTCGGGCCTCGGGCTTCCTAGAGCCGCCCTCCAGGCCAAGTTTCTGTCGGTCTTTTACGGGAACTGGGGTCGATCTGCCGCTGCTGGTTTGAGAGGGAGAAGGCTTGACCAACTTTGGTGCTTGTGGAACCCCTTCATAGAGCAATGGATTGATGCCGGGCTCTCGTGGAATATCAACACGAGGGTGAAGACAGGCAACGAGGTAGGACAAATAAAGTTCCTGTTGAAGTTTTAGAACTGGTCGGCATGTTGACAGTAAAGTTCCTGCAACTCTAAGTGATCCATTGAGAATTGCAATGCTTTCTGACCGAACTAGCTGGAAAAGGTGGCGGCAAAGATCGTCTTCAGCTAGTTCGGCGACTGACGAATGACGAGCGATCGCAGGACCAGCAACTTCAAGAGCAACATCAATGATTCTTAAAGCCATCACTCTCATGGTGTCGGTATGTTGGGGATTATGTGGGTCCAATAAATCAATTAAAACGCGGAATAATTCTCGAATTGACAGTAAGCCATACGGCTTCACTTCTGTGGGCTCTGCCTCCTCATTTTCAGGTACTGGGGTAGCTGGCTTATCTTCGTTGCTGGGTGGTGGAGGAGACGCATCGTCACTTAAACGTTCCTTTTCTTCTTTCTCAGGAGGGGAAGTGTCCGAGCCCATGGACGACGGGTGCTGAGGAATTACCGTGTCTCCGTCAACAGAAGGATCCATTTTCAATGTAGTCGTGCCGTCGTCTGTAGACTTTATCTGATGTGGACCGTCTGGCTTAACCTCCTGCTCCTTAATCGTACTGAGCCTCATGAAAATGACCTGGCACATATTGACCATTGACATCTCGGCAGATCGGCGAAGAACCTCTGATAGACGGTTTTGACAGCACATGCTCAATCCTGTTTCCATCATTTCGCAGACGCTCTCATCGCCAAGCAATTCTCCCTCAGGCCTCGATAGCATGCCTTCCATCAGTTTCAGAATTCTCAGCAGAACAACCTCGTCAGCGACAGTATCGCTGGCTTCGAATCGGCAATGTGTAATGGCAGCTGAAAGCAGTTGCATGGCTATGGAGATGCGAGGAGAGTCGCGGTTGATTATATTATAGGCAAGGAATTTCGTGACTGCGATCAAGGCGAGCGAAGTAATCGGCGCTGACGTAGAAGATGAACGGATGACCTGGAGAAACGGGTGGAGTAATGCTGGCGCATCGAAGGATCGAATGTCTTTACAGCTCTTCAGATCACTCCGGAGACGAGTGAAAGCGGACATGAGAGGGTTGTCCTGCATGCTCTTCCCTTTCTTACCCCTCAACCCCCATCTGTTGGCCAATGCATGATCTCCATCAACGGCAGATGACGGAGTCGGTCCGGCAGAGTTTGCTTTATTGTTCCCAGTCGCCTTGTTCCTCGTGTTTGCGATTGGAGAGGCGGAAATCTCGCGCTCGCTGCCTTTGGTAGAGCCGCTGCCGCCCAGGATAGCGGCCACGGAAGAGTGAGCCCAGCGGGCATGCTTGCGCATAGCGGAGGTGACGGTAATGCATTCTGTGGTGACTAGGGACACCGGATCGACCGATATTGGTAACGATGAGTCCGGCATCATGGATGCATGAGATGGGGAGAGGGGCGACATGCTGCAGCACTTCCAAGAATCTGCCATCTGGCGGAACTGTTCAGCGCCTACGGCAAGTTGTTAGCTTCGGGCCTGGAGCCGCTGCCAGAGCTCCTCCTTTGGGTTTAGCGTGCTTGCTTAGTCCGACGAAGTATACAGTCTGTTTTTTTTTTTTTTTTTTTTTGTTTCCCTTAAATAGTTTCTCCAGGTTAAATATTTTGAATGGACTAATGGAATCTAGTAGATTTGAGTGTAATGCAATGTTTCTCTCGGCCAGTTTATTAACCAAGTAACAAGCAAAGAAAATGCTAATCAGGCCCTGGGCCTACAAGGCAGCCCGACCTACTACACATGAATTTCTCCCAAGCCGCAACGGCTCCTGGCAACAAAATCCTCAAGGTGATATTGATGGTAATCTCACGGATCCAACAGTTATATACCTGTGTTCCTGGGGAGGTCCGTTGCTCTTGCATTGATATCAATGGTTTTTGGCGTCGGCGTCAAGGCACGTGAAAACAAATAGACGGCTAGTCTACATTGGGCTTCGACCCACTACGTTATTAGAAATGGCCAATGATAGCCGCTAGAAGTGGCTTTCTCAGTACCTTACTAACCTCTCCTGGTTAGCCTGTTGATCTCCTGGACACTATTCGCTGCTTGCTGTTGTTGATGACCCACTCTGCGCATCGCGGGCGCAGCGCATGGCGAGAGTTGCGGTCAGTGACTTCTTTCTCTTCTTGTCCTCTACATTTATGATTTGTATGATCTCTGGGAAGCAGCGACCTGGCTTGTCATATTGCAGCCCGGCTTGATTGATAGCGGGTGTGTGTGACGGTTGACTGCGCTTTACTCCTCACTTTTGTTTTGATGACTTGCATCCGCATCCGCATCTTAACGCGCCCCGCCGCTCGCGCTCTGATCGTTGCTCTGTGAATTGCCAGCGCACACGTCTGCAAACACCTAACCGTTTATTCCTACTTTCGCTTCCATTCTTTTTTTGTCCCCATCGTCACACCATACCGTGCGTATACCACGCTCTACGTTGAGCTTCCAGACTTCATGGCGCGCTTCGCATGCGCTCTCGCCGCCCCCGGTGTTTTGATATAAGCATTTACGTTGGATGGAATAGTACGCGCGAAATAAGACGACAAACCGCACGAATCAGACGAAATAATCGATCTATGCATCTTATCCCTCTGCGGCTCTTGAACAACAATCTATAGGTCTACGAGGAAGCTGCGACTGGTAAACCGCCCATGCGAGCACCATGGCCACTATCACGACCTCCCTGGCGGAGCAGCCGCTGGAGCAGCTGGCGCTGTACCATGTCATGGACCCCTACCTGTCGTCTGTGTTTGTTTTCTACGGCTCCGTCGCAACTGCCAGCAGCTCTCGAAACCAGGCCCATGTCTTCACAGCTGCGGGTGTCAAAAGCTATTCCCGCATCATCGTCTCTCCCGCAGCTCCCCTCTATGTCGCCGTCAACCACCTTCCACGAGAGAAACAAGGCGACGAAATCTGCCGGGGTCTAGCTGTCAGCCTCCTGAAATATTTCAAAGACTTGCCTATGCCGGCCAAAGAATGCTTGAACCTGCTTGCAAAAGCACACAAAGCCTCCGGGAGAGTTCCGAAGATGTTCGAAGAAACCCACGCTGCCGAGCTGGCCAATCGTATGACCAAAATAACAAATACTGGCGATATCGTGCGCGATCTGCGAGACGCATATGACGATAAAAAGGTGCCATGGATTGATTTGGACGTTGTAATACCACCGGGCTCAATCACACAACCCCCGCCAGAAAACAATGGAAAGCCTACAGAACTAGATGAAGTTATCGATGACGGCCAGGCTAGTGGACAGTATGGAAAATATGCCCCGTTGATCGAAGCTCTTGGTGATCCGGTCTTCCTTCCTACCTCGCGTCTTCGGCGAGCACCGTCTCAGCCAACAAACCTCAGCAAATCCAAGGTGTTTACGAAAAGCCAAAAGGAATCCCTACGGCTCGCCATGTGTGAGGTTGTTGATACTGAAGAACGTTATGTGAGCAAAATTTACGACTTGGTCCACAACGTGGTTCAGGAGTTTCAACACAAAGCCCGTTCAAAGTCCGTGTCCAGCTCTAGTCCGGATGAAACTGCCCTAGCAGTACTCTTCCCACCGTGTCTTAATGAAATACTGGAAGTAAACATGGGATTCCTTGAAGTTATACGACAAATCTTGGAAAATACTGAGCATGAAGCCATAGCAGATCTCGCACAAGATACCGACCTACAAACTTCGGCGTCCAGTCGCATTCAATCAAGGCAAGGAAAGGATCCAATGGGCACAGTCGCATTTGCAAATGCACTGATTGAATGGTTCCCCCGGTTCTCTACGCCATACGCCGATTACATGAAAGCCCATACCGGATTCACGCAGACCTTGAATTCTTTCTTGAAAGATGACAAGACAAGTTTCTCTCGACGAGTTTACGAGACTGGCGAGCAAAAGTTGCGTTCTCTACTCATGGAACCTGTCCAGCGACTTCCGAGATACAGCCTACTCATTGATGCCATGACGAACAACATCCCCTCCGTTCATCCTTCTGTAAGACTCTTTCTCAAGGCCCGGGATATCATCAAGGAAATTTGTTCCCTCGATACTCCGGCAAATACAGACTACATGCGGAGCCTGAGACATTTAATGAGCATGGTCGAATTTTGGCCACCTTCTGTTGTCCCTCAAGGTCGACTCATAAATGCAATCGACTCCTTCGAAGTTCTCCCACCATATCGCGCAGGAGATCAAGACCCATCCAATAATAGCATCATGATGCTTCTCTACAAAAACTGTCTTGTACTGCTATCACGAACTCCAGGAAGCATCATGACAGCACGGGGTCTATTATCGGAGGTAGAAAACCAAGCTGCTGCTGTTACCGCTGGCGATAAACCATTGTCGCAACCAAACCCGCAGTTTCGTTTTATTAGGTCATTTGACTTGGCGACCTTGTTCTGTCTAACATCATCTAATGGCGACATCTTGTATCTGATGCCCAGTAACACTCACTCCACTGGTGCTCTTGGATCAACTCAATTAACTCCACAAGCTCTGCAATTATCGGGGATGTATGAAGGGCGGGCCAGCCGGCTCATAGAGGAGATTTTCAAGGCCAAGATTGAGGGTCGATTCTCTGAGAAAGAACGTGAGAATGCAAAATGGACCCTACGGAGTCCTACCGTGACACCTGGAAGCCTAGGAATCCTAGCTCCTGTGTTTGAAGAGGATCCTAATGGGCTTATGCAAAGAATTGGCCATTCAAGCGCTCGAATAGTGTTTGATACTCCCAAAGCCATATGCATGAAGACTTTAGAGAATGCGTCCGTTGATGCGATTGTCTCTGTTGCATTGGCTGAGGATAGTCAATATAGGCTGGAAATAAATACTGCTTCTGGATACAATGCTGTGGAAACTGTGACCATTGATGAATTCATACCAACCCTCTCGGCAAGGCGTGAGTTCATCTTCATCTCTCTTTATGTCTTCTTTCACTTGGATTTTGCTCACTGGGTATAGTCTGCTCCATTCTTCCTGCCATATATCATCCGCAAAACCGCAGTTTGACGGAAACTTTGGTTTACTCGAACTTGGATATACTCCGCCAAGTTGGGAATCATATCATGTCTCAGACAAAAACATCTCGTGGATTCCGTCCTCCATCCCCTACGAAACTCATTTCAAATCTCTGGGGCGGTGGCAGTCAAACAAAAGATGCTCCCTCATTATCAAAGGCGTTTAATCCGAACTTGGCTCTGAATGACATTCCGAAGATGACTCCTAAGTCCTCAGCACGACCAACCACGTCTCCTGCAGCACTCGATGAGGCCCCTCCCAAAATCTCCATAATTGCACCGCAGCATGCAAATGAAGACGATCGCCTTCGAAATTTGGAGCAAACGTTTTCTTCTTACGTCCTTGCTCTGCGCTCACGAAGTGGCAATATAGTTGGGCGTACCCTACGAGGAAGGGCCGCCGCAGACCAAACTATGGTTAACGAACTCTACAATATCCTTCTAGAAGACTCCAGCAAGCTCCAAGCGGCTGCAGAAGTTCCTGTGGATGTTCTTTTTGTGGCTTTTGAGACGTTCATTGCCAATGCTTGGAGCGATGAAATTGGACCAGTTCTCTCGCCTGATATTCTCCAAGCCATCCAGAAGAGCTTTGATTCCTCGTTTCCCAAGGATTTTGAAGACTTCTTTCGGCATGCTATTACTGAACTATCCCCACAAAATCGCCGTGCGTTGAGTGCAATGGTTCGACTTTTAGCTGAGCTTCTAGATGCCTCCGGAAACGATGGCGATAGAGGTGCACTGACAGCCGCATTTGCGGAAATTCTCGGTAGAGATGAAGCGCCAATGCAGTACATCTCCCTGCTGGATCGTTTAGTCGAGGATTATGATAACCTCTTTGAAGAAAATCCAACTGGATCAAAGTCAACCGAGACTACCCCAAGCAGACCTTTATCATCTCATACAGGCTCAATAGGTTCTAACGCATCTTCATTTCGAAAAAGATTCGGCTTCAGTTTGCATCGCGATAATTCCACTCGGTCTGATGGGGAGAGTAAGGTTAGCTCACTCATACGAACACTGAGTAAAACGAAGAATATTGTCAACGACAATGACGGGAGGATAACCCTATCTCGCTCCAGATCCACAGACACGGATTCGAGGCTGGCGGATCTTCTGCGACCAACTCAGCGCGATCGCCCCCCTCTATACGGTGCTTTCCGATCAGAAGAGAGTATCAGACGTCCGGGAAGTTCTCATGACGACAGCTTCATTCTCCATTCAATCGACGAACGGCCTTCTACGCCGCAGAAGGAACCTGGGCGTAGGAAGAAAAGACGGAGCTCGTTGTCTGATCTCCCGGGCTTCACAACGCCTACACGACCGGCAGCGTTTTCGCCCATTGATACTCCAAAGCCTCTGACACCCGCATCTACAAAGCCTCGTCCTCAATCTGAAGTCCTGTCTGGCCTCAAAGGGATACAGGGGATACTAATGCAAGATAGCCCTGCCGCAGAATCTACTAGTCGAATCCCTCAAACACCGCACTCCCCGAATCGCGTTGCACCATCCAAACGGCTTGGGTCTCCGATAAGACGTCCTACCTCGCCTATCCGTTCAGGGTCGCCAACTCGCAAAGAGAATACACAACCGCGTTCTAAACTGACCGAACGAGCTGTCAATAAAAAGAGTGATGGCCCGATATCACCTTTATATACTCGAAAGAAACGGTCTGAGACCCTTACCAGTATTCCTCAACCAGCGAAGACCACATTGCAACCCAAGGATCGTCCGACTACTTCACATGGTTCGGAATCGGGTACGAAGCGCGAGCAGCCCTGGTCATCTCCGCAAAAGCCTCAAAGACTGCGGCTGCAAAGTCCACAGAAGGTATGTGTGCGGAAAATGTACATTTTATGGGGCTTTCCTAACAGTTATGCAGCTTCGAGACCGAATACAAAATGAAATGCTGGCTCAGAGTAATGCCGAGTCTTCGTTCGAGGCTGAGTTGCAGCTTATTAGTAAAGAGATATCCGCCTTAACACAGCCGTCCTCACCAACCAAGCAGCGCCGGCCAATCTCATCTGAAATAACAGCAGCTGGGAATATCATGAGCCGTGTGAGGAGTCTGGAAAACAAATTCACGACTTTCAGCACCGAAATGAGTGATCGGACGGCGGCTTTACAGAAAGACCTGGAAAGCACATTAATTGTTAGTGAGAAACGAGCCAAGAAGCTGGACGAGCTCTATCGCGAAGCTAGTGCTGAAAACGAGGCACTTTATGAGAAATTCAACACGGAGCTCAGCAAGGTTGTTAAAGATGTCCGGGCAGGTAACGGAGAAGATACTCTGAAAACGCAGCTCAGAGATGCGTTGGAGGAGCTCGGACGGGTGAAGAAAGAAAATTTGAGACTGAAACGAGAAGTTGGTGGTCTCAAGGCTGTTCGGGCCGACACTGATTTGCAAGCTAGAAAACCTGGCGATGGGGATGAGGCGCCATAGCCAGTTTGTAAAGTTTCATAAGTTTCTTTGTATGGGTGGACGTTATGCATATAGATATCTTGTAGATTTGCGTGCTGAATTGGCTGGGTTCTTTTGAGCGCTGCATAGGGTTCCTGTTACATACCTCCTACGTATGAATACTATACATATTATTGTCAAATAAGATTACATTTCCGATAATTCTATTATCTCCATATGCACCATACTACCGATCATTCTTCAGGTTCGCTGGAACCTATGGCATTTATAAATGTGTTTCTGGATTCATCTTTGCTTCGAGCAGTACAAAATGAACAAAGCATGAAATATCATCCGATTTAGTTTTTCATGGTCCCAAGCCAATGATTGATATTTGACCTGTCTTCGATCAGTATTTACCATGCATATACACCATCCTTATGAACCAAACAGCCCACATCTGCGTCTCGTTCTCCGCGAACAATGCTCAAGAGAAGATTCCCAGAGTCGTCTGCATCTCCAGCCATTCCCCAACCGCTCTTTTCCTCTTCGCTTGGCCCACGAAGATTCGATCTCACAAATCCAGGGCTCACAGCAAAGACCTTGAGCCCATCGGAGCCATAGTCTCTTGCTTCCAAGACAGCAAGCATATTCAGAGCAGCTTTACTGACTTGATACGCGCCACCATTCTTGATTTTATCATGGCTTATGGTTTTCTGCATAGCATTTTTCACCAGTGTTCGCGCCCCAGAACTCACATAAAGAGAATATGGATTCTGAGACTTGAGCAGCAACGGTCTAAATGCATCGGCAACGACAGCAGGCCCGGTCACGTTTGTATCAAGACAGCGCTGGAAACTTTCACGGGTATTCGTATTTAGCCCACCGACTCCAGCGTTGTTTACGAGGACATCGAGATGACCAAACTTCTGTTCCACATAGTCCACTACAGCTTTGATGGACTCATCGTCTGTGACATCCAGTTTTTTAGCGGAGAGTGTTCCTTTGAGACCAGACAGAGCGGAAATCTGGTTCATTGCTGCTGTGAGTTTTTCTTCGGATCTTCCAGTCATGATGATGTGGTATGATGATGAAGAGCAGGCTAGGACTTTGGACGTTGCAAAGCCTATGCCAGAGTTGGCGCCTGAAAGTTCTGTCAAAGAAAGCACTTAAATGCGAATGATGATATCTACCATACCGGTTATCAGAATGATAGTAGAAGTCATATTTTTTCCCTTTAAACTGTTCACTTCTGTTATAAGAATGTCGAAATTTTGTTTCATTCAACCCACTTGGATTCAAAATGCTTGACTTTCTCTTCCTCCATGTCATCTCCACGTCTTATATAGTGACATCTCCTCAAGTGCTTCTTACTCACCGGAGCCTTATTTCCTAAATCCATCCATATTCCGAGTAATGAGAGAGGATGTCATGCTTAATATCTCATTTATCTCTACACTTGTTCTTTCGCCGACCTGTATATCAACTTTTGAGAGCCAAGTTAGGGTTAATACAAAAGAAAAATCCACACTAACCCCAAACAGGACATACGTGCGAGACATGAGACTTTAGTTCAACGGAGTTAAGAGGTCGATGTACAGGTCTAAGCCTGTTTGGTTATGGGGAGAACCCTGCATATGCATTTACTGAGGAGTTAGATCGGAGATAAGCTTATTACGGTCTGGCTATATAGACATTGTGTTGCTGTCTCGAGTAGTCCAAGTCAACAGCAACTAATAATTAATTTCAATTTTAGCGGTCAATAAACTGGGAATACGCAGCATGATGACGTGTGTGAGCTTGAGTTGTGAAATTAGACCCTGAAAGTCGCCGATGCTTATATCCGGGCTGTTAATTCAACTACCTATCGCCGCTAGGTTCAGATGGATCACGTACTGAAATGGTCTTAAATTGTACATGTATCAATGTAGCTTATTTATTCAAAATCATTTCCCAACAAGGGCAATATATATCCAATGCTTCTGGAATACTAATCATTTTTCATAAAAGCTATGTACAGTGCATATTTGATGTATATCTACTAGCAACTAGCGCCTTCCTGCCCATTTCCTTAGGAATAGTCGAAGACGTGACAGAAGTTTCGACTGGATTCCCTTAAAATAACTGAGACAGATTCCCTTTCAATCACCGGAACGGATTCTGGAACTGACTTCCCCCGAAAAACTCCTAGAACCACTGTGAATTTTCTCCGGTCTGAGCCAACCAAGAAGCTCCAACGCCTTCTCATCAACTTTCATATAAGCCCACTTGGAGCGGATTCTAAAACCGCTTTGACCTAGTAGATTAACCCCGAGAGTAGGAAGGGAAAGGTATTCCTTGGTCATACTTCCATCGGGGCCAGTGCCATTGACTGTAACGACGGGTAACGTGAACCGGGATTTATACGGTGCCACACTAAAGATTTCCTTAGACCGCCCGTGTTCCTCTAGTGCCTGGGATATTGGCTTCATATCCTCTTTGGTCAGACTACGAACAGTCACCTCAATAGGTGTATTGCCTTCTGTATTGGACATGTGTTGGAATTGTAGCCAGTATCGCGAGTCCCAAAGTACCGGCGTGGAATATTCGTGTTTATACACCTCTGAAACGACAAGCTCAGGAGCTGAATGGGCTTTGAAAGGTGTTCTTGTCACATGCCAAACATTCTTAGTCTCTTTATCTCTGACAGACAATGACCTGTAATGAGCTTCCCCGACTGAGAAGTCATGTGGCTGTTGACCTGCGAAAATAGCCCTGGCAAAGGGGGCATATTTCTGAAGAGGGAGAGATTTGTAATCAAGAGGTGATATCAGCTCTGTAATACGGCGTAAACTAGCTGGTAATAGTCGGGAATCCATCTCCGGCGACATCAACGGATGCGACTCATCGAGCACTGGGAATTGGATTTTCATGGTGCCTGATTCGGCGAAAAATTCGAGGATCTTACATTCCTGAAGCAGAGAGTCGGTCTGTTTCATCATATTAAGCAATGAAGCTCGATTCCTTGATATAAATGCTTTCATAGAAGGAGGGCTGAGGGCACGAGGCAGTTTGTTGGCTGATAGTAAACTTCGAATGGTGTTTCGCGCTGTAAGCGTTTTGTCGAGATTGGTGGGATCGTTAACGTATGGAATATGCAAATTTTCACAGGCTTCTAGTATGCTGGATTTTGAAAATTGTAACAGTGGCCTGCAAAGGAAGATGCCGCCATCGGCCATTTTGAAAGAAACATCGTCTTTGAAAACTTTTCCGCTCACTTTATTTTGAATTGTTTGGTAACCCGCGATTCTTCTAAAATAACCACTGCCTGAGAGACCCCACACATGTTGGCATTCGGGAATTCGACTCATATAAGAAATTCCAGTCAGTCCTTGGCGCCCCGAACGCTGGCATAATCTCAGGATTGCCGTCTCCACGTTGTCATCCAGATGGTGTCCTGTAAACAACGCCTCCAATTGGTTTTCACGACATGCTTGGCCCAGAGCAAGGTAGCGTTTCTGCCGAGCAGAAGTTTCAAAGGCAGTCACTTCAGTGACATCCTTTCCCTCCGACCACACCAGTGGCAGTATTTCAGACTCAATGCCTGCGCGAATTTGTCAGACTTCTGTAACACAATTTGACATACAGACCATAAACAAGAAATACAACATACCAAAATTTTTCAGCCATTCGGAAACTTTTAATGCCTCCTCGGAGCTCTCTTCACGTGCTTTATGATCAACAATAAAAGCTCTCAAGTAGAACTTATGATGTGGCTTAGCTAGTTGCAGGCGTTTGCACAAAACAGCTAAGACCATTGAATCAGCACCACCACTGACAGCAATTCCTAAAGGATACAAGAAGCATTGTCAGTGGGTAAAAACAGGATTGTTTAGGATTGTTTTGCAGCCAGCGCGGTTACATACCAATACGGCGTGGCAGGCAGCGACGCGGGTATTGCGGATCGCTCTTCCATGAGGCAATGAGTGTCTTGTAGAACTGATGCACCGTAATAGATCGGTGAGGTTTCGGTTTTAATAAACCCGCCATTCAGTTGATGAAATTCAGTTGCTGAAATGCAGGATCCAGGAAGTTGGATGGTTGTCGAGAAGGAGTTGCGACAAAGGCCTAGAGCGGGCGGAAGCCGTGTCAACTGGTCTTGGCGGCTGGCCATTGTCTTCAAATGCTACATCAATGATTCAACTCTGTCACAACTACCGAGCTAATTCTTTTAATCCAACTTCAGATAAAGATTATTTGATGATCGTTCCAAGTTCACGCTCGAACTATATACATAAACGGACTATAACTACAAACACATCATGTGTACTGCTGATGGTACTGACCCGACAGGACCCGGATTTTACAGTGGTAATGATAATGGTAATGGCTTATCGACACTGACCGTACGGTCTAGAGTACACAGTGGTTGCCCCTAACAATAGCAAGGAACAGAGCCCTTTAGAGTAGCTAAACACCGGAGATAAGAGGCGGCTCCGAGTTTGCATTGGTAGTGGAAGGGGGCAACACGCCGTTGGGATGGCTTTCGTCGTTTGACTCGGTCGTTGCCGGGTTCTCTGTGCTGGGAACTTCGACCACAGGAGGTCGAATTGTTTTCTTGCCGTTGGCTTTATAATATAGTATCATGTCGCCACCAGCGCGCCAGATGTGGGTTCGTATTGTCGCGAGCGTCATATTCTCGGGAACCAACTACACTATGTTAGGACCTATACAAAGGTTCTGAGAAAAGGGTTACGTACGATATTTTGGCAGTATAATTCCAAATATTCTTCCGGTTTCATCGGGTTCGGGTCAGGATCCGCGGGATCCACGGGGTCAATTCGTTCAGCGACATAAGCAAGAACTTTCTTGGCTCGGAGCATACGGTTAGCATTCAGTCGTGAGCTGTTATTGTTGGGCGGTCTATAGTTTATTTATTAGCACAAATGTTTCCTGTCAACGAGGAGGGTACATACACATCGGGCTTCGCGATCGGGGGTAATTGGTCTTCATATGGCTTGAGAACGAAGGCTACCTTTACGACTTCCTTGGCCACGATTTGGTTCTAACAAAACGGTTAGTTCCGTCATTAAGTCTTCGAAAAGTCTCCTCGGGTTACCTTTAATAGCAATTCTCCTAACCAGTGGGGAACGGCCTTTTCGAGCTTGTCGATCTCCTCTCGCACGTTCCCTACAAAGCCCAGGTAGAGATCAGCCGCCACTGCTGTGTCACCGGATTCTTCCTGAATCAATATTGACACATTAGGAGGTATATTTAATATTGGTGTGTCCGCATTAGAACTAGGTGTGATCCCCGAGGCCAAATTTGAGCCAGGATTTGCAGCGAGATATGTTTCATACTCGTGGCGAATTCGATCGATCACACCGCCAAGACTGTTCTCAAACACTTTTTCTTCCTTTTCAGACGACTTGTCCGACTCTTCTGGCTTTTCTTCCAGTACCGGGCTTTTGACATCAGTAGAGGTTCGACCCAGCTTCTTGGGGAACTCCATCCTGAATTTTTTGCCGAACAATGACGATCCTTTGCGTTTCTCCTCTTTCTCTGGCTCAGCCGGCGATTGAGGAAGGGCTGTTGGGGTTTGGTCTTCAGCTGCAGTTGATGCCTGTTTGTCTGCCTCGATTACATGCGTGTTTGAGAAATAGTCGTTTGGTTTGTCAGAGAACGGAGTACCCAGATCGTGACTTAGGCCTGTTGTGGACCCTTCTTCGGTTGTAGGAAGAGAAGAACTTAAATTACCAGCGCCCGGGGTTGCCAGTGGTATCGCAATGCCTGAATGAGATCCATTCGCAGCGCGCGACGTCGTTGATGATGCATCATGCAGCACCTGATATCCTGGGGTTTGAACAGGTGGATTGTCGACACGTAATTCTGCAGATTTTGCGACAGCTGCCTCACGGTATGCTTCATCGCGCCGAATCTCTTCTTCAACCAAGTCACCAAACAGCCATCGCAGAACCCACTTCCCTAGATTGACTAATATCAACGTCATTGTTATTAGCTATCGCACATAACTGTCGAATACTTAAGCTTGGCTTACGTCTTTGGTCTTGACCATGCTCGTCATTTTCGGGTAATCCCACTTCGTCCGCATATATCTCTGCGTCGAAACAACGGTTCGGCTCCAAGATTACCGACAGACGGCCGGTGCGAATGTCCACTGTACACCAATGTGCTATACTTTCAACCGTATTGACTTCTGATGCGACATCCTCTATGTGTCGCTTTCCAAAAGCTTTCAATGGGACACACTGTCGTTTATAAGCATTTGTAGATATAGAAAGATATGAAAGAAATGGTTAATTACCTTGATCAAATCCCACAATACGACCTCACCAGCGGTGTCCTGAGTCAATGTCCGCTTTCTGTCATTCAGCAATAAATATTTGATCAATCCATGCTGTCCTTCTATCGTCTCTTCTGGCACTGTGTGAACAGGAAGCACAACGCCTAGTTCTTCATCGTTGACCACTTCGGTAGGTTTCCGACTACTAACGGAAGAATATATAGTAGCTCTTTCCGGATCCATGCCTGGAAATACCGCTGTATTCGAGAGCAGCAGCAGTGAGCTGTGAGGTATCCTATTTTTGCTCGATCCATTGGCTGTTCCGATAGGGCCCTGGGATGCCGACTCCGGAGGAGACTCAGCGGGCGAACCGCCACTGAATCTCCGAGCTGAAGAGTTGGGAAATTCAATATCAGCGGTTGTATCAACATCACTCCATCGATTGATGCTGGACTTTGGAGTTGCAGTCCAGATGGAATCGCCTGCAGCCACAACTTTGACTACTCCTTCATGTTCTTGAAGAGCTGCGATTGACGTTCCCTGATCAATATCGGACACATTTCTCGTGTCGGTTTTCGCAACAAGGCCAGATCGGTCACTGGAATAAAAGACCGACAGTTGAGGATGATCGGAATAGAGAGACCACACACTATCATTATGCATAGTCAAAGTATGGGTACACCGTCCCGCGGTCAACGACCATACCTTGACAGTCTGGTCAGAGGACGCGGTCATGATTGTGTCGCCAGACTCGTTAATCAATATACCCCTAATATTGTCTGTATGTCCAACGAATTTCGTGATAAGTTTTCCCGCTTTGGGATCCCAGACACGAACCACGGACTCGGGGCCACCACTTGCGAGGACTGAACCGCCTGTCCCTAAAGCATACACTGAGCCTTTTTCAGTAACTTCATCTCCGCACGTGTCGATCTTTAGAATGTCGCCTCCGCCGTTAAGGTCCCAAAGCACGACCTTTTGATCCAAACCGCCGGATGCGACCCAGTTGGACTGATGGTCTGAAGTCGCCAAGCACTTGACATAGTCGGCATGGCGACCGATAGAGACGGGAAGTTCCTTCGCGTCTGAATGTGGCCTCCACACCCTGACCGTTGTGTCCGAGGAGGCCGAAACTAATGCAGAGTTGTTTTGCGTGAGTACAATGTCGTTTATCCAGTGACTGTGCGCCTGAACTTGATGTCGATGAGTCGTGGTTTTGGAGCTTTTCGTGGACGAGGATAGCGACGATGACGGGTTGCGATTCAGATCCCAAGAGCATAGCACTCCGTCGCGACCTGCAGAGTACCTTGAGCCCAACCACCGCGTGTTAGTAAAGACGACATGCCAGAAACAGCCCGATATCCGGTACTCACAAAATGCCATTGTCTGAGTCCACCGCGAGCCCATTTACACCAAGTCGATGCCCGCTGGGGGCATCTGGAAGAGGGAGCACTGGTGGAGAGAAAGTCAGCTGGCTGGGGGGGTCGAGGGAGTGGCCGCTGAGGGGTTTACCCACCATAGCTCACTCTTTGATGAGTGAATTTGCGTGCCATTCAGACGAACACTATACACAATTCAAAAAGAAACAACAAGAAGCCCATCGACCACTATAAGAGAGATGCAAAAGGCGAAAAAGAGCGTTTGTGCGTGAGTTGGGTCGGGGCCAGAGCCGCAGCAAGACAACCACGGTTCCGGAGAAGGTCCGGAAGTCAAGTCAAGAGACCTCGACCCTATGCGAGGGGCATCGGACAGTAGGATCGACGGCCGAAAGGAGATAGTTAACAGCAAGAGGCTTGAGATACAGGAGGGAATTCCCCAGAGTCGTGGCGAATGGCGAACAGGTCAGTGGCTGGTGAAACTGTATGTCGTTCGTTGACAGTGACGGCGGCGATCGGCTGCAGGAAGCTTGCGTGGAGGTCGACAGAGAGTGGGGAGAGGTGGACGTCAGTACGTAATTTACCGGTACGGGGTAATCGTAATTAGTTACTAGGTACGTATGTGGTTAGTTACGGCTCAGCGAGCCCGACTCGTGTGGGGAGGAAAAGTTAAGTTCTAATAATTAATTAATTAGTCACTTCATAATAATTATTAATGTTGCAGTGCGCATGTTTCCAACAGGCTAATAGATAGTAGATACGTATTAGGCATACACTCAGGCCTCTGCTAAAAAGCGCGTGTTGCAGCGCACGTACAAAATAATGCTTGGCTAATAGTTATAGTAGTTGGGACAGCTACGTACTTTGTGTAATGAGCCGTAATTACTGGATCGTATGATTATTGCGCGTGCTTTCCACGTGCTATGGCTCCACCGCACTACTCCACCATTGTTGGCTCAGCTTACTTCTATACAAAGGTAGATGCTGCGGTCATCAGCATATCAACTAGTAGGCAGTAGCTTGATTGGTAACTTTGAAAGGGTCGCGATGCGCAAATACAGTATCTGAGCGGGTATATTGAGTTTAGATTCATATAATAAAAGTACTCGAGGTATGGGTTATCATGTAGGATCTGGCCTGGTTATGGTGCGACGGAACAACTGAACGCTGGTATCTTGACGTTAAAAGAACTTCAACAGCATCGTACGCAGAGAGCCAGGGCAGATCTTGTAGGTCACAGCAAGAACAAAAAGCCGCTAGAGACAGCAGAAACATGTACCGAGATCACTCGCTCCACAAACGCCGAGAGAATAAATATGCCGACAGCTCCTTACGCCGTTAATAAGGATGGATATGATAATGAAGATGGATTAAACGTAAAGATTTGTGTGACACTTAGTAGTCAAGCCCGGACGATCCCAGTTTGTCGCTAGTGTCGAGAACCCTGTAAGAGCGGCAACGTTAGCCCATACGATACTAAACAGCCGAAAAGCGGTTACATACGAGTATTGCTTGGTTAATGTTCCTTCACCGCCTTTTGACAGATCAATATTGAAGACATAGAAGTTGCCCTCGCTAGTCACAACCATGACCTGGGGGGTGTTGCTACTCATTGCCACAACACTCCGCACCGGCCCAGAGCTGGCAACGCCGCTAGAGCCAGGACTCGACTTGGGCAATTTGATCCAGGCAAAGTCCCTTGCAGGTTCCCACATTTCGCTAACTCCCTTTGGAAGATAGCCTCCAACTGTAGCGGCAAACGTGTTTCCAACATTTTGCGATGTGCGACGGATCATTCCAATGAGGGTCCCATTATGCTTCCTTGATGTAAAATCAGAAGATTCTGTACTCTCCTGGTCTTCTCCATAAGTTCCCGAGCTAGGGCTAAGAGATCGCTCGTAAGAAGAATTGCGAGGACTTCCATTTGGCCCTCCTCCTTGGTTGTTCAATCGGAAAACATGGATAGTCTCTGTTGCTGATGACACGCATAATAAAGTCGACATGGTATTAAACGACATGCTGTATATTCGAGACGGAATCGAGCCGCGCCGAAATTGGTAGAGTTTATGTCCATCGGGAACGGAGAACACCCGAATGATAGTTCCTTTGTCTGAAGCTGTCGCCAACAAGGTGCCATCGCCATTCAGTGTGATGCACGACAGAGGGGATCGATGAGCCTCGACAACGTTGATGGCTTCTAACTTGATGGTGTCGAATATTAACACGTCACCGGTGGTAGGCGATATATGTGTTGTGTTACTGGGGGGTGCATGCGCAGGAGGAGCAAATGACGAGGGCGGCGCTTTTTGCGGCAATGGGTATGCGAGATAACAGTTCTCAGACGAGGGTGACAATCCACAAATTGCTGTTGGTGAGATGAGCGACCATCGGCCAAATTTGAGCAATTCACATTGGAAACTTACCATTCTGATTCGGCGACGTTTCAATAGTCGACAAAAGCCTCATGGTTTGAATGTCATACAGATAAATCTGGTGCTCGAGCACGATCACAAGTCGTTTGCGGTTCAGCTTCACGGCCAGCACGGTCGTTGGAAAAGTCAGCTCGCATATGGTGGATTGCCGCTGTATTTATGTATTAGCATTGATGCGACTTGAGAGCGGCTGCATTAAATGGTATGTATGTGACTGACTTTCGTGTTTGTGATTTGAAGTCGCCGAGGGGACAGAATCAAGGCGACCAGCGACGTCGAGAACAGCATTTCCAACATGGCTATATTCCCTTCCTTTGTTTCATAGCTCTTGGCGAATGGATCGGTCGTGAAGATACGGAATCCTTTCGACGTCCCTGGCGCAATATTCCGTCAGTACGCTTTAACAGGGGACGGGGACAGCGCATGTACATACCCACCGCCAAATAGCTATAGTCCTGGTTAAATGTGACGTAATTCATGGCCATTTTGCAAGAAAGAAGGCCCCCAAATCGCGATATTGATTGAATCAAGAACAAAGAGGCTAAATCGCATCGACCAAGGCGATGACACTCTCAACAGATTCCACCCCGCCTCACCATGCACGTGGGGAGCAGTAGTTGTCGCATAAATAGACAGGGGAGAAAGAGAGAGGATGGGTCACGGCGGGCGCAGAAAGCACCGACCTAGGTTCGTTGACTGAACACTGGCGCCACCGATCGTTGCCTTTTGTTACTACTGCCTGGAGAGCGACTAGGCAGCGAGAGGGCTGGCGAGGAACGATGCTGTCCAGGTGATGTGGAGGAGCTCGGCCAGGCTGAATTGGGTCAGGCCGGCGCTGGCTCCACCACAGCTCGGGAACCGCATGGGCCATCCAGTGTCGGTGTCGAGGTGTTTGTTCCCCTCCATGGCTATTCTGCCGCCCATTGCCGCCTGCCCATTTTGCACAGTCCAAAAAAAAAAGTTGTTTTGCTTTCGAGGGAACCTGGAATTCTCCAGTCTCAATTCGTGATCCCTGAAGCACAACTCGCTCAGATAATGGCTTCGGAGGAAGAACAGGCCATGGCGCCCAAGGTTGCAATGGCCGTGGCTCCTAAGGTGAAGGTTCCTACAAAACTGGAGAGGGAAGCCGATTTGGTGATGGGAGTAAGTAAGTGAACTGGCTGTTACTGCACAGTATGGTTCTTGCCTGGTTGCTTCCATTGTCATAGAACTAATCGTGGCTGCTCGTATAGACAAACAACAGCAGCATTGTTTCCAAACGCAGTGTCGAGCTTCGCTATTACCCCCGCTATGAATACTTCCGTCCCTTCGTCAAGAAACCGCAAAGACGAGCTCCATTGATCAACCGCGGATATTGGCTTCGGATGTATACAATTGCACAGTCGGTTCGTCAGTTCTTGCAAAAGCCAGATGACCGACCGAAATTTGTCTTGAATTTGGGCTGTGGCTAGTGAGTGCACAAAGGATCAAAAACGAGTCAGGATCGTGGACTGAGACCATAATTATAGTGACCCGCTAGCTTTTCAGTTCCTGGACTGCGAGAAGCAAATTTGCGGCAACGCGACATTTGTGGATATCGACTATGAGAAGTTAATGGGCATCAAAACTACAGTCATCCAGCAAACAGACTCCTTGCAGAAGATACTGGGAGAGACCAAAACGTATCCGGAGCCAAATGCTGTGCTCTTGCGGTCCCCACAATATGTTGCTGTTGGATGTGATCTCAAGAATTTGAAAAAGCTGGAGAGCAGTCTAGATGAGGTTCTTGGCTCTGCACCTGCCTCTGTACTTTGTATAGCCGAGGTGTCGCTCACATACATGGACATCGAGTCTGCCGACGCACTTCTATCGTGGCTCCCGAAACTTGGTAAAGGTAAAGAAGAAATTTCATCACTTCTGAATGCGGCTAATCCATGGTGTCATTAGATACCGAGTTTTGCCTTTTAGAGCAATTCTTCCCAGATGGACCGAACCATCCATTCGCGTATACCATGATGAACCATTTCCACAAACTTCAAGCACCACTTCATTCGATTCACAAATACCCAAATCTTCGCATGCAGGAGGAGCGTTTCACCTCCAAAGGATGGCTTAGTGCCTCAGCCAGAAGCCTGTGGGAGGTTTGGAATGACAACTCCTTCTTGAGCAGCTCGCAGAGAATAGATCTAGATAAGGTCGAGCCTTTCGATGAATGGGAGGAGTTTGCTCTTTTTGCTTCACATTACTTCCTTTTGACCGCGTCTACTTCTGCCAAGGAGGGTCACGAAAACACCGAGACGGCTCAGTGTAACAGTCTTTCCAAAGCTCCATTAGCATTATTTTCTTATACGCCTCAGAATCAAAGACATCGAAGATTCGCTGCTGTCGTTCCAGACAGTGTTGACTCCCTGGGCGTTCACGGCGGTCTAGGAAACCAGACTCGAATGGTTTCTACTGACGTGTATGTGTCAAGAAAGGAGATCAGCAAGCCAGTCCAAGATCTACCACCAAATGGGATACCAGCACGTATGTGCCATACCATCACTACACTCCAGAATGGAAGTTGCTTGCTGGTTGGAGGGCGTACGTCGCCAACTGTAGGATTGAGCGACTGTTGGATTCGTCAAAACAATATCTGGAAGCCGGTGCACCCTCTTCCCAGTTCCCGCTTTCGCCATTGCGCAGTACGCATCCAAGTCGAAGACAGAAATGAGCATGTTTTGGTCCATGGCGGAAAATCCGGCGAGGGGTCTACTTTGGAGGAGTGGCTGCTCTGGGATACCCAGTTGGGCTGGCAGAGACCAGAGATTCAGTGTCAGACTGATATCCCAAGTCGATTTGGTGCGTCAATGGTAGCAATCACCTCATCAGCGGGTTTCTTGTTCGGGGGGATGACCCAAGACGGTGTAGTTTTGAGTGACTTTTGGAAATGGGCTGTCAAAGTGCGCGAAGACGGGATTAAGGTTATAGAACTCGTTGATCAGACAGCCAAGTTGCGCAAAGCTACTGCTGCGTTTGAGTACATTGGCCGTTTTGGCGCATCGGTAACAATGATCTCTGATAATATGGTCATCATTGGCGGCCTCGGTGTCCATGGGGTTCTTCCACACGAGAAGGAAATCTTATCTTTAAATATAGCGGAATTGGCTCGCGAAGAATGGGGTTCTTTGACAGTGCAATCTATCTATGCGCGAACGGAGACACCCGGTGCTCGACCACTCCTTGTTGGCCATGTCTCTTGCAATGCCGGTGTTTCCTCTACAGGGTTGATTGTGAGTGGAGGGGCAGTATGCTTTTCATTTGGAACATTTTGGAATAATTCTGTGTGGCTTCTGCAAGATGTCTCCTCGGTTAGACAATTCGTCCAATGGGACTTGCTAGACGAGCCCGAAGAAACAAGCATGAGCAAGCCGAAACCTGCAGCAGAGATACCGAAAGAACTTGCGAGTCCGGGTGAGGTCACTACTGTGCCCAGGCAGACTGTTGAGACAACGGCTCAATTTGAGGAAATTATGGCCCGGGCACAACCTGTGGTCATAACGGGCGCGGATCTGGGGCGTTGTACGAGCAGTTGGACGAAGGAATATTTGATACAGGCTTTAGGCGCTGATCGCCAAGTGATTGTTCATGAGGCGCATTCAGGTCACATGAACTTCCAGAAGAAGAATTTCTCATATGTCACAAAAGGCTTGAAGGTGTTTCTAGATGAGATATACCAAGGAAGCCGTCAATATCTCCGATCGATCTCAGCAGATCAGCCGACAAAGAAAGCAGCAAACCTTGCCGAAGACTTTTCTGAGATTCAAACGGATTTTCGACTTCCTCCTTCACTACAATTTGTTCAGGAACATGCGCATAGTTCTCCTCTGCGCATATCCGGGCCAGTCACCATGTGGCTTCATTACGACGTAAGACTTGTTTTGCATTCTGATGAGCATTACTAACTGACCATCTGTCTTGAAATAGGTCATGGCCAACGTGTACTGCCAGATTCAGGGGCAAAAAAAGATGATTCTATACCCACCTTCGGATGTGCAACACTTTCAACTACCACCCGGGGCTTCTAGTTCAGTTCTCGATGTATTCGACACTGCTTCCGATGATAAGGTTGTGTCTATACCTAACACTTCGCTTCATGAAGCCGTGTTGAACCCGGGGGATATTCTTTTCATCCCTCCGTTGTGGCTGCACGCTGCGTCGCCCACGGACGGAGTCAGCATCGCTGTCAACGTTTTTTTCCGCAGCCTAAGTAGCGGGTATGCGATGGGCCGCGATGTGTACGCGAACCGAGACCTACAAGCGTATGAGAAGGGACGAGCCGATCTAAATAAAGTCAGTCAAGGCTTTGACGGGGTCCCACCTGATATGGCCAATTTCTACCTCCTGCGACTGGCAGATGAGCTGCGGGAGAAGGCGCAAAGATGATGCTGGATGCGGACATAATGTAAGATACCCTGAGTCGATGATATCAAGACGCTCGGGCCAACTGTATCTCGCACGGCGCCAAGACGGAAGAGTGGGACCAGCATGGCGAATCAGGGGAGGGCCAACCCCGCCGCTCAGCGTCAAGACGCGATGACGAAGACGACAAGAATACGACCAGCAGGATTCAAGATCTATATAGATTCTTATATAGATACATATATAACGCCATGGGGCAGTCTTTGCAACGCCATCCCTTGTGTGGATGGGGAGACAGGCATTTTCAGGGATCGCAAGTGGATCTTGGAAAGGCAGCTTGACGTCTTTTGTCGGGGAATCGCAATCCTATCATAAGCAACATTAATTAATACTTGCTACACCTTCGTATCCCCGTTGGATCTGGTCGAGCCAGAGAACGGGCTGGGGGGTTTTCAGTTTTGCAGGTCGGATGGTGATCCCATCCATCCGCGTCTACTACAACAATAACAAATACCCCGCATGTTTCAGCCTTCTTTCGCCTTCTAACGTTCCCGGTCGAACAGCAACTCCGGCCGCCAATAGCATCAAATAATAAACCATAATCCAGAGAGACTGCGAAGTGCAGCAGCGGGATCGACGGGGTGGTTGGGTTATTTTCCGCTCCAATAATGGCAAAACATGGCACAGCGCAACAACGCTGCACCCTCCTTAACGGCCAGGTATGGGCGGCTATGACGCACATGAGTGGTCGGAAGCGGGCTTAGCGCGTCCGCCGAGGGCGCTAAAACTGGCTGCATGCGAAACGGCGCATTATTGGCTGCTGCCGGCACTAGCGGTTCCACCTCCTCCCACTGGGCTGGCCTCGACTCTACCTGATACTCTCTGTGCACACACTACACCAAGTACCAGGCATTTACTGTCTATGGCTGTCTATCCTGTATAGATCGAGCGAGAAGTTAAAGAAATAGGTCCACTCGCTGATACACCAACAGACATGGCCTCCCCACGAACTGGGCAGCAGAGAATGCTGTGTGACCAGCTACAACGCATGCAGAGCGTCCTGGCATTCCAGGCCACGAACAGGAGGACGAAAGTCACGCTTATCGTTATCGCGCCCCACCAACCAGCGCTAGGGCGGGCAAGTGCTTGGAGCGTGCGTGCTGGTTACCCACCCCCGCCAGCACTACGGCAGAAGCGCCCCATCTGCCTCCCCCATCCTAATCCTAATGATCCCTCCTCGCTCCCATCCTCATCTTTACCATCGCATGGCCGCTTTTTGTCCTGTTGAGCCACGCCAGACACACACTATCCAGACACACACTATCGCACTCAATTGTCCATCCTGTGAGTCCAATCGCTCTGGCATCGCCTTCCTACCTTTGCTCTTCCTCGTGTGCTTCCGCCCCTCCCCCCCGTCATCCTCGTCCTGATGCTAATCGAGGAATCAACAGAGCACTCTTACCATTATTATCGCTTGGGAAACAGACATTCACCGTCTGTCTACCATTGATATTCCTCTTTGCGCTTTTGACAGATGATGTGATTGCATTCGTTTTAGGCGGTTACACTCGACGACGCGTATTGCTTGTCCACTCTTGCGTTGCGAAAACCTTTTGACAGACCGCATTCAACCAGGAGGACAGGCATATTTTTTTGTCGACATGGCAACGGTAGTGGTGCAGCAGCAGTCAATTAGGCATTCCGCTACACCACCACCCGTTTCCCCTGCGCTCAGTCTGAATGTCCGCCCTCGCACTCCCACCAGCATCCCTAATAAACATATCCCAACTTGTCCACCTGGCTCTGTACCACAGCCGACGTCTGTCCCGAGCGCTGCCGGTACATCTCTGACCTCGTTGCTGTACCCGCCGGACCGCTTCAGAAAGCTGTCAAAAACTCCGCCTGTCTACTCCATTGACTCCGACACCCTGGTTGCTGCGCTCGACCATTTGGCGACCCAACCTTTGCCAGATGCAAAACAGGTCTTCCCCTGGCTGCATGGCCTGCACCCAGACAATGTTATGCAATCCGCCTTCTTCGTCAACCGCAGGCGATCACTGCGCCGCATTCCCAAGTGTCTACGCGCCATCACTTTGATCAGTCTGGACGATGACCTGACCAAGTCACGTCTTCGGGGCGCAGTCACTCTCGATGAAGTCCTTGCTCCCTCCGGTTACGATTTCATTGATGCGGATCCCCCGGATGGCTTCTCCGTGCGCAACTTCCAGATCCAAACTGCCAAAATGGCCGCTCTATCAGACATTATCATTTATGCCAAGAAAGGGGTCAATCGCTCTCAATTGCTAGATACTGCTGAGAGATTGGCAATCGCACAGCAGAATTGGCGCATGAAGAATGACCCTGCACAAGAGACGCCTCTTTTCAATACATTTGTGCTATCGGGTAAGTGAAATCACGTCCGCACATGGCCTCAATCGAAACTAATAATAGCCTAGACTGCTTTGAAGACGTTGAGAAAAAACATGCCCAGCTAGTTTCTGTGGACTCTGATGGCCATCTCACAAACAATGTTATGGACTTTTGTATGGATCTCCACTCCCTCTCTTGAACTAACATCATCTAATTGTGTCGCAGTTCAATGGGAACGCATAGAAATGTGCAACATGTCCAAGGCTTCCGAGATTAGTAAAGGGGTCTGGCTCGGCCCTAGCCCTGATTTACTGGCGAGTCCAGATGAGCAGGACAGCCTGGATATCGATCAATTCGACGTTCTCATAGAAGCAAATGACCTAGCTTCCATCCCCGGCCCTCGGTATCTTGAAAGAGTATACAAAGACCTCACCAACAACCCAGTGGAAACACAGCTGCTTCAATTCCCCTCGTCGGGAAGTATCGTACCGCAGCCCGACACCAGCACCGATGTCGAAGACTTCCTCACCACTATTCGTTGGATGTATTACCTCACTCATCCAGAAGATCATGAACCCGAGGCTGATGCTGATGACGATGTATCGATGGATTCTGCACCAAAATGCACTCACAAAATCCTGATCCACTGTGCTGATGGCTATACTGAGAGCACATTGTTGGCAATCGCCTATTTTATTTTCGCAGAGGGGATTCCGCTGCATGAAGCATGGCTGAAATTGCACTGCGAAAAGGGACGTAACTTCTTTGCGTACCCTTCTGATGTTGTATTTTTACGGGGCATCCAGCACCGGTTGCTTCAAGAAAGTCCAGCTACCCAGGGTTTGGACTTGTCACGTATTCCCGAGCCAGCATGGCTGGTAAGAATGGACGGATCCCTTCCAAGCCGTATACTTCCATATATGTACTTGGGAAATCTCGCTCATGCAAACAACCCGGAACTCTTACGAGGTCTCGGCATCCGACGCGTTCTCAGCATTGGAGAAAGTGTGTCGTGGAGTGAACAAGATTTTGACGACTGGGGTGAAGATAATCTGATGTTCATCAGCCAAGTTCAGGATAACGGGGTGGACTCATTGACTCAGGAGTTTGATAGGTGTCTAAACTTTATTGGTAAGTCAATTCGCGCATCTTCTCAGCCCTAGGACAAGTTACTGACGGTAGGTTTTCCTGTATAGAAAAGGGCAAATTAGACGGTTCTGCCACTTTGGTTCATTGTCGCGTTGGCGTTTCAAGGTCGGCCACTATTTGCATAGCCGAAGTCATGGCGTCGCTGGGGCTTTCATTTTCACGAGCATAGTAAGTTTGTTGTTAATGGCTGGTTGTGTCTTATTTCTAACTTTCTGGTAGCTGTTTTGTCCGAGCTAGACGGCTGAATGTGATCATCCAGCCGCATCTCCGGTTTGTGTAAGTGCTTTTTCCCTTGTCGATTTTAATGAAAGTCACTAATCGATAACAGTTATGAACTTCTCAAATGGGATGAAGTGCAGCAACAAAAGAGGAAAGTCCCGCAAAAACGCGAGTTGGAATGGGCATCCATTGCTCGAGAGATTGCTCTCATGAATAAGCCATATTCAAGACAGTAATAACTCGATTCCTGCCAACCATGGCTGTTTAACTACGGCACTTCTCGCCCTCCCGCGAACGATGTCTCTAACAGATATCTAATATTTCTACGCCCCCATTATTTATGATGTTTTACGATCGACGATGTTTATGTGCAATAAAACAACAACCTTGGAATGTTACGGACTTTACGCTTGACGGGATGACGACTCGGAATGAATGGGATGGGTAATGGTGGAGTTTGTTTGATTTTTTTCAAGTGACGGTTTGGTTTTGTGATGAGCTACTTCGAAAGTCTGATTCAACGGGTTCCATTTCTTGCAGATGATTTTTTGTGATTTTTCAGGTGCATATTTCTTTACATTTTTAATGTATGTCTGCTCTATTTATTGTTGATCTTGATCTGCGTATTAGCGGATATGTCTTTTGTCTTGTGTTCAGTTTTTTTTTTTTTTGTATTATCGAGTCAACATCATACTGAATTCATTTTCAGAAATTTTTCTTTCTGTATAAAGCTGTAAACTTGGCCAGTAGCTACTAGCATCTTTCAAAAACCCGATACAAGCCCTTGAGATCAGCCACCTCGACCACAGCGTCAAGCAATGAACTAGTAGCAACAAGCCTAGACCGAATACCGGGAAAGAGCACATGCTCTAGCATCTGCATGAGCTGCGCGCGCCGAGTCGAGATACTTTCATCCTCTGCAGCAGCAGCTGTTGTCGAGTCTGTGGGCGTCGGCGGAGTAGGCAACTGTTCCGGCGTATAAAACGCAGCAAGCTCACACAAAAAAGTGCGGAAACAGCCTTCCTCGCTACTCCAGTCCACGTACGGTCCTAATCTGAGAAGGAATCGCGGAAGTTTTGCAAGCGAGGGCACGTACCCCTTGAGAAGAAGTGGGATACTCAGCAACTCGCCGTTCTCGGTGATTTCTATTGAGAAATATTCGTTGAGCATGTCGCGCCGTTCGATGAGGGTTTGGGAGACTAGTTCGGGGGCTTTGGAGAAGATTTCTTCTTCTTCTGCTCGTTGGTCTTTGTCGTTATCTGTCGAGAGCTGTGCGTTTTCTCGTTCAATGTCTACGCCCAGTCGCATCAACTCGATCAGCTTTGGTGGCGGGTCGAGCTTTATAACGCCAAAGTTGCCAAAGTCGGTTAATCCGATCTGGTAGAAGAACTCGTTTAGGACTGTTCCGTAGTCAACTAGGTACAATTTGACTCCGGATTGGAGAGCGACGATGCGGCGCCGCTCGTCGACGAGGCCGACGTATGAATGGCTGGAGAACAGCTCAGTTAGTCCGTTGTGCATATCGGAGCGTACGCCTGCGCGTAGTCGTTTGACAGAGGTAAGGCCGATGCGAAGGGCCTCTCGGTCAGTCGTCTCGTAGTGTAGGCCATCGTCGACTTCGTCTGGTTGTTCATCCGCACCGAGTTCGCCAGCTGCGGGTTCATCACCGCCGCTGGGCTGGCGGCTCGGAGTGAGAGTGGGAAGCATAGAGGTAATCTTGCGCATGCGCGAGTCTGTTCGCACGAGGCTGTTTTCGTAGGTTTTCTGACTAGGTGATACGCCAACCTTGCGGACTGGGGTGTGAGGCGTATCAGCAGTCTGTTGCGGCTGCTGAGGTACGCCTGGTAGGAGAGTCTGGGTCATGAATGTCCTGCTGGCGTCGACCTGTGCCAGTTGCGATCTGATCTCGCTGCAAATTGACTCGATTATTTCGTCTTCATTGAGAAAATTCACCTCTCGCTTTGTTGGGTGAACGTTGACATCGACTCGATTCGGTTCAATCTCAAGATTAATATACGCGAACGGGTGTCCGCCTTTGGGCAGAAATGTGGAATATGTCAGTTCCAGTGCTTTCTTAAGAGCAGAGGATTCGACTGAGCGATGATTGATGAACAGCAAAATTACTGTTCTTTTCACATGGTAGTTGGCATTGGTTACGAGGCCTGACACTTTGAATCCTAATCGTTTCGTATCTTCTATGTGGAAATCAACCAGTTCGTTCGCCACTGCGCTTCCATGGATCTGCCGAATTCGGTCGATGGTAGATGAGTTAGATGCTGTCGAGATGCTGACCCCCGAATCGCCATATTTCTTACAAGAAAAGGCAACCCCGGAGCAGTGAACCGCATATCGCCCGACGACATCAAGGATCTTTGCATATTCTTCGCTGGGCGAACGAAAAGCTCGACGACGCGTTGGTACGTTGTAGAAAAGATCTTCAACCTTGACTCCGAATCAGTACTCATGAACCTATAGCTTCATCCACGGCTTACAGTTATCTGAGTCCCGCCACGCCCGGCCGTCGGCTTTGGCTTAGCATCCTGGCCAGGTTTGGCTGGAACAAGTTTCCCGTCCCTATACTGGGCCCTCCAGGCACAGCTGGAGTTTGCCGTTTTTGTCGTGACTGTGAGATGCGCAATATGGCTGATACTAGCCAGCGCCTCGCCGCGGAATCCGTAAGTGCCAATCGACGTTAGATCTTCAAATTCCTTTAACTTGGAAGTTGTGAATCTTTCACACAGAATCGGGAGGTCGTCCATCTGGATTTCGGGATTATCAGGATTATGTATGTTTCTTAAAGGTCAAATAAATACCCACATCAATTCCGTGGCCATTATCAGTGATTTGCAAAAGTTTGAGACCGCCGTCTTTCACGAGGATCTCAATTGATGTCGATCCAGCATCAACGGAATTCTCGATGAGCTCTTTCAGCGCATGCATCGGAGCGACGATGATCTCGCCAGCGGCGATTTTGTTGACAACATCGGGATCCAGAGCCTACGGTTACCAGTAAGTATGCGCCGTCAAAGACACTGTGTGGATGAGAATCCCCATTTACCCTGATCCGGCGCGTTTGGTTTGAAGAAAGATCTGCCTCGGAAGCTGTACGTTTGGTGCCGCGAGGCTCCTGACTGTCTGTTTCCATTACATCTTCCATCGTTTAGTTGTGGTTGCCTTAGTTTCCCTAGCTTCGTATATCTTGTAGACGGTCCGGGAGGCCAGAAACGGCGATGCGACAGCCGGATATGTCGAATTTCCAGCGGATTGCAATGTGTAAAATGCGTTCAGCCAATTTCAGAGACAGGAAATGGACGCGTCGATATTAGACAGGCATACAGCCAACGCGTTACTGGCCAGCATCGACAACAAGGCCAAGTTGACTGTTGATGGCGATGAAATCAACGAGGGCGGTGGAGCCGTACTCGGCGAACAACCGTAATCTTTTAGTGAGTGACGCCTTCCCCATCGCCGCAGCCAAGCCTGCCAGCCTCAACCCCCACCGCTGCAGCTGCAACATTGCGCCGTCAGCACGCCGAACGAATATCGACCGCCTAGCTACAATTAATGGCCGAAATCAAGCGCCGTGTCCTATTTATTTTCTTCATGGATTCCTGATGCTCTTGCGCCTCCTGCTGCTCTACAGGTCACCCTCATGTAGCCCACCATGCCCTTCGCTCGGAGGGCCATTGATGTGGATGCCGAACTGGGAAAGAAATTCGACAACTCTCACGAGAAAGCTAGCCAGTTCAAACCTAGGAGCTCTTCATTCACGTTACCATGGATGAGGCTTCGGCGCAGGCGCAGGGTGCTACTGTTCCTTGTTGGCGCCTATTTGCTCTATCTATTCTTCAAAAATATGCCCACCGACCTGCGACCTGCCGTCGAACGATACGATCCCAGATTTGCAAAGCCAAGACCCGTTCAATCTCCTACAGATGAGGGCGAGGAATATGACGGCCCGCTGCGGTTTCCTGAGCTGTCGCAATCAATGTACCATGCTCGCGCTGTTACCAAGGGAACCGACAATTCGGTGCTCTTTGTAGCGGGCGATCTTCCTAGCGTGTCTGACCTGATCCCTCTTGCGTGTGAGATGGCACGATATCGAGCAAATACAGTGCATTTTGCGTTGATGGGCCGAGACGAAGTGTCAATCGAAGGCATAAAGCGTGTGAACGGTGTGAGTAACGGAGACTGTCCTGTTTTCTGGCATGACGCTCGCCTTGACCAGTCCTCTTCGTCTTCGGAGGGGCGTCTCGAAGACGGGGTATTTTTTGGGCTGGATTACATTATTTCATTCTTGGAACCAAAGGCCATCATCGCGCATGACGATGCATTTGAGGAAGATTATTTCCACATCGGGATTGTAGACAGTGCAAACCGGAGGGGTATCCCCCTTATTAGTTTGCCGACAAAGGCTTTGAGTGTCATGTGGATTTCACGGCTGGACTGCAGTTCCCTTCGAGGTATGTATGCTGTACGCCTACCCTGGACGTTACTGACATCTCCATTTAGCATGGAATAACATAAACGTGGACATGCTGGTTCATGTCCCTCCCGACTCTTCTGGATCTTTGAAAAGACTCCTTGATTCTCTCCAACAAGCGGATTACCTTGGCCTGAAGCCATCATTGACAATTGAATTGCCCTCACAACTGGATCCGCATTTACTTGATTATCTCCACGGAATGTCTTCCGATGCAAACTTCCCACTCTATATTACACTTCGTCGTCGTGTATCATACAACCTGACGCCCGAACAGTCCGCTATCCGCACAGTGGAGGCGTTTTATCCCAGTGACCTAACTGGTTCTCACCTTCTTTTTCTTTCACCGCAGGCGGAACTCTCTCCCTCATTTTATCATTATTTGAAATATATCACATTAAGATATCGGCATTCCGCGGACGCCGTGAACCAGTCATCTCATCTCCTTGGTGTATCCTTGGAACTTCCGGCTCGAAATCCCACCGATGAAATGCTATTCTCTACCCAGTCTATCTCTGATGTCCCATTTTTTAAATGGCAAGTCCCTAACAGCAACGCCGCGTTGTACTTCGGAAACAAGTGGGCCGAATTTCACAAGTTCCTGGCAAATCGGTTAGCTGTCTCCGAATCCCAATTTATCGAACGAAATAAGTTCATATCCAAGAAGTATCCATCTGTTATGGAAGATCTTCTTGAACTTATGCGAGCCAAGGGCTATTACATTCTATTTCCCTCGTTCCCGGTGACCCAAGGCTATTCGTTGGCCACAATTCACAACGATCTCTATCAACTTCCTGAAGAATTCCAGCTTCAAAACGTGCTTTCTGACAAAAATGGTGATACCTCTTTTGAAGACCTCGAAACTAGTATAGACGAAGATCTCGTCGTGAATTTGGGATCTATCGAGCGGCCTTTGTCTCGTCACACGACTATCAATCCGCTTCTTCAAAGACTGCCCCTGCAGGTACCGGAACTTGACTCGCTACCGCTTCTTTCCTTCCAAGGTGACTTCATATCTCCGGAGGACTTTGAGAGCAACGCGAAGAAATTTGCAAGCGAGTTTAGTACAGTTATCGGTGGGTGTGGTGTTATCCCTGCCGAAATCCAACGCGAGGAAACGTATTCTATTGATGACATTTTCTGCTTGGGCGATGATTACACGTAATATACCTGACTAGCTTCGTATTTATAGACTTTCATGCAACATAAATACTTCAACATTTTTTTATTTTTCAGGGCCGTAGTTTACTCGTAGTTGTAATCTCCAATTAATATCGTCTGTGTATGTCATCACGTGACACAAGTTCCCTAAAAATACTAGCGCACTCGTGACCTGGTCGGCGAGCTGCTCGAGGTAGAGCTCCACAGCGGCGACAGCATCAACGACGCAAGCTCCCAGGTGCCTTGGTTCACCATACTCATCCATTTTCACTTTGCTCCGCTGCCCAACTCCTCGTTGGCACACATCAAAGTCAGCGACAACCCATCTTCACCTTCTCTTCCGTCTCTTGCTATCTTTCTCTTTTTATACCGAACGCAGAACTAGACTGGCCCCCGAGGCTCACGCGAATGGCGAAAGACGGCCAGCGGTCAGCCGCTTCTGAGAAGGGCAAGGGCAAAGTTGACGATGTCCGGGATTTGAATGGACAGAAAAAAGATGCAAAGGACGAAAAGATCTCCAAGAATGGCACAAAGGCTGACAAGGACGATGAAGTTGAAGAAGGTTAGTAAGCTGTTCGCTGTGTGCTTCTGCGAACTGCTCTCATCATCCACCAGCCTTTGGCATTATGTGTGCGCTAATATCTCGTCGCTTTTATAGAAGAGCTTAGTGAAGAAGACCAGGCTCTGAAGAATGAACTTGAGATGCTCGTGGAGCGACTAAAGGTAACGGTGTTGGGTAACCCGTCAGTAGCTGATGCTAATCGTATGGAAACATCAGGAACTGGACACATCCCTTTATCGCCCTGCGTTGGACGCTATCAAGAATTTCATAAAAACGTCGACTTCGTCGATGACGGCTGTTCCGAAGCCTCTTAAGTTCCTTCGGCCACACTATGATGAACTCACAGAGCTGTACGAGAAGTGGGCTGCTGGTGCCGACAAGGTGGGTACGACTATTTAATACTCCAGTATCTTGCTAAATCATCTTTTTAGGACTCTCTCGCAGACACGCTTTCGGTTCTGGGAATGACATATGGTGTGGAGGATAAGTTTGAAACGCTCAAATACCGCCTCTTGTCCAAATCTTCCGCGGAGGACCTTGGCTCCTGGGGCCACGAATATGTGCGACATCTTGCGTTAGAAATTGGACAAGAATACCAAAACCGACTGGTAGAGGATAAGAGCTGCGAGGATCTCGTGGATCTGGCTTTATCTCTCGTCCCTTACTTTCTCTCACACAACGCTGAAGCCGACGCTGTCGATTTGCTCAGCGAGCTGGAAATGATCGAGGAAGTTTCGAAATTTGTTGACGAAAATACATACCAGAGAGTGTGTCTGTACATGGTTAGCATGGTCAACCTGCTTACCTACCCCGAAGACCACCAGTTTCTCCGTACTGCCCACGATATCTACGTTCGATACAACAAACTCACCCAGGCCATCGTCATCGCTATCCGTCTCAACGATATCGACCTAATCAAGAGCGACTTTGCTGCTACAGATGACAAAGCGGTCAAAAAGCAGATGGCTTTCCTGGTTGCCAGACAGCAGATTTGGCTGGACTTGCCCGAAGAAGAAGACGACGAAGAGTTGGCCGATTGTCTGAACAATACCCAGATTTCTACTCATTTCAAGGCTCTTGCCAAGGAATTGAACATCCTTGACCCCAAGATGCCAGAGGACATCTACAAAACACACCTGGAGAGCAGCAGAGGCGCTGGCCTGACCAATGTGGATTCCGCACGACACAACTTGGCCAGTGCGTTTGTCAATTCCTTTGCGAACGCTGGCTATGGAAGTGATAAGATGATGCTAGTTGAAGGCGACAAAGGATCCTGGGTTTGGAAGACCAAAGACGACGGTATGCTCTCGACCACGGCCTCGCTAGGTATGCTATTGCACCGAGACGTTGAAGGTGGTTTGGATAAAATCGACAAATTCACCTACGCCCAGGAGGATCAGATCAAGGCAGGTGCTTTGCTGGCTATTGGTATCCTCAACTCTGGAGTAAGACTTGACTCGGACCCCGCCATGGCTCTTCTTAGCGACCCGGACAACATTGAAAACAAGAGTATACCAATGAGAGTTGCCTCTATCATGGGTCTTGGTCTATCCTACGCTGGATCCAACAAAGAGGAGCTTTTGGAGGCTCTTCTACCTATTGTGGAAGATTCTTCTTTGGACATGCAGCTGTCCGCCATGGCTGCTGTTGCCTTGGGTTTGATTTTTGTTGGCTCTTCTAATCATCAAGTTTCGGAAGCAATTGCGACGACACTCATGGATGAGGAACGACAAAAGCAGCTCAAGGACAAGTGGACGAGGTTTATGGCCCTTGGCTTGGCTCTTCTCTACTTTGGACGACAAGAAGAAGTCGATGTTATCTTGGATATCCTGAAGGCTGTTGATCATCCTATGGCCAAACCCACAGCTGTACTTGCCTCGGTTTGCGCCTGGGCTGGTACTGGTACCGTTCTCAAAATTCAAGAACTTCTTCACATCTGCAACGAGTACATTGAGGACGATGAGAAGAAGGGAGACGAGCTGGTACAGTCATACGCCGTTCTCGGACTGTCTCTTATTGCGATGGGCGAAGATGTCGGCCAAGATATGATTATGCGACAGTTTGGACATTTGATGCATTATGGTGCAAGTAACATTCGCAAGGCCGTCCCTCTTGCCATGGGACTTGTCAGTCCTAGCAACCCGCAAATGAAGGTCTACGATACATTGTCGCGATACAGCCACGACAACGACAATGATGTTGCTATCAACGCCATATTTGCTATGGGTTTGACAGGTGCGGGTACCAACAATGCTCGTCTCGCACAGTTATTGAGGCAGCTTGCCAGCTACTACCACCGTGATCAGAATTCTCTCTTCATGGTTCGCATTGCTCAGGGCTTGCTGCACATGGGCAAGGGCACTGTTTCAGTTAACCCATTCCATACTAATCGCCAAGTTTTGTCGCGAGTGGCCGCTGCAGGATTGCTCACTGTTTTGACGGCAATGATTGACGCAAAACAGTTCATCCTCGCCGAGCATCACTACCTTCTCTACTTCCTCATTACAGCGATGCACCCTCGCTTCCTTATCACTCTTGATGAGAACCTGCAGCCTCTGACCGTCAACGTGCGCGTTGGTCAGGCGGTGGATGTTGTCGGCCAAGCCGGCCGTCCCAAGACCATCACAGGATGGCAAACGCAGAGCACACCCGTACTCCTCAGCTACGGGGAGAGAGCTGAGCTGGAAGACGAGCAATATATTCCTCTCAGCAGCACATTGGAAGGACTTGTTATCTTACGCAAGGTGAGTTTACCCCGCACTTAATGTTATACAATGATTGCTAACTTAACATGTAGAACCCCGAATGGGAGGAGAGTTCGACGTAGATGCACGCAGTGTAACTAGCCTGTGCTTTGGATTGTCACATCTGTGGCCACTACTCATTTTGTGACCGAATCTTGTTCCGAGGACTGACTATTCTGCATCTGGGGTATATGATGGCCGGGCGCTGTAGGCCTAATTCTTTAATCTCTACGCCGAGTATAGACTATAGTCTTGAAACATTGTATGCATAAAGAAATCGAACTGGTATCATTCATATATGAATTAAATACTCCGTAATATTGTAACCAAGTCAACAAAGTCTACTGGGAGAAGTAACCGCGGGGCTCAAAACGGAAGCTAGGGCTTAGGGCAGCAACTCTTTTTTTTCCTCGCCGAAACGTCATATTAACTGCCCGACAACCTCGAAGCAAATTCTGTTCAGCTGACCTGAACGAGAAAGACAGGCGTCATTTGTCCATAGTCAAGTATTCTATTCCACGGGTGTCAAAATGAAGCTTGACGCCAAGTCAATGCGATACCTCACCGCAGAGGACTTTCGCGTCCTTGCAGGTGTATGTCTTCCACATCCTCTTGGATCGCTATTTGGATTGATTGATTTGACAGTTAACAAGAATTTTCGTCTAGGTTGAAGCCGGAAGTCGAAATCACGAAGTAGTTCCAACGCCATTAATCGTTCAGCTATCGGGTTTAAGAGGTGGCAGCGGGGTTCACAAGAGCATCTCGAACTTGGCAAAGATCAACCTCATCGCCAAGGTGAAGAATGCCAAATGTACGTGATGGGGAGATCTCATGTTTTTGAATCTATATTACCAAAAGGGACTTTGAGGCTAATTTTATCTGTCTTTTCTATGATCCAGACGACGGATACCGGTTAACGTACGGCGGGCTGGATTATCTCGCGCTCAACACACATCAAAAGCAGAAGAGCATCTACTCAGTGGGAAACCAGATTGGTGTCGGCAAAGAATCGGACATCATCGTTGTCGCAGCATCAGACGGGTCGCAGCGCATTCTGAAAATACATCGCCTTGGTCGTATTTCCTTCCGAACCGTGAAGACGAATCGAGATTACCTTCGCAACCGCAGCACAGGGTCATGGATGTATATGTCACGGCTGGCGGCAGTCAAAGAGTTCACATTTATGAAAGCGCTTCGACACAATGGATTTCCAGTGCCTGAACCAATTGCGCAAAACAGACATACCATCGTCATGAGTCTGATCGACGCGTTCCCACTCCGACAAATATCTACTGTTGGAAAACCAGCACTTCTTTACGCAGAATTGATGGCAATGATCATGAAACTGGCCCGATATGGCCTGATTCACGGCGACTTTAACGAATTCAACATCCTGATTAAGGAAGAACAAGATCCAAACGCAAAGGGTAAAGCGCCTGCAAATGCTGAGAATAGCAATGACAACGTTCGGCTGGTTCCGATTCTCATCGATTTCCCACAGATGGTCTCAATCGACCATGCGAATGCAGAGATGTATTTTGACAGGGATGTAAATTGCATCAAGAGATACTTTCAACGACGATACCACTTTACGAGTGACGAGCCCGGGCCTTTCTTCGCGGATGCTAAGAAGCAGCTAAAGTCCAATCCTGGCAAGAGATTAGATGTGGAAGTGGAAGCATCTGGGTTCTCAAGGAAAATGGCTCGGGAGTTGGAGAAATATATGCAAGAAGTCGGCGTTGATGGCGACGCTGGCAATGAAAAGCGCAACGACTCTAATGAAGATGATGACGAGGATGAGGACGAGGATGATTATAATTCTAGTGATGAAGAAAACGACAGTCACGAAGGACGGCAGGAGGGCTCACAGGACCAAGATGTGGAGTCAGACGCGCATAAATTAAGGGAACTAAAAATATCGGATTCGAGATAGAGAATTCTAGGATAGTCCAGGACCTATAGTTCAATGTATAAGATTCTGCTGTTGAATTATTATCTTGCCTATTCGATCAATGGGGTTATTCTAAAAGGTCTATCTCGGATCTTCGTGCAATCGAGAAATACCTTAAATTTGAATCGATGTTCAACAGACACATTTAATTTTTCTTTTTCAGTAAATCATTAAAGTCGAAATATCAATTGTCTACGATCACAATGAGAAATAAATATGCCCATAGTCGAGGTGAGAATAATTTCGTACGGCACGCGGCGCGGCCAGTAGCGCAGCTTTGACCACCCGCGAACTAGCCCGAACAGCCGTCTCCGAATCTTTATGAAAAACATCAGACCGCACTCACGACTTTCTCCATTTCATGCTCCATAAATTCAATTGATCACCTGCGAATATTTGAAAGTCGAAATGGTTCGTCCCAAGCCTGTCGGCTATAGCCGATTTCGATGGAACAAGCCTTTGCCATACCATGAACGAAAACAGATATTTCTGTATGTGCCGATTAGATCCAAATGAGTTCCCCTACTTTCCACAGAAGAAACAGAATGAAAAGAACAAAAGGGAGAAAAAAAATCGTACAGCAGCTGACAGAGGTTCTCCGAATTAGTCCCGAGTTTGTTATAGCTCTGATCCGCACTCCTCATCTTCCGCCTCGTTTCGCCCAATTCTACGTCCCTCTCGAGTTTAACAAAATGGACATGCGCGACTACATGAAACGAGTATACGGGGTCGATGTTCTCACTATCCGAAGCTTTGTCGAGCAGCAAAAAGTTACGCGAGAACGCAAGTTTGGCAAGCCTGGTTATGGGCCGCTGCGTCGACCAAAATCCAAGAAGAAGATGACGATCGAGATGACGCAGCCGTTTGTGTGGCCAGACCCTCCAAAGTCAGAGGAAGAGTATGTGCTTCAGTGCTCAAGTCCATTTTATCCAATTGTTCGGGGAAGGGATGCTTTTACTGACTTGTCTTTTTTTCAATTATAGTTGGAATAAGAAGGAATTTCATGAGTCTGAGAAGTTCCAGTCGGAGATGCAAAAGGAGTTCAGTGGTCAAAACGCCACGAAGGCGCCCGAATCTGCACGTGAAGCCTACGAGAAACAAGCAAAGGATATTTTGGAAGGAAAGACAGCGTGGAGACCGACATGGCAAGCGCTAGGACTTCAATACGACCGGGCAGCTTTAAAGAAATTTGCTGTCCAGCAAGGAGCTGAAGCCGGCACCAAGCCTGTTGCCACTGCTGCTGATGCTACTGCTGCTACTCCGACAGAATCCCCATCAAAGGATTCGACTTCTCCTTCGACAAACTCATGATTTCATTTTTGTTTTTGTTTTGCCTGTCATTTTATAGTCATCTTTGCTGGCGTACCTATTACTTTTTAGGCTGTACTATTATACATGTTTCCAGATGTCATCTTCACATGTACTTCATACTCTTGCAGTCATTGTAAAATAAACAGTTCATGTTATTAACCAAATGTTGTTAGAAAACATTGGATTTATACACACAAAATATATTCAATATGTGGCTAATGGATACAAAAAAAACCGCGAGAATGTAAACGAACAATCAAACGAGACCAAACGCGCAAACTCTCAAAATATTGGTCATTTGTACGTTTCTTGCTAGATATTAACGATTAATGCAGTAAAAAGAAGTAAAAATTATAAAAGGACGCAAGTATTATAGTCTGCTTTCGAACATGTTCGCTTGGTGTTGTCCGGGGAAATGTGCTTGCGGCCAGACAACTCGGAGAGCTTCCCAGATATGCCTTAAGATACGTCAGCATGAGATTAAATATACAGTATTTGTCAAGGAAACGAGGATAGAACATACTTCACATAAACTATTTCAAGACCGTCTTTGACCTCTTGCGGCACGTCCTTGACGTCCTTGCGATTGGCATGCGGCAGTAAAACCACCTTTACTCCAGCACGCAAAGCGCCGATGAGTTTCTCCTTGATACCACCCACTGGCATGACTCTGCCACGGAGAGAAATCTCACCGGTCATTGCGATCTGAGGCGGCACGGCCTTTCCAGAAAATAGAGAAATCAAAGCCAGTGTATGAGCCAGACCAGCGGAAGGTCCATCCTTGGGGATCGCACCAGAGGGGCAGTGGACATGCAAGCTGCGGTTCTTCATGATATCCTCGTTAGGGTCATGGGAAAGACCGAGATCGAAAGAATGAGCCTTGACCCAGGTCAATGCTACTTCGACGGATTCCTTGAGAACATCCCCGAGCTTGCCGGTAAGCTGCACACGACCATTACCTGGCATGTCTGCTACCTCGATGAAGAGGATGCTTCCCTGGCCACCAGTAGAGTATGCGACAAGACCAGTCACAATACCTGGGCGAGAGGTTGTCTCCGCGATTTCCTCATCAAAGCGTTCTATGCCGAGAATGTCCTCAAGGTCATCACTGGACACAGTCGGATTGTATGACTCGATATTAGTTGTTTCTTTGGCGTCGGCATACTGCACAGCCTTGTACCGACAAACGGAACCAATCTCACGCTCCAGATTCCGAACACCAGACTCCCGGGTATAAGAAGTAATGATCTTCTCAAGAACCTCGTCAGAAAGATCAACGTCACCGTCAGACAAGCCGTTGGACCGGACTTGCTTCGGGAGAAGATGCTGTCTAGCAATGTGTCGCTTCTCCACAGTGGTGTAGCCAGCAAGTGAAATGGTCTCCATTCGGTCCAGCAAAGGTGCCGGGATAGTGTCGAGCGAGTTGGCAGTAGCAATGAACAAGACCTTGCTCAAATCGATTGGAAGATTAATATAGTGGTCTGAGAAGCTGTGGTTCTGCTCAGGATCCAACACTTCGAGCATTGCCGCTGACGGGTCTCCGTGGAAATTAGATCCTCCGACTTTGTCAATCTCGTCGAGGAGGAATACAGGATTGGCGACACCGACTTTCTTAAGGCCGTTGACAATCAGACCGGGCATCGCAGCAACATAAGTCCGGCGATGACCCCGGATCTCAGCTTCATCTCGAACACCACCCAGAGAGATGCGGTGGAATTTGCGGCCCAGGGAAGTGGCCACAGACTTGGCTAGACTCGTTTTACCAGTACCTGGTGGTCCAACTAACAGCAAGATTGGTGACTTGTCAACCATACGCTTAGCCTTCAAGACTTGAAGCCTCGTCTCCAGACCCTCCTTTTCGTTATGGGTCATAGGGGTGGCCTCGCTCTCCTCTTTCTCCGGTATGCTGAGCTTCCCCGATATCTCGGAGATCTCACGGTCAACATCGACATTCACGGATTGCTTCAATTTCAAGACAGCAAGGTACTCCAACAGGCGCTTCTTGATTTTTTCCAAGCCATAATGATCATCGTCCAGTTGTTTCCTCGCACGCTGCAAAGTATCGCTTCCAAGCTGATCCTCCGTCACTTTGGTCCATGGAATATCTGCCAAATTCTCCAGGTAAGTACGGCAAACGCCATATTCCGCATTCACAGGGTTCATCTTGCGGAGTCGCTTCAACTCTCGGTCTGCGACTTTACGGGCTTCAGGACTCAGTTGTGCTTCGTCGAGTCGTTGTTGGAGTTCATCGACCTCAGAAACCTCCTTGTCATCTTCATTCCCACCTCCCGAGCTGTTAGAAGGGAACCCATTCAAGGTTCGGCGCGCCAATCGAGGGTCCAATTGTGTAATATCGAAGCCGGAACCAGGTGTAAACCCGCTTGTTGAAAAAGATGTTATTTTTACGTTACTTTTGATACCCTGCACCTGCCTATTGAGCAGCTCAAGAACTCGCTCTAGTCTCTCCTTGGTATCAAATGATGCGAGAACTCGTAGCTTTTCTTCGAGGTTTGAATCCACAACATTGGCCATGAAGTCGGCAAGGCTTCCTGCTTGGGCGAGCTCTTTCCGAGATATAAAGGCCTCGAAACGACGGGCAGTTGTAGGGGAAAGATTGGAAGAAGCAGACGGAATTAGAGACGCTAGTCTTAAGAGGGTCATGAGCTCTCTCGAGAGTTGCTTGAGGTGTTGGAAAAGTTCGGCGATAGCGGTGTCGTTCACGGTAGGAACTAATACGATCGAAATCAGCACTGGGCATCTAGATAACCTTGTGCATATAACTCACCAACATCTTCATGTAAAGTAACCTCCGCCTCAAAGAATGGCCGCTCTTTCAGCACCTTCACAACAGAAAGTCGTCTCACGCCCTCCACGAGTAGATAAGGGTCGGAATACACTCTGCGCTGAACACCAACAATCCTAGCAACAGTGCCATATTTAAAGAGGTCTCCCTTCCGAGCCTGGCCGGCATCGATATTCTCAAAGTCTTCGTTCTGTGCATCCGAGCTGTTCTCGATCAGCTGCTGGCCGGTCTTGCTGAGCCGAGGCGATGCAAGCGGCACGCATGCGATCAGGAGGTTGTCTCTTTTTCCACGGGACAGCAAGGATGAGAGGAGATTGGCGATATCTGGACGGTTTGTAAGGGAAATGCGAAGAGTGACGCCGGGAAGCAGAACGGTATCCTTGGCCAGTGGCACCAGTGGCACCTTGGTGGTCTTGCCGTTGGTCGACCCCATCTTCCCAGGAATTCCGGCTGACTGCTGTACAATAAAGAGCAAGAGACAGGTGGTACAACTAAAAGAAGTGAAATTGAAGATGGGTTTGGAAAGAAAGAGGGCAAAAGCAGGCCAGGATGGGATGAATGGGGAAGAGGAATCCGGGGCAGGCGCAGATGGTGCTAGAAGGACCGGACCGAGGCTAACGGCTCATCCTCGCTTTATCTTATCGGCGACTCTTCACTAGCGCCGGCTCGGCTGTCCATCCCGTGATGGACTGACTGATGCGTGAACAAGATTGTCAATTTTTCTGATTACTACTGCGTATTATTATCATTCCCTCCCACCACCGGTGTCTTGCGCGCTCTCTGCCTTGTCCCAGTCAGCCACTGGACGACTTTCTTATCGCGATCTAGTCGCACCTGCAGCCCGGTACAATGGCGACTGCCCCGCCTGCAGCGACGTCGGCCTCCCCGCAGAGGAAGTCTTTCAATGTCGGTACTCGCAAGTCCAAGCTCGCCCTTGCTCAGACGGATCTTGTCGTGAATGCTTTGAAAAATGCATATCCGGGATGTGATTTCAGCATCAAATCGAAGGACACGGCCGGTGATCGGGACAAATTGACGGCGTTGAAGAATATGACTAGCAAAAACCTGTGGACCGAAGAGCTGGAGGAGTTGCTTGCTGCAGGTCACCTAGACATCATTGTCCATTCTCTCAAGGGTTTGTCGTCTTTTAATAGTCTATGTTATATGGGAAACCGAGACTGACGCCTTTTCTTCTCTCAACAGACGTGCCGACATTGATCCCTTCTACCTGTGCATTGGGCGGTGTCTTGCCCCGCGAAGACCCTCGAGATGTCCTGATTGTAAAGCCAGGCTTGCCTTACAAGTCGCTCGCTGAGCTTCCAGCAGGCTCCGTTGTTGGCACATCGTCCATCCGCCGTACAGCTCAGCTGGCCTTGAAATACCCGCACTTGAAAGTCGAAAGTGTCCGTGGAAATATCGAAACTCGTTTAGCAAAACTTGACGCCGAAGATGGTCCTTTTCAATGTATAATTTTGGCTGCAGCGGGTTTGCTACGAGTTGGTCTTGGAGATCGGATTACGCAATACCTTGACTCGAAGAATGGCGGCTTTTTATATGCAGTCGGCCAGGGTGCCATTGGTATTGAGATTCGCTCTGATGACGATACAGTGCTCGCAATGTTGGACCAAGTTGGTCACAAAAAGACATTTCTGGAAGTTCTGGCTGAGCGTAGCTTGCTGAGGGTCTTGGAAGGTGGCTGCAGCGCGCCGCTTGGAGTCGAGTCAGAGTGGATTACAGACTCCGATGGGAAGACAAAACTTCGTATGCGGTCCATCGTCGTTAGTGTTGACGGGACGCGCTCCTCCCAGGTGGAACTTGACAGTGTGGTTGAAAGTCCTGCTGCTGCTGAAGCCTTTGGGCTGGAGGTGGCGAAAGAGCTGGTTGTCCAAGGGGCCGGGGCGATTCTTAAAGACATCAAGGAAAACAAAGCCACTTCGTGATTTTTCAGGAAGTAAAAAATAAATACGCTATTCACAGTCGGAAAAAAAGTATTATATACCTAATGTTCTCTCTTCGGTGGCTTGGATTTAACCTAAATAGAGGGATACCTGTACAGAATTTCGAGTTCGATTACTCTTGTGTCATTATTGTATTTATTTCGGACCAAGCAGTTTCATGAGGTTCGCCAGGGCTACGTGTTAGAGCTTTAACTGGTGTAGGTAGTTATACATATGCATCTGACAGGAACGTCTTTCGGCAGCGAAGTCATTGTAGCTGTCGTAGATTGCAAACAATCCCACACATGCCCTTCCCCTCGATGAATTGCGTAGGACCATCTTCGGAGCTGGTCTATTTGGGCGTGATATTTTTCGGGTACTCGTCATCAGTCCTGCGTCAACAAGCAACAAGGCTGAGAGAAGTTTTTTCGTGGGTCTAAAACCACTGCGTATTTCCAACTCAGCCTCGGTTGAGTGTGTTCCCAGAGCCTCTCGGATTGTCTTCTTTGAATTCATCCCAAGCTCGTGCCTTCATTGTTTCTTGATCGGCTTTGACCAGGTCATCTTCGTCTACTTCTTGCACTTGCTCATTATTTCCTCCTTGGACGACGCCCCCTCGCTTCCTTTCCTCTTCTAGATATTCGTCAATCGACATGGTAGGAAGGTTATGACCGGGCCGGAAAACACTCCGTTGAAGCTCGGTCCGGCGATCTGTCAGCGTAAATGGTTGTAGAGGTTTTCCCTGCTTGCTCAAGAGCGGGCCACCTTGACGGCCTAATCGCTGAGCCAGCGGAGCGTCAAGTCTCTCGGAATAACCCGTGCTATCTGTCGTGCCTCGTCTCCTCGAGTCTTGTAGCTGTGCCGGGTCGGATGCTGGCGGCGCATTTCGCATATGTGAGAGCATCTCTAGCTCTTGCGATATCATATCGAGTGACTGAAAGGTCTGGTGGGTGTAGAGGTTTATTTCGGCCAAATATAACTTTCGCACGACATCGTCGTCATTCTGAAGGAGGGATTGGTTTTGGGAGAAGTACTAGATCGCGACCTTTAGCACACAAGGGTCCGCAACGCTTGCTAGAAAAAAAAGGCCATATACCTCTAATTTTTGCTTCAGTTCCTTTTCTTGTCTAAATCGAGCCACCTTCACCTCCCGCCGGTTGGCCGCGTCGTTTTTCGAAGCGAGGGAGAATGCAGAAGGGTTTTCCAAAAATTGTTCAAATGTTTTCTTATCACTTGGAGAGAATAGCCCGTATTCATCAATCCTTGTGAGGTATTTCTCGTATTCCGCAGTGGCGCGTCGGAGGAGTGCCTCTCGATCGGACGAAGACGATCGTTGCAATATCTCGGCGAGAAAATAATCTACCGTCAAATATCTTTTCTCCGCAGTTAGCAATCACTCTTTTTTTGGTCCTTTTGAAAGCGCAGCGCGCGGCTGTAATGTACTGTAAATCGACGCTCGAGACGTCCTCCAGCCCTTCATTGGAGCTGAACAGCGACAACTGGCCGATCAGTTTCTGGCATTCTTCTAGCTTTGCGATTGTCGCCGCCACCGCGTCGCGGTAGGCGTCGCTGGTAGGCTCCGCGCTGTGTTCGAGGGACGTCTTGCTGGCCTTGGCAGCGTCGAACAGAGCTCGAAGGCTCTGAGGCGGGTGCTGGTCTGTCATGATGGTGGTTTTGCTATATCAAATCAGATAATAATCGAACTCGATGGGTGCAGACTAGCTCGACCAGTTGACTCTGGAGGGGCTCGCGTTCCCCACTGTGGTCCCGCCGGTTTGTATATACATCAATCCAAGGACGACGTTTTTTTTTTTTTTAAAAAAAAAAAGAGGAAAATTAATTAATCTATTACATATTTCGGCAGTAGACTGCTGTCAAATACATCAAGTATCAATCTTTCTAATGGTAAGACGTGTTTTTTTATCCATTAAACGGCTGAACGTGTCAGCTGAATATATATAATCACTGCAAAACACTCGATATTGTGCGCATAATATTCAAAATTCTAAACCTATTGACATACAGATTGTAGAATTCAATGCTTCACTACATGTACCGCACACGTGCAGATATCAATAAATACCTACATACATAGGTAACAACTATGTGCGACACTCATGATCGACCTCGTATTGACATAAATGTATGACTCATAATTAGTTGGGTAACCAGATGTGGCCATCCCGTCTCGTATACGATCCGTATTGATTACTCACGTTTTATTAACTAATTGAGCAGAGTTAGAAACTGTCGTTAACTTATAAAGTTACTCTAGGCACATCCATCTCCGAGTCCTTTATCTGACAATCCTATAAGATTGAGATCACTCGACTACCGCACTCTCCTCGAACCTGTATTTAACAACCCTCATCATGCGCATCATGATTACCCCGGGAAGTACAAGGACCGCAGCGGCAACTATCCGTTCACTGCTGTCCCGTCCGTTCAACGAGGATCTAGAAGTATATGCCACCTATAGGGACATCAAAAGAGTACCTACCGAGTTCTCCAGCCAAAGCAACTTTTGCGCTGTTCACGGAGATGTTTCAGACGCATCATCGCTTGACTTTACGGGGTGTGATAGTGTCCTCGCCATCACACCACCAGTATACGACGGGCGCGATCTGGTAGATCATGCAGAGAAAGTTTCCAAAAATGTGAAAAATGCCATTGAACGAGCAGACAGCATAAAGACACTGGTTCTTCTGAGCAGTGGCGGAGCGCAGTTTGACGAGGGAGTTGTACGATTCTCCTAAACGTTACCACTTACTCTCTACATTCTTTTCTGACGACAAATCAAGGGCGAAATCAAAACAAACAACAAGGCCGAGGAGGTTTTCCGTACTACGAATGTGAACAAGATTGTCTACGTCCGTTGCGCATACTTTATGGAGAACTGGACTACGAATCTGGACACCCTCAGAGGCCCTAAGCCGTTCTTTTTCTCTACCATTACGCCCTCAGACCATAAGATTCCCATGGTTGCAGTGTCGGATATTGGTGCCACACTTGCTTCGGAGCTGATGAAGAATGACTCTCTGCCATCCAAGCCCTACGTCTTTGAACTTCATGGACCACACGATTATAGTCCTATGGACGTTCAGGCAGCCTTTAGTGAGGCTCTTGGTAGAGATGTCGATGTGCAGCTAATCCAGAAGGACGACCTGCGTCACTTTTACGCCCAGGTATTCCCTTCCGAGATTCTAGATTATTGGGTTGAGATGGCGATAAGCATCCTCCCAGGAGGCTTGCTAGCTCCGGACAAGACATTTAGATCAGACCACCGTATAGTGTACGGGACCACAGATCTCAGAACTGCAGTTAAAGAAGCAGTGGGGATTCTACCACAGTCTCAACGAGTATAGACCTCTTATGGAATTAGTATGCCAGCGCATATACGTTTTCCAAAGATTAAGGAGTGGTTCAAAAAGATCCAGAGAGTGAATAGAAAGCCTCCTTATACGCTTGCTACATTATGAAAGTGTAAACACTTTATCTAATTTATAATATTCATCTTTCTGATAGCAGCCGTGAAGATATTATAGAGTCAAAATGAATAGAGCCCGCTGTTGATACCGACATCTGGAACAAACTGAAATTGGTAGCGACATGACCATCAGCTGAGATGAAAGTGGTATTGAAGTGACAGTACCAATTAATATAAATAATCATTAAATTGAAGTTATTTTGACGCTTTCTAAATCAACTCACCGCATGGAAGTCTTTCATGCAGCTGCTGGGCCGAGTGCAAACGGACGACTATTTCAGCCTTACCGAGGGCTTTCTCACTTCTCCTCTCTTTCACTGCCCTCCAACCTTGAATATTTCACAAAATAATCGAGTCTTTATCTGATCCATCTCTTTAGCAGACCCCTTGCCACACCAAGGCGACTAGAAACAGCAACACATCACGTCTAGTCAAGCCCTAAGTGAAATCCCGTCCTAGCCATGAGTGAATCGCAGGATTCCAAAAGCGCGACCGCCGTGAGCGACTCCGAGAGTGATGAAGACACACCGGTGGTCTCTAAGCCACTATCAGGACATCGAGCTCAGAACGCCCATTTCAAAACGCTGTATACCTCCGTGTCTTCAATAGTTACCAGCGGAACGAGCTAATGAACCAACGTACAGACTGTCAAAAGCTGCGTCGAACTTGACAAAAGAAGAGCAAGCATTTCATGCAAACAGACAGCAACTCGAAAACTCAACCCGCCATCTCCTGACAACACAAGAATTTGCTGCAACCATACACGATCCTCGAGAGTACCAGATTGAGCTGTACGAGAAAGCTAAAAAGGAAAATACAATAGCGGTGCTAGATACTGGTAAGACCTTAGGTTTCCCTTGGATCTGGTGATGGTGACCTGTGAGGATCGGCATTGATGTGTTCCAGGATCTGGAAAGACCTTGATTGCGGTCCTCCTCTTAAAACACATCATACAAAATGAGTTGATTGCTCGAGACAGAAAAGAAAGCCCGCGTATTTCCTTTTTCTTAGTGAGCAATTCTCTCTCTAGAGTTGTTCCACGTGCTGACAGGATGCAGGTCAATAGCGTCACATTGGTCTTCCAGCAATCCGCCGTTTTGAGGAACAATATCGACCAGACCGTTACTCCTTTAATGGGATCCATGGGCTTAGACCTTTGGAGTAAGGAGATATGGGACAGAACGCTGAACGAGAGCATGATTGTTGTCTGTACTGCCGATATCCTAGATCAATGTCTTTTGAATTCCTACATTCGGATGGAAAATATCAACTTGTTGATCTTCGACGAGGCACACCACACGAAGAAAGACCATGCATATGCAAGGTCAGTCTATCATGATTTCTATCACTTTCTTAACGTTAACTCTAAAAAATACGACTAGAATCGTTAAATATAGTTATCTCAAAGCAGACCCTGCGTGTCGACCTCGGATATTTGGAATGACCGCGTCTCCCATTGACGCTAAAGGCGATGTCGTCAAGGCAGCTCAGTGAGTCTAAATATGTTTCAGACGGAGAAAGCTCTACTGAAGACAATGTTAGAGAACTTGAATTATTACTGGACAGTAAGATCGCAACCACCTCGAACCTAACTCTTCTACGCCAGGTAGTAAATCGACCAGAGGAAGAGATCTGGAAATACCAAATGCTCAATGAGCCCTTCAAAACAAAGCTCTATGAAGCTCTGGAGAAAGAATACGGAGACATCGAGTGTCTCGCCAAGTTGTTCTCCTTCTCACTTCAAGCTACTGCGGAACTCGGAGAGTGGTGTGCAGACCGTGTTTGGTCTCATGCCCTAGGAGAGGCGACACTTCCAAAGTTCTACGGAAAGCTCAATACAGCATTTAAACGACTTTCCACCGAAGAAGCCTCGGAAATGACGGAAAACGACAAGAGAAGAATTACAGAGCTTTCCGAACGGGTTGCTAAATACAAGTTGCCCAGTGGTATCGGAATATTTGAGCAGCTGAGCCCCAAAGTCAAGATATTGGTCCAGAAACTGTCGAACTTCTTTGAGGAAACACCAAATACGAAGTGTATTGTGTTTGCAAAACAAAGAAATACGGCTCGACTTCTTGAAGCTGTTTTCAAGGAGCTGGATATTGCAAACCTGACTCCTGGAGTTCTGATAGGCATCCGGGCCGGCGATCATCTTGGAATGAACTCTACATATCACCAGCAATTCAAGACAATGGTGAAATTCAAGAAAGGGGATATAAATTGCCTGGTAATAAATATTCTCATTAAACTTTATGAATGGTCTCTCACTAGTTTAAAATTAGTTTGCAACTTCTGTCGCTGAGGAGGGTCTTGATATCCCCGATTGTAACCTTGTGGTCAGGTATGTCCGGCCCTACTGGTTGTAAATGAGATATATTACTTATATGACTTTAGGTTTGATCTCTACGACACTCTCATTCAATATGTCCAAAGCAGAGGTCGGGCAAGACATGCGAATTCAATAGTATAAAATTTATTCCGTTATTACTGCAACAAGATGCTTATACAGCTTTTTAGTACGCACACATGGTGGAGATTGACAATATGGAACACGAGTCTCGGCTAGACGAAGTACATCAAGCAGAGGTAAATTAGATTGATATTTCATTTCACATTCATGCTAATACATATACAGATTATGATGCGTCAGTTTTGCGAAAGTCTTCCAGATGACAGAATTCTCGGCAACACCGCCAACGACTTGAATGATCTGTTGGATGATAATTCCAAGAAAAGGCAATACTCAATACCAAAGACAGGAGCATGCCTCACATATCATTCAGCATTGACCGTTCTTGCTCGTTATGCAAGCTCTTTGGTATAATTGCCATCTGGCATTGATACATTTGATGAGTCGCTAATCAGTTGAACAGCAATACGAGAACGAGGCTTGCCCACAAGTTCACTACGTAGTATGTCCAATTCAAAAGATGCTTCAATGCGAGGTGATATTACCAGAAACATCACCAATCCGAGGTTTACTAGGCAAACCAGCCTCTCAAAAGTCGCTCGCGAAAAAACTGGCTGCGTTTGATACTTGTATCCTCCTTCGCGAACACCATCTGCTAGACGATTATTTCATGTCTACCTACCATCGGAGATTGCCTGCAATGCGAAATGCAAAACTCGCCATCATGTCCAAGAAAACAAACCAATATCCCATGATGACAAAACCAATGTTTTGGAAACGGGGGGTTGGTGTTGAGCCCGCCATTTTGTATCTCACCATAATTTCTCTCAATCCGACACGACCGCTGCAGAAAGGTTATAGAGATGTGCTTCTGCTTACTCGCGAGCCACTACCACAATTCCCAGAATTCCCCATATATTTGGAGGACGACGTTCAAACCACAATCAGAACAACCCCACTGACGAAGGCATTGACGGTATCGCCTAGTGAGCTCAATCTCATGACTAGTTTTACGTTGAGAATGTTCCGAGACTTGTACAACAAGACGTATGAGCAGAATACAACGACGGTTCCGTATTGGCTGTTGCCAGCATCTACAGCTTTTGAGGCGCTTGGTGGCAGTATCGAACCATTTGATGCAATCGACTGGGACAGTTTACGTTTCGTCAATGACAACGATGAGATACCTCGGACTTCATTTGGTTCAGAGGACATGGTTGGCCGATTTGTCTATGATCGGTGGAATGGAAAGTATCGTTATTTCTTGACGGGGATTAACAAAACACTCAGTCCTTCAGACCCGCCGCCTTCTTTCCTACCCCGTCGTCGACACATGCAAAACATTATGAATTACGGTCTCAGCTTGTTCAAAAATGCCAGGACAAACTTTTTGGACACATGTGATTGGCAACAATGTGTTTTCGATGCAGAACTGATACCACTCCGCAGGAACCTGCTTGACGAAATGAGTGAAGCCGAGAAAAAGGTCGAAGACCGATCAGTGGTCTGTTTAGAATACACGGTCATATCTGCAGTAAGATTTTAGCTATCTCCTATTCTATTTTTGTTTTTTTGTGATACTGATACATTGAGAGATTCCTGCCTCTGTTGCCACGACTTGTTTTGCATTCCCTGCCATCCTCACCAGACTGGAATCATACCTCATTGCCGGCGAATGCTGCGATAGCTTAGGCCTCAAAGTTGATTTAGCTTACGCCTTGGAGGCTCTGACAAAGGACTCCGACAATACCGATGAACACCGTATGGAGCAGATACAAGTACAACGAGGCATGGGAAAGAACTATGAGCGTCTTGAATTCCTCGGAGACTGCTTCTTGAAAATGGCAACGTCCATATCTTTATTTGCGCAGAACCCGTTCGACCAGGAATTTGATTTCCATGTCAATCGAATGTGCCTTATTTGCAACAGGAACCTTTTCAATACGGCTAAAGAGCGAAAACTGTACGGGTTCATCCGCAGCAAAGGCTTCTCTAGGTAAATATTTTGCGGGGAGCCAATAAAGACAAACAGTTGGTTTAGAGTGCTTGACATGCTAATATTGATATAGGAGGAACTGGTACCCTGAAGGAATGAAATTGCTCAAAGGCAAGGCAAATGAAAGCGAGGCGTCGGCCACAAAACAACCACTGGGCGAGAAAACAATTGCAGACGTCTGCGAAGCAATAATTGGAGCTTCCTTTCTCTCTGGTGGCCCTGAGCACCGATTCGACATGGCTGTCAAGGCTGTGACGGCATTGGTCAACAATAGCTGCCATGTAGCAAACAAGTGGGCGGATTATTATCAACTTTACTCCCTGCCGTCATATCAAACTCAAGATGCAGATGGGTTTGAAAAGGATCTAGCTCGAAAGGTGGAGAGTAAACTGGAATATCACTTCAAGTATCCAAGGTTGCTTCGCTCCGCATTTACTCATCCCTCGTTCCCATCGGCTTGGTCCAGAGTGCCTTGCTACCAACGGTTGGAGTTTTTGGGAGATTCACTGCTGGATCTGGTCTGTGTTGAGGATCTGTATCAACGATTCCCTAACCGTGATCCACAATGGCTCACCGAGCATAAAGTAGGTCTTTCAAAATGAAAATTAGTTTTGCTTGTCTAACCCTCTCACTAGATAGCTATGGTGTCCAACAAGTTCTTGGGAACGTTAGCTGTGCAGCTCGGTCTACACACTCATCTGCAGTATTTCAGCAATGCACTCCAGTCCCAGATCCATACATACGCTGAGAAGTGCCAGCTGGCTTCTGGAAACCAGCAAACCGCGGACTTTTGGCTGGACACTGAAGACCCTCCCAAAGTTAGTGCTCTTTACCTCGGACTTTGCCAATAGCTATCGGCTTCTAACATCAAATTTTTAGTGCCTTCCGGATATGCTGGAAGCATATCTCGGTGCCATGTTCGTGGATTCAGAGTTTAACTTTAGTGTCATCGAGTCATTTTACGAGAAGCATATCAAACCTTACTTTGAGGACATGAGTCTGTATGACACATTTGCAAATAAGCATCCCACGGTAAGTTTGCCTCAAAACTATGCATTGATGCAAGAAAAGCCTGACCTATGGCAGACCTTTTTGAACACTACCTTGACGACCAATTTCGGCTGTGTCGGATTTTCCCTGAAAGCAGGAGAGATACCCGGTGCAGACGGAGCACCTCCAGTTGTTCTAGCTGCCGTGTTGGTGCACGACGTGGTACTGGCACAGGCAATGGCATCTTCTGCTCGATATGCAAAATTGAAAGCAAGCCAGATCGGCCTACAAAAGCTAGAGGGGCTCATGCTGAAGGACTTCCGCGAAAATTACCATTGCGAATGTTCAAAGGGTAATCCAGTGGCACAGGAGGAAATTGGGACTGCGATTTGATAGGCATTTTCAATTCTGGCATGTGATGATTGATGAAAATCCCGGGAAAAACATATCCCTACATAGAGTTTGACGCGGACCACGCAAGGAGACATCTATGGGTTATTAGAACTACAAAGAACATGAATATCTTTCCAAAACCGGTCATTAAGAGGTTGTAATTAATTAGTAGAAGTGGTTGTCTGATGTCACAGTGGTGACCCATCAGTACGTGGACGCGCACTAGCCGCTTTGGGAAAAGCATCGACAAACCCCTGAGGGCGACCATGGAATTAGTGCGGCCAACATCCAGGATGAAATTCGCCCAAAAGTCAATATTATAATTCATCACAAATATCTAAATTCGTTGTAGTTCAACGTAGAAAATTCCTAATTTGGAAATTAATTTGTGCGACTTGATTTGGAAAGAGAACTGTAGAATAGAAACCTAACTAAGTGACAGGAGGCCGTGCGAATCCCGTGACCGAGGAACACGTCGAGAGTCTGCCGCGTCCCCCCCCCGGGCGCCGCTGCCAAACTGAGCTAAAGACAAATAATCAGGAGCTGCATCACAAGAATTCTCCCCAGCACCCTGCCAGCTGTCACCCCCCTCTTATTAATACCATCGCCCCTCCACCGACATCGCATCGTACAGGCCTCCTTTGCCTTTATTTAATATCTCGACAGGCAACTCAGGCATCTTGCTCGTCCCGTCGTTTCGCCTACTTTCCCCGACGATCGACCCGCAACTATTTTCCCTTCATGATTTCGATGCGCTGTTAGCCATACACACCGAAGAAACGATGGAGGTTGCCACTCCAGGCGTCCCTAATGGCCTGGCAGCGTCAGCCCAGGGGCCATCAGTCGACCCCAAAGTGGTCGTCAAGTATCTCACAGAAGTTCTGCAGGTAACACTGGGAGCTACGAAAGAAGATCTGGAAGGCCAGGGCAGCTTGCTCTCGAAAGCAAAATATTCGGAAACCGTGCAGAGATGCACGCGATTCGCCTCGGAATCCCAGGTTGCGCTCTATGTCCAACAAGATATTGTCGGCACCGAGGAACCAAATGGGACAGAGAATGAAAATGGCATATCTGGTATGAACTCACCCGCTCGTGTGTTCTCTCTTTTGTGTGCTTGGTATCTAACCGGCTTCAAGGAGCAGATGATAGGTTTACATATACGCTCGCTTCCGAAATTTCGTTTTCTTCTACAACCGTCGCGTCGGTAGCCTTTGTCAAGCGACCCGGACCGATTGACCCTACTCAACACATCGCCACTCAGATCCAGGTGACAAATTTCCCCGGCTTATCTTCGCTCAGTAACGCACAGGCTCAGCAGGGCGCGTCCATCTCTGCATTCGAAATCCTACACTCCTTAGTACATAATACCCTCGCTCCTTATTTCGAAGCATACACACGTGGCCAGGAAGCAGCCAACGGCATCAAACAACGCCCAGAAACCGAAGCGAAGACTGGCGTTCCGGGTGCGAAGAAGCGCATTGCAGAGCTGGACCTGGCGCTTTTGCATCTCCAACAGAATGTCGAAATCCCTACTCTTAATCTCCCACTTCACGAGATCGTCCAAGCCGCTTTGGACGATGCAGAGGCGCGCGGTGTTAAGCCATCAGTTGAATTAGTTCCAGCCGCCGCTTTGGAGAACAGTACTGTGCTCAACAGCATTCAGAACAATGTCAACGGCTGGATCAAGTCCATTCAAGCGATTACCAAAATGTCTCGTGACGCAGACAGCGGCTCTGCCAATCAAGAAATCAACTTTTGGTTATCTATGGAGACTGCCTTGGAGGGAATTGAAAAACAACTTCGAGGCGATGGAGTTCAGCTAACGATGGAAATTCTTCGACACGCCAAGCGGTACCAAGCTACCCTCAGTTTTGTCGCCGATACGGGGCTTCGAGAAGCAATGGATACGGTTCAAAAATACAACCAACTGATGCGTGATTTCCCTCTGGATGAGCTCTTATCCGCAACAACACTTCAGAAAGTCCAAGAGTCTCTTGGCTTGATCTTTAACCATCTGAACAGGAAACTCAAGATTTCGCCATATCCTATCAAGAGAGCTTTGGCGCTTGTGGAGGCTATCTCTGGAGATTTGGACTCTCAGATTCACGCTTTGTTGCACGGCCGAACTATCATGCACCTCGACTACCGCGAATTCCGCTCGCTGATGAAAACATGCAGTGCAATTTGGCGAACCTGGGATGAAAATGTGAAAGAATTCACCAACGTTGGACGCGATGCTTCTCGCCGACGAAACGAGAAATTTATTCCAATCAAGATCGTTCCCCGACACACCAAGACTCAAGAGCGCCTAAAGTATATCAATACATTCCGCGTCAACCACGAACAACTGCAGAGGACCATTGTGAATGTTTTGGGCCCGAAATCTGCCGTCAACGCGAACGGTGCAGACGGGGCTGTTATCGTCGAAGAGATTGGCGATGTAGATGCTGTGGAAGAAGTCACCCAAGCATACGCCGCGCTAAAAGATGTTGATGTCCTCGATGTCTCCGAAGAGGGCACACAGCTTTGGATTCAGGCCGAGATCTCTTACAACGAGCGAACATCACGCGTGGAGAACTCCATTATTGCTCGTTTACGAGACCGCCTTGCGACGGCTAAGAACGCCAATGAGATGTTCCGCGTTTTTTCGAAATTCAACGCCCTCCTTGTGCGCCCCAAAATCCGCGGTGCCATTGGTGAATACCAGACTACGCTTATCGACAACGTAAAACACGATATTTCAGCTCTTCATGAACGATTCAAACAACAATATGGCCATTCCGAGGCTCATGCCATGGCTCAACTTCGCGATTTACCACCTGTTTCTGGTGCTATTGTTTGGGCTCGCCAAATTGAACGACAACTCGATGGATACATGAGAAAGGTTGAGGACGTTCTTGGTGAAGACTGGCATTTACATTCCGAAGGACAAAAACTCCAGGCCGAAAGCAATCTTTTCCGCAAGAAACTAGACACTCGACCTGTATTCGAGTCTTGGCTCCATGATGTCCAGCGGAGGCACATTACCATCTCGGGTCGGCTGTTCAATATTATTCGCAACCGAGCAGCTGGAAACTCTTTAGAGTTGACAGTAAACTTTGATGCACAGATCATTGCCCTTTTCAAGGAAGTGCGGAATTTGATTTGGCTGAATTTCCAAGTCCCTCATGCGGTCAGCAGCATATCAAAGGAAGCTAAACGCGTGTATCCATATGCTATCAGCCTCATGGAAACGGTTCGCACGCTCCTTCAAACAACTCGTACAATTTCTGCAATGACCGAAGTTGCAATCCTCTTGAGTGGCTACCAAAATGATGCCCAAGCTATGATTGTCAAAGGTATTCCCTTACGCTGGGAATCATTCGTCCACTCCTACGAACTTCACGTCAAACAGTCAACCTTGGAAAACGGTGCATTGGACCCATCAGTTGCTGGTAGAGGAGAGAGCAAACACGTTCAGTTTGTTCGCGAATTTGCCGTTTCTGCTTCAGTCCTTCAATCAAAGACCTCGACCCTGGCTTCAATCAATGAAAGCATCCAAAAGGCCATACTGGAACTCAAGACATGCCCGTATGATGCGACGGTGTTCCGTCAACGGCTGGATTCCATACAAATTTCCGTCGACAAGCTTAATCTTGAGAATTATGTCAACCTCGGCTATTGGGTCTCGAATCTGAATTTGAAAATTGAGTCTATCTTACGCGAACGGCTCCACCGAGCAATAAGGGTTTGGATTTCTTCGTTTCAACAATCCAAAAATGAGCAATACTCTAAACGGGTATCGTTTCAGGAGACTGGCGATCGAACAACTACTGATGCGCCTGAAGCCGATATTTACCGCATCGAGTTTCCCCAACTTGTCCATGAAGTTTCTATGAGGAACCAGGTCTTGCATCTTGACCCGCCGCTGCAATATGCACGTGCCAGTTGGTTCTCCCATCTTGGACAGTGGCTTGGCGTAATCTGCAATCTCGAAAAGATCAAGTCGTCTCGCTACCAGATTTCCCTCGACGTTGAGAAGACTCAACTCTCTGACACTTCATTCGTCGGTCTTCCTCAGCACTGTTCCGAAGAATTGTCAGAAGTCTATAGAGCAGTGGAAACTCGTCTTCTCGAGCTCTCTGGCTATGTCGACAAATGGCTACAATTTCAATCGCTCTGGGACTTGCAAGCCGACCAAGTTTACGACATTCTTGGTGATGATCTTTCACAATGGCTCCAACTTTTACAAGAAATTCGCAAAAGTCGAGCCACATTCGATACCTCTGAAGTTAGTCGATCCTTTGGCAACATTACCATCGACTACGAGCAAGTGCAAACTAGAGTCAACGCCAAGTACGATCAATGGCAACACGAGATTCTCCAGAAATTTGGCTCTAAACTCGGCGGTCGTATGAGAGAGGTGCATTCCGAGATTGCTACCGCTCGCAGAGACTTGGAAGGCCAGACCTTGGAGGCTTCGTCTACTGCTCACGCTGTTTCATTTATCACAATAGTTCAGCAATGCAAGCGGAAAGCCAGAGTTTGGGAGCCGCAGGTTGACTTGTTCCGACAAGGCCAAACAACCTTGGCACGCCAGCGATACCAATTTCCAACCGATTGGCTGCATGTAGAAAATGTTGATGGCGAATGGACGGCTCTGAATGAACTTCTCAGTAGAAAAGGAAAAATCGTTCAGGACCAGACTGAAGCTTTGCGTGCCAAGATTGCAGCCGAGGACAAGGTCATCGGCGACAAGATCAAAGACATCATTGTCCAATGGAATGACGAGAAACCTGTTTCCGGCACTATTCCTCCTGAGGAAGCTTCCCAAACATTGAGCTCATTCCAATCTCGACTCGAGGGCCTTCAGTCAGAGTTCGAGATGGTATCCAAAGCTAAAGAAGCACTGGATCTTCCTTCTAGCACCGAGTCATCCCTGCCTGCCATCTTGGAAGAAGTCCAAGACTTCATGTCCGTCTGGGCTGCATTATCAACAATCTGGAAGAGTTTGAATGACCTTCGAGAGATGCTTTGGACAAGCGTTCAACCCAGAAAGCTTCGACAATCTATTGATAACCTTATCAAAATGACCAAAGAAATGCCAAGTCGTATGCGCCAATATGCCGCATTTGAACACATTCAGAATGTTCTGCGCCAGCTTCTAAAGATCAACCCTCTGCTGTCTGATTTGAAATCCGAAGCAATCAAAGAACGCCATTGGCAGAAAATCTTCAAGGCTCTCAAGCCAGGGAAGCGGTTCTCGCAGGTCTCCCTGACGCTCGGAGATGTGTGGGATTTGCAGCCAGCTGCTAGCGAGGCCATTTTGCGCGATATCATTGCACAGGCCCAGGGTGAAATGGCTCTGGAGGAGTTCTTGAAAATGGTTCGCGAGACATGGCAGAACTATTCTCTCGACCTTGTTAACTACCAGAACAAATGCCGTTTGATTCGAGGCTTTGATGACCTGTTCGCAAAATGCAGTGAAAACTTGAACTCACTCCAGGCGATGAGACACTCGCCATATTTCAAAGAATTCGAGGAGGAAGCTACATCTTGGGAAGATAAACTCAACAGGGTCCACGTTCTATTCGATGTGTGGATTGACGTCCAACGCCAATGGGTGTATCTTGAAGGTGTATTCACAGGCAATGCGGATATCAAACATCTCCTTCCCTTGGAATCGGCACGCTTCCAAAATATCAACTCCGAGTTCTTTGCAGTGATGAAAAAGGTTTACAAGTCGCCATTTATTCTTGACGTCCTTGCTATCACTGGCGTTCAGAAATCTTTGGAGCGATTGGCAGAGCTACTTAACAAGATCCAAAAAGCTCTTGGCGAGTACCTTGAACGCGAACGTGTTTCGTTCCCTCGTTTCTATTTCGTCGGTGACGAAGATCTCCTTGAAATTATCGGTAATAGCAATGACACACTTCGGGTTGCTAAACACTTCAAGAAAATGTTTGCTGGTTTGTCTGGCCTTCTTATGGACGACGATAACAATATTGTCGGTTTCACGTCGAAAGAAGGAGAAGAGGTCCGATTGAAGCGCGAAGTGAATCTGATCAAGACGCCACGAATAAACGACTGGCTATCGGCTTTGGATACAAGCATGAAAATGACCCTTGCCGAGCTACTAGCTGAGGCTGTCGAGCAGTTTGAGACTATCTACAGTACAACGGAGGTGGACCAGACAGCCTTTAACGACTACCTTGCAAACTACCCTGCTCAGATCGTCGTTCTTGCAAGTCAAGTTGTCTGGACTAATGCCGTTCAAAAGTCTCTCGAGAACGGCGGTAGCGACTTGCCCTCTTTGTATGATGCTGAAGTACGCATACTCGAGCTGCTTGCCGCGACGGTTCTCGGCGAGCTGGACCCAATCACCCGAAAGAAGTGCGAGCACATGATTACCGAGTTCGTCCACCAGCGTGATACTATTGCAAAACTTACACAGCTCAATGCGTCGTCACCGACCCATTATATGTGGCTTCTACAGATGCGCTACGTATACAAGAATGAAGGAGACTTCCTACAACGTCTTTATGTGCACATGGCCAATGCCAAGTTGGACTATGGCTTTGAATACTTAGGTGTTCCTGAACGACTTGTTCGCACGCCTCTTACCGACCGTTGCTTCCTCACTCTGACACAAGCTCTCTGCCAAAGGCTGGGAGGTTCACCGTATGGGCCTGCTGGAACAGGTAAAACTGAGTCGGTTAAAGCATTGGGTCTACAGCTTGGTCGTTTCACTTTGGTATTCTGCTGTGACGACACTTTCGACTTTCAAGCCATGGGCCGTATCTTCTTGGGTATTTGTCAAGTTGGCGCCTGGGGATGTTTCGACGAGTTCAATCGTTTGGAGGAACGTATTCTCTCCGCTGTCTCACAACAAATCCAGAACATTCAAATTGGTCTCCGAAAGGGCAGCGAAGATGATTCGACGCAGATCGAATTGGTTGGCAGACGCCTTCGAGTCAACCAAAACACCGGAATCTTCATTACCATGAATCCTGGCTATGCCGGACGTTCAAACTTGCCGGACAACTTGAAAAAGCTGTTCCGAAGTGTAGCAATGTCGAAACCGGACAAGGAGCTCATTGCAGAAGTCATGCTCTTCTCCCAAGGTTTCAAACAAGCGAAACCTCTTTCCAAGCAAACGGTTCCATTCTTCGACCACTGCTCAGGCAGGTTGACAAAGCAGGCTCACTACGATTTTGGACTTCGTGCTTTGAAGAGTGTTCTTGTCAGTTCCGGTGGTTTGAAGCGTACTCGTCTAGCCAATTCAGATGGAGATCTTGGCCCAGACGAAATTGTTGAACCTCAAATTATTGTTCAAAGTCTACGTGAAACTATTGCACCCAAGCTTATTCGGGAAGATGTGGAAACCATGCTCGACATCCAAAGGGAAGACTTTCCCGGCGTCGAATATGTGCCTGCTAACTACGAGAAGCTCACTCAAGCCATCCGTGACATCGCCAGCGAGAATCATTACGACGCCACTGAGACCTGGATTACCAAGACGCTCCAACTCTATCAAATTCAGAGTATCCACCACGGTGTCATGATGGTTGGACGTTCTGGAGCTGGTAAATCAGCGTCGTGGAAGGTTCTCCTACAAGCTTTACAACGTGTCGAGGGTGTTGATGGCGTCTGCCATGTGATCGATTCTAAGGTCATGTCCAAAGAAGCCCTATATGGCAATCTCGATAGCACGACAAGAGAATGGACCGATGGTTTGTTCACTGGTATTTTGAGAAAGGTTGTAGACAACCTCCGTGGAGAAGACTCAAAACGCCACTGGATTGTGTTCGATGGTGACGTCGACCCCGAGTGGGTTGAAAATCTTAACAGTGTCCTCGATGACAACAAGCTATTGACCCTGCCTAATGGTGAGCGTCTCAATCTGCCATCAAACGTACGCATCATGTTTGAAGTCGAGACTCTTAAGTACGCAACACTGGCTACAGTCAGTCGTTGTGGTATGGTGTGGTTCAGTGACGACACAGTAACGCCGGCCATGATGGTCACAAACTATATTAAATCTTTGCGGACGAAAACTTTCGACGACTTGGACGATGACACTGTGCCCGCGGGCCAGGCATCTGCGAAGACCCAGGCCGTTCAGGAAATGGTGTCGAATCTTCTCAAACAATTCACGCAGAGTGATGAGCTCATCTACAAGGCCCTTGAACAAGCTCGTTCGTACAACCACATTATGGAATACACCGATATTCGCGCTTTGAACACCCTTTTCAGCTTGCTCAACAAAGCATGCCGCAATGTGCTTGAATACAACATCCAACACATCGACTTTCCATTGGACCCGGAACAAGTAGAGTCATACATTTCCAAGAAGTTGCTTCTTGCACTCGTTTGGTCGTTCACAGGTGACTGTCCATTGGCCGATCGCAAGCGTTTCGGAGAGTACCTCACCGCATTCTCTACCATCGACCCCCCTCCACTCAGCGAATCTTCGGCCCTCATTGATTACGATGTGTCTCTGCCCAAGGGAGAGTGGATAACATGGCAATCGCAAGTGCCGTCAGTCGAGATCAATACCCATTCGATCACCCAAACCGATGTAATCATCCCAACATTAGACACTGTCCGCCACGAAGATGTTCTCTACTCATGGTTAGCCGAGCACAAACCTCTCCTTCTGTGTGGTCCTCCTGGATCCGGTAAGACTATGACGTTGTTCTCCGCACTTCGTAAACTGCCAAATATGGAAGTCGTTGGCCTCAACTTCTCCAGCGCTACTACCCCCGATCTTCTTATCAAGACATTTGAGCAGTATTGTGAATATCGCAAGACTTTGAATGGTGTCATCATGTCTCCGAATCAAATTGGGCGTTGGCTCGTCATCTTTTGCGATGAAATCAACTTGCCGGCTCCTGATCGCTATGGCACCCAACGTGCAATCTCGTTCCTGAGGCAGTTGGTCGAACAAAATGGATTCTGGCGCACGGCCGACAAGACATGGGTAACTCTGGATCGAATCCAATTTGTTGGGGCTTGTAACCCGCCTACTGATGCTGGACGTACCCCTATGGGCGAGCGTTTCTTGCGCCACGCGCCATTGATGATGGTCGACTACCCTGGCGAGCTTTCGTTGAACCAAATCTACGGGACATTCAATTCTGCAATTCTCAAGATCATCCCTACACTACGTGGCTACGCAGATGCATTGACAAAAGCGATGGTCCAGTTCTACTTGGAGTCACAATCAAGATTCACACCGAAAATTCAACCACATTACGTCTATTCTCCACGTGAACTTACCAGATGGGTACGTGGTGTCTACGAGGCCATTAAGCCTTTGGAGAGTCTTTCAGTCGAAGGTCTTGTCCGAATTTGGGCCCATGAAGCCCTTCGTCTCTTCCAAGATCGTCTTGTCGCTGAAGAGGAACGCAAATGGACGGATGATTCCGTGCGACGAATCGCCTTAGAGCATTTCCCAACCATTGACGAAGAGCAAGCACTGAAGGGCCCGATCCTCTTCTCTAACTGGCTGTCAAAGAACTATGTGCCAGTCGAACAAGAACAGCTGAGAGATTTCGTCAAGGCCCGACTGAAGACTTTCTGTGAAGAAGAAGTTGACGTTCCCCTGGTTCTCTTCAACGATGTCTTGGAGCACGCATTGCGTATTGATCGTGTCTTTAGACAACCGCAAGGACATCTTATTCTCATTGGTGTAAGTGGAAGTGGAAAGACAACGCTTTCACGATTTGTCGCATGGATGAATGGATTGAAGATTTTCCAAATCAAGGTTCATGGAAAGTACTCATCAGAGGACTTCGATGAGGATCTGCGAAATGTTTTGCGACGAGCTGGATGCAAAGGAGAAAAGATTTGCTTTATCATGGACGAATCGAACGTGCTTGACTCTGGATTCCTGGAGCGAATGAACACGCTCCTTGCCAACGCGGAAGTTCCAGGTTTGTTTGAAGGAGACGAGTTTGCCTCTTTAATGACCGCTTGTAAAGAGGGTGCTCAGCGGCAAGGATTGATTCTTGACTCTCAAGAAGAATTGTACAGATGGTTCACACAACAAATTGTGAAGAATCTCCATGTTGTGTTTACAATGAACCCTCCCGAGGATGGTCTGTCATCCAAGGCTGCAACCAGTCCTGCCTTGTTCAATCGTTGTGTCCTCAACTGGTTCGGTGATTGGTCCGACCAGGCTCTGTTCCAGGTTGGCTCTGAGCTCACACAATCGGTGGACCTCGACAAGCCGAATTTCACTGCCCCCGATAGCATTCCAGTGGCGTATCGTGATCTCAATCTCCCTGCTTCTCACCGTGAAGCCATTGTTAACTCGATGGTTTACATCCATTACTCATTGCAGAAGTTCAACCAACGCCTCCAGAAACAGCAAGGCAGAACGACATATTTGACTCCTCGCCATTACCTCGACTTTGTTGCGCAATACGTGAAACTGTTCAATGAGAAACGCGAAGACCTCGAAGAACAACAGCGCCATCTGAATGTTGGTCTGGAGAAGCTTAGAGACACTGTGGACAAGGTCCGAGATCTTCGTGTCAGTCTTGCTGAAAAGAAAACACAGCTGGAAAAGAAGGATGCAGAAGCCAATGAAAAGCTTCAACGAATGGTTGCAGACCAGCGAGAAGCTGAACAGAGGAAATCGGCTTCTCTCGAAATCCAGGCTGCTCTCGAGAAGCAAGAACAGGAAGTTGCCAAGCGAAAGGATGTTGTTTTGAATGACTTGGCAAGAGCAGAGCCTGCAGTCTTGGAAGCCCAGAAGAGTGTCAGCAACATTAAGCGTCAACACCTTACCGAAGTTCGTTCTATGGGTAATCCTCCTGCAAGTGTGCGATTGACTCTGGAAGCCGTTTGCACATTGCTTGGCCACAAGGTGGATAGCTGGAGAACTATTCAAGGTCTCATTCGACGAGACGACTTTATTGCAAGCATCGTGAGCTACGACAACGAAAAGCAAATGACTCGCAGCCATAGAGTGAAGATGAAGAATGAATTTTTGTCCAAGGATGATTTCACCTATGAGCGAGTAAACCATGCTAGTAAAGCATGTGGTCCTCTTGTTCAATGGGTTGAGGCGCAAGTGAATTACTCTGAGATTTTGGACCGCGTCGGCCCGCTCCGTGAAGAGGTCGACCAGCTGGAGGAACAGGCGCTTCAAACAAAGGCAGAAGCACAGGCTATCGAAAACACCATCCAGGGTCTGGAAAGCAGCATTGCCACTTACAAGACTGAATATGCCGCGCTCATCAGCGAAACGCAAGCCATCAAAACTGAGATGGGTCGTGTGCAATTCAAGGTTGACCGCAGTGTTCGACTATTGGATAGCTTGGCCTCGGAACGACAGCGTTGGGAGGAGGGAAGCAAGTCGTTCGAGACTCAAATCAGTACACTTGTCGGGGATGTCCTCATTGCTGCGGCTTTCCTTGCATACGCCGGTCTCTATGACCAACAATTCCGTAAAGCAATGGTTGATGACTGGGTGAACCAACTCGCACAGTCAGGTATTACTTTCAAACCTCACAACCCGATCACAGAGTACCTCTCGAATGCGGATGAACGTTTGGCATGGCAAAGCAACTCTCTGCCGGTCGACGACTTGTGTACCGAAAACGCAATTGTTTTGAAACGGTTCAATCGTTATCCTCTTATTATCGACCCTTCAGGCCGTATTACAGAATTCCTTCAAAAGGAGAGCAAGGAGAGAAAGCTTACTGTTACTAGCTTCTTGGATGACTCTTTCGTCAAACAATTGGAAAGTGCCCTGCGTTTTGGTAACCCCATTCTTATCCAAGATGCCGAGCACCTTGATCCTATTCTCAACCACGTCTTGAATAAGGAATACCAAAAGACTGGAGGCCGTGTTTTGATCCAGCTAGGCAAGCAAGAAATCGATTTCTCGCCATCCTTCAAACTGTTCTTGTCTACAAGAGACCCCTCTGCGACTTTCCCGCCAGACATTTGCAGTCGGACGACATTTGTGAATTTCACAGTGACTCAGAGCAGCTTGCAAACTCAATCACTTAACGAGGTCCTGAAAGTGGAGCGTCCTGATGTTGATGAACGGCGTACGAATCTTATCAAACTGCAAGGAGAGTTCAAGATTCACCTGCGTCAACTGGAGAAACGACTTCTTCAGGCTTTGAACGAATCACGCGGTAATATTTTGGATGACGATAATGTTATAGAGACACTGGAGACACTTAAGAAAGAGGCTGCTGAGATTACGAAGAAGATGTCTGAGACTGAGGGTGTGATGAGTGAAGTCGACAGCATCACTCTCGAGTATAACATTATTGCTCGAGCATGCAGTGCCGTCTTTGCAGTTTTGGAACAACTTCACCATATCAATCATTTCTATCAATTCTCGCTACAGTACTTTGTGGACATTTTCAATTCTGTCTTACACGGGAACAAAAAGCTTGCCCAGGAAAAGAACCATGCGGCACGAGTTGACATTATCATGAAGGATCTTTTCATCACCACTTATCAGCGTACATCGTTGGGTATGCTACAAAAGGATCGCATCACGTTAGCAATGCTGCTGGCCCAGGCTGCTCCGTACTCAATGGACAAGAGTATTATCGACGTCATCCTTGACGAAAGTGTCGAGGGCTATGATCTGTCTACCGATGCTGACGCAAAAGAACAAGTGATAACAAGATTGTCCAACATGTCACTGTTCAAGTCATACGTTCCTAATATCTCTGAAGAAGCTTGGAATACGTTCTTTACTGAAGAGCTGGCAGAGAACTTTGTACCGCCCGTTTGGGAAGAAAACACCGAGCCGATCAATCAGGAACTCCGGTCTCTTCTTCTTGTCAAGCTTTGCCGTATGGATCGGTTTGTTCCGGTTGCCGAACGATTTGTGGCAGCAGTTTTCGGTCGTGAGCTATACGAAGGTAGCGGCGATCTCAAGCAAGTCGTCGAACAAGTCACTGCCACAGCACCCATTGCCCTTAGCTCCAGCCCTGGATTTGACGCGAGTTACAAGGTCGATGGACTTGTCGAACGAATGCACGCCACTTGCGCTAATATTGCTATGGGATCAAACGAAGGTGTCGAAAGTGCGGATAAGGCTATTAGCAACGCGGCTGCTGCAGGAACATGGGTTTTGGTAAAGAATGTTCACCTCGCGCCTTCTTGGTTGCAGAGTCTGGAGAAACGGCTGGATTCGTTGAAGCCGCACAAGGAATTCCGACTCTTCCTTTCCATGGAAACCAGCCCTAAAATCCCGGTCAATCTTCTTCGGGCGTCTCGTGTGCTCATGTTCGAACAGCCGGCCGGAGTCCGAGCAAATATGAAAGACTCGCTGTCTTCGTTGTCGCTACGTGCCAGCAAACCTCCGGTGGAGAAGGCTCGTGTGTACCTTCTCCTTTCGTTCCTGCACGCGGTTATTCAAGAACGACTTCGCTACGCGACTAATCTGGGTTGGAAAGGCTTCTGGGAGTTTAATGATAGCGATGTAAGTTTTGCGAAATTTTTGTGAATTTTTTTCTTTCATGTGCTAATTATGGATACAGTATGAATGCTCGGCATTTATCATTGACTCCTGGATCGATTCCGTGGCTCAGGGACGATCCAATGTTGCCCCGCAAAAGCTTCCATGGGACATGATTCGCACTTTGGTTACGGAGACTTATGGTGGTAAGATCGACGACAGCGGGGACTTCCAACAACTGGAGTCGCTTGTTAGCCAGTTCCTTACCCCGGCTGCTTTCGAAGATGAGCACAAGCTTGTTTCTGGGGTCGAGAACGACGAGTGCCTGGCTCTCCCCGGCACGACCAGCATGCGCGATTTCACCGAGTGGGTGAATCGTCTCCCAGAGCGCGAGCCACCCACATACTTGGGACTGCCAGCCAACGCAGAGAAGCTGCTCTTGGTCGGCCACGGCAAAGCCATGATCTCGGACTTGTTCCGGGTGACTACTCTGCTGGACGAAGGCGAGCAGTTGATGGTGGAGTCGTGATCGGCTCTCCACCAATACTTTTTATTTTGTTTAATTTTTTTTGGTGGTGTTCCGGATGGTATATTATTATGGTTCTGGCAGTGATACCCTGACTAGAATAATCATGGACTGTTGTTGATTTGGTTGATTGGTTGATTGGTTTTGTCTATACCCATGGATACGTGGATCCCACCTGTATTGCTGCACATACTTACTTGTATTAGTTTCTTTCCTTTCTGTATCTTTTTTGTTGTTTAGATTATAGCACTATGTTTCTACCCTGTCGTTTCTCTTACATGTGACAAATTTATGACTCTACTATGTTTCACATAACACAAAGAATTCGAGTATGTTGGGAAAGTTAATTAGATGTGAGGGGAGGATGGATGTCTGAGGCCGGCTAGTCAATAGTGGCGGACAAGGCTGGCAGCGGATATCTCGCTGCACAATCAAATAGTACGTATCACTATCAACCGACAATAAAAGCATAATCAATAATAGCCATATCGATTATCAACATGTCGAAAAAAACCCAATAAATGCCTCGACATGCTTGACCGAGCCTAGCGCATTCTCCAGATGTGTGGCCCCAAGCCAGAGCCCAATGGCGAGGCCGCGAAAGCGCGTTATCAATGGCACCAGCAGGCTTGGCGGGGGAATGGCTGGTCGCTCTGAGAGGGCCGAGAGCACGCGATAACGACAAAGAGCTTGGCATCAACGAAGATCCAGAGCCCACGCGCTTCTCATTGGGCTCCCTCGAGCGAAAATGACACCACCACCGCCGACTAGGGCTGTGATAGACAGATAAGCCGGGCCAGTGGTCTGGCTATACATCTATGTCCGCTTCCCGTCTCTTCATCCTTTTGTTTTTGTTTTCCTCGGACGACTCTGCATCTGCGCTGAATATAGGATTCAGTAGCGGGCTGTTTGGAGTAAAAATAGCCGGTAGGTTTGTCGGCCACTTCAGATTGTGGTTCTTCGAGGGCGGGGCACGCAACCGTGGGCGGTGACGTTGGCAAGCTGACGAGGCCCTTTTTGGTGTCTGGATGGATGACGAGGCCGGCGATGCTGGATGCTGGTATTCGATGCTAGACGAGGAGAGCGATGCAGAGGCAGGCCAATGACCACGAGCTGAGACGCAGTCGACCAGCAGTGATAGTCGGTCGATCGAACACTTGCTGTACCGTACTCGGTGTATAGGCGGCCAGCCAAGCCCCTAAGCCCAGGCGGGCGACCTCAAACACGATGGGCGCGGGCTACCCCACCCGGCGGTTGTCGCAGAGTCAGGCGAGTCAGGCGCCCGCGGCCGCTAGCGCCGCTAGCCCGGACCGCGCCTTCCCTTTCCCCAAGCTGCACGCGCTGCTACAAAGCCTAGCCGCTGTCCCCGCGCTGGCCGTGGTGCTCGGTATGTTTTTTCCTCTTCTTCTCATATCTTATTACCGTCCATCTTCCTTCGTCTCGCTGGTTGAGTCAATCGTCTCTCGTTACTGCTGCCATGTCCCTCTCGCCCTCATGACCTGGAAACCTTCTCTCCAACAGCCCGCTGCTCTCTATACCTGCCTCGACTGTACGCTCAGTGTGGATATTGTATCATTTGCTAGGAGTCACCCCACTAACTAATAGTTCCTCGACAGCCTTTCTCTCCTCGCTACGCACCAATCTCCAAATCTCTTATGAAGACGGCAATGCCACCAGCTTTGCCGGGGCGCTGCACCCCGCTCTGGACAGCTTTGACCTGCAGAAGGCCCCGTACCTGAACGACCTGGCCTTTGCCTCGGGCTTTGCTGAGGATCTCGAAGACCCTCCCTCTCCAACCTCGACCTCGACATCGACCATCTCATCCGCGCAGTCCTCCGGTCCTGTAACCTGGACGTACCATGCCTCGACTAACGACGACAGGTCCGAGGCCCTCAACCTGATTGCTGATAGCGTTGTAGAGCAACGCCTGGTCGCCATACGCAGCATTCTCTTGCACCCGGTAGTGCTCGGGGTCGCCCTTGTTACAGCCCTGTTCCTCACACGCAGTGCGTATTACGAGCCCCGGGGAAACCACCGCACAGTAGGAATCATTAGTGTCTTGATTGTGATGGTAGCGTGGATCGCTCTCCATCACACTACCAAATCGTATTTGACGTGGGCAACAGCGGTAGCAGATCCGTCCTGGCTGCGGGACGGACTCTACCAACGGAGTCCATCGAGCAATGGATCTGCCGGCGGATCCAAACAGCACCACGGCCATCACAGTTCCATGCCTTCAGAGGACGAGGTCCTGATTACCAAGCACAACGGCAAGGTTGTCGGGGTTCTCGTCTTGCGGACGGCTCGCACGAACGCACTATCGTCAGGCGCACCCAGCGCGAACGGCATGCGGGCTCTGCGGCACCGCCATACCAACAGCTCGTCATCGGGCCGCCTGACAGGCGTTATTCGAGCGTGGGTAGTAGATCCCTCCCACAGACACCACGGCTTTGGCTTGACTTTGCTCGAGTCGGCTGTATCAATTTGCCGACTACGCCGGCTCGACGGACCCATTTTTGCTGACGAGCAATTGTATAGTGCACATGTGCCGGGCTTGAAAATGCTGCCCTGGCCGTTTAATCGCGCTTTTGAGAAGAGCGAAGAACGGGCCAAGGAGTCTTTGCGAGCGGCCATCGAAGGCAAAGAGAGGAAGAAATGATTTCCTCTTTATAGTATTTGTTTAATATCTTGTTTTTATATGCAAGGCGTTTTCTTGGTTGGATACCCTTGGCTTACGAGTAGTACCTACCATACAGACTGGAAGGCTAGATTGATTTAGTTGACGATGAATTTGATTACGATTGTAAAGAATACATGAATGTTCCTTGACCTCTCTCCACTTTCTGCAAAAATAGTTCAGTATTAAATCTCCGTACCAACTAACCACTTCACACCGGGCCAAACCCATAAATCGTACTGCCCATCTATGTTCGTATAGTTAGTAATTAAATTGTATCTTTCTTGGTGTCTGAGAGTAGACGAATTGCATACCCTGTTCAGAACAAAAACGACCTCAACTCCTGTTAGCAAGACGGAAATATCACAGTGAGTCTTGTCCTTACATCACGCGTGGTAACAGTCTAATAAGGCGAGATTAATTAGTTAGCACAGTTGATTATTAGAGTTACATGGAAAAGAAAACCAGAGGCGTACTTTTCTCTCAAACTTGGGCGTGCTACTGGACTCCAAAACAACGACCAAATGGTGAAGAATCTAGAAAAACAATGTTATTATTGTGCTTGTTAAGTATAGGAATATGTAGCATGATGTCGTACTTTTTTCAGTCTGTCTTCGACGACATTGCGGATTTCGTCGTAGATGGTGGTGGACATTCGTACGACTCCTCCGCGGCGGGCGAGGCGTCTGTGTTTTTTTTTTTAAAGATGAGTTTGTGTGTGTGTGTGTGTGTGTGTGTGTGTGTGTGTCGGGAGTATTCGTTCAAGAAACGTACCTAATTGCCGGCCTGGCTGTGTACAGGGAGTTGTTAGCTATAAGCTATCCAACCGTATGAGGGGTGTATATCTACTAACTGATTCCAAGGATCGAGTCACGACTCAACTTTCGTCGTGTTCTAGAGAGAGTGAGAGTGAGAGAATCAGTGGAAGCGTCGTCGTGGTGGTAGGACAGGATGGGGATGGGATATGTACCGTTTTGGTCGCGCAACCCCCAAGCCCAAGCCAAGATTTGTCGGCATGTCGACGAGAAGAGTAAAGTTCACCAAGGGAGCGGGGATGAATATTCTTAGGGAGAGATGTTTGTGGTCTGAGATTAGCGAGGATTGCGGGCTTTCAGAATGACCCTGCGTGGTCAACTGGATGACTTGAGATGGATGGGCTGGAGAAGAAGAGAGAAAACATCTCAAAAGAGGATTAATCCTGGACCCACAGGAGGCTTCGGATGGGGGTCGTTTTCATTGTTCGACATGCCAGACTGCAGGGGTGCAGGGGTTCGACAATCAGGTAATGGAGGGTCAGGGCAAAGAGGTGGAGAATGTTGAAAACGGCTGCTAGTATAGGATCATAAATTGATAGCTAATCTAAACGTAACCATAGCAATTGATCTAGCAGCAAACCAAACCCAACGCCGGTAGAATCGAGACTAACAACTGACATATAAAAGCAACCCGTGTTAGAAAATGCCTTCATAAAGCGACACATATAAACCAGATCTATGTTCTAGGATATAAAGGTAGCCTCGGAGAACATCGTTCCCAACTCGGCAGTTTCGTTCTCGCCTTCTTTGACTTTAAGTGTGGGCTTGTTTTGAGGCGAATACTGTTCGACAACAAAACGAGTTAGTTTATGTCAAACTTGGCTACACACCCAGTACACGCACCTGGTAAATATATGGCTTCGTCCCAGCAACACTGCCCACAAAGGATTTGATAAATCCAGGCACTTCAGACATGATATCTATCCTATCAAGTCTCTTGTCAAAAACAGTCTCCAACTCGGCGTGAAAGTCAGCCTTGTCTTTGCTATTCCCATCCCATGTAAATCTGATAGCCTTTGGTTCTGGCCATTTACTTTCGGGATCTGTCGTCGTCTCGAGATTTCTGGCGGTATTGTTTGCACCAGCATACAGGATTTCCCCGTCCTTTACCACGCCGCCGACATTCACAACAGTTGAGCCGTACGATGGAGGAGTGGTGTATTCCATTAAAAAGGAAGAGTAGGTAGGTGTTTGACAGCTAACAAAATTCCACCGTGCCGCTAGAACCGTTAGCCTGTAAAATATTACCCATCCTATTCCGAGTTTTCTGTAACATACCAGCGTGATGTGGTTTCATCCCCTGCAGCGCATGAATGAAAAACCCCCGGCCCGTAAAATCATACGTCTTGTCCTTTGTAGTAATACTCCCCTCGACAGCGCACCGAGGCCAAAAGGCATGGCGCATGGAACCCCACGGTTTGGCAGGGTCGGTGCCAAAGTACGACGTGCCATTCTTGCCCACAAATAGGCCGGGGGTCTGCCGCGTAAATGTCAGGTTGACCAGGCTGTCGGCGTTGACTGCCGACTTGACCGTATACGCAGTGCCGTCTTCGTTTAGGGTCAAGGCAAGCTTATCTGCGCCAAGCGAATACATGTCCGGTTCGAAGACGTGGTTCGAGAGGGCGTCTGAGTGCCAAATGTGCGGTACGCTTTCTTCAAACGAAAATACTTTCGAGTTGAACTGGCATGTTGTGTGAAGACCACTTTTTTTTCTCAAAAAATTGTATTAGCCAGACCGGACGAAAGTTGTCTTTTGTTTTTCAGTCTTCCTTGACAGATAGAGTAGCTTCTTACGCTACATTGCTGTAGATGACTTGCACCATTGCCAAGCCACCGTTGTCGCCCATGGCATAGAATGTCTGAGTTTCGACTGCGGTATACTTGGGGGTGGTCCATTTCAGGTCCTCCTTTTTGAGCTCTGTATATGGGGTTTCTTCGGCCTGGCGGGCGACTGACTGGATCGCTTCGGGGCCGTAAATGGGTTCCTGTGTCCCGGCAACGTTGGCCAATCTGGATGAAATCGGTTAATTATTGAAATGGAAGGTAAAAAAAAGGGGGCGACGTGCGTTTTCTTGAACCAGCTCATGTTTGTGTTATGCTGCTGAATATGTTGCTTGCTTCTAAGAGGGGTAATAGTGGTGATTAGCGAGGTCAGAGCAGGAATACGGAGATGCTTACCTGTTATACTCTTTGATGTATTTCCAAAAACAAACGAACCAAAGTTATGTGAACGTGAGAGGAAGGATGAAGGAAAAGGTTGAAACACCGCAGCCTAGATAGAATTGTGGAATCGATGACGTCGAGACCACCAATGAGGTCGACTCTGCTGGTCCTCGCTCTCAGACAGCAAATGCTCGCTGGTTGATATCGGATTTATAATATTTATTATCTGCATAAAATCCTGTCCAAACTACGGTTTCACAAGAATTGTATAGTTTGGTCTCGATGTTTCCCCAGAACGGAAATAGTTAAACAATTACCAGGTCCGGAAGAGGTCCGCTGTCTTGCCCTAGAGCGGCATACAGACCTGCATTTAGACATTTGCCATTATTCGGCATGTTCTACATGCAACCGGTACCCGCCAGCTCTGGATTTATCTTGATTCTATTGATTTTCTGTCATGCAAAAGGTGAAGTTATTGACATTATCCAGTGGTCCGTGCATGCTCTCCGGGCGGAAAATCTTGGCGCCGACTCCGAGAAAACTTCCCGTTCAGCAACACCATCACGAGCTCTCCTGGATTTCTTCCAATTCGTTTCAACCCAATTCGCCCCTGTCGCGCTCAATTATAACGAATTGTGTTGACTGCCGCTATGTCGCGAAAAGCGATTGCCAAGGACCTGTACGTCAAGCTCATTGTGGGAGCTGGGCAGGCCAGTCCCAGTCCGCCCGTCGGTCCAGCGCTGGGAAGTAAAGGTGTCAAGAGCATGGACTTTTGCAAGGTGAGATTTTCTTTTCGCACGGGCCAAGGAGGAAAGACTGATGCGCCAGCAGGAATTCAACGCCCGAACAGCGCACATCAACCCCGGCACTCCGGTCCCTGCCTTCATCACCATCCGCCCCGATCGATCATTCCACTTTGAGCTCCGAACGCCCACGACTTCATGGCTGCTGCTTCAGGCATCCGGCGTTGATCCGCGCAAAGGGCGCCTTCGTGGTGCGCAGAACCCCGGCACCGAGGTGATCGGCACAGTGTCTCTGAAACACGTCTACGAAATCGCCAAAATCAAACAAAGCGAGCTGAGACTGTCGGGACTGAGCCTGGAAGGGCTGTGTAAGAGCGTGATGGCGCAGGCTAAGTCGGTTGGCCTGAAAGTGGTGGCTTGAGAGACGACGACTCTTGCTTCTCTCTGTGTCTTTTTTTTGCTATACCATACATATATCACCTGTTGTTCTATCATTGCCCAGGCGTTTTGGGGTGGGATTGATTTATGCATCGCCATTGTACAATACTTTTTTTTATATGAGCCGATTGGAGATGTCTTTCGTCTTGACTCGATGACTTCATCACATGTCGCGTATGGTATATCACGTGACCAGCATGGGTCAGCCCTCAAGAAGGATTGTCAGATGCATTCTCGTAGGCAATTGTGTCTATTTATCTGTGCGCAATTTGTCGACTGTGTAGACTGGCATCCTACACAGTTACTAGTATTGAGAATATCAATATGCTACTGCTGTAGATACGTACTAAGAGATAGTTACAGTAGTAGATAGTAGATGCACTAATGCAGGCGGAACCAATCAACAGACACGTGCCCGTGCCGTTTGCCGCGAAATCAGATTGAGTAATTCTTATTCTTCCAACCGCAATTCAAAACTCTAAGGAGCAATCACTGGTAGGTGGCGAATTTCCGGCCATGTGGTGGACGAGCACATGAATTGCCGGAATAGGGATGCCGGGATGCCGGCACTCTGCAGCTCGGCAGATAGAAGACTGATAGATGCACTGCATAGATTGCATTATTATACTACCGCCTAATTACATAGTAGTACTACTACTAGTAATATCAAGTCCCATGATGCGACGTAACTACCGGCTCACTACTGACTGCTAATTAACTGCTTCTAGATATGTAGAAGCCGGACTCGGCCTGGCTGGCGCGGGCCCGTCTGGCTCCCCACCTGGCCGAAAGCCTTTCTTTGCCTCTTGCGAACGAGAATAATTTCTCGCTCTCTCTTTTCCTCCTCTCTTTTCATCACACACACACACTCTCTCTCTCTCCGGCCTTCCATCCTGACAGTCCCATGGCCGCCGTTTCTGCCATCTGCTGCTGACCAGTCTGACGCCGCGCTCGCGCCCCTCGCGTCTCTTGTCCTTGTATTTTTTTTTTTCTCCGAGCAGCGCAGCAGCCCATTTGCCAATCACCGCACCTCACCTCACCCCGCTTCTGCTCTACTCTGCTCTGTCTGCAGCCACTACAAGCCGATTCTCTGCTGCAACGCGCTGCACTCGCCGTCAAATACAGATTTCATTCTTGCCTGGCTTTGACCGCCATTGTTATAATCATCATCCTAATTCGTCTGCAAAACGCGACCGCCGCTGCATGTCCAGCGCTCTCTCGAACCGCCCGCACCCGCCGTTTCCGTTCCCCGCCGAGCAAACATGACGGCTGCTGCTGCTCCAGGTATGTGCCCACGCCCATGCCCACGCTCCTCGATGCATGGTTGCACTGCATTCTGCACTGCTTGGAACCTGTCTTCTCCCCTTCCCCTCCTCTCCCTCCTCCCCACCCCGCTTTCTGGGGAAAACATCTATTTCATCTTGGCTAATGCCCGGCCCTGGCGCCAAGCCATTGCAGATTCGCAACCGAGTCAGTCTCGATTGCCTGCCGATACTGCCGTCGCTGAGCAGTCGGATTCCAAGCTCTCCGCCGAGCCGCCGCATGCTGTGCGCTTTGCCTCTGTGAATCAGGAAATCGAGCCCGCCCCTTCTGCGCAGTCTCAGTCGGAGCTGCCCAGCGATCCCACTGCCGCTAACAATCTGGATCCGAACGCCAAGGACGAGCTGCGATCGCTCTCGATCAGCTTGCAGGACACTCGCCTGCAAGAATCCCGTCTACATCACTTTGCCTTCGAGCCAGTGTCTCTTCCAGCGTCTAGGGTATGTTTGTTCTCTTGTAGTTTCGTCCGCTTCCTTCCACCCCGCTGACACATGTTTGCTAGGTCAATTCTCGGGACAATACCATTTCCAACACCACATCCCCCCCTAGTTCACCGCAAGTCTCTGTCATGCAATCGCCCCCGCTTACGCCTGCTGCTACGCACTCGCGGGAGAGCAAAACCACGGAGAATAAACCCACCAAAGTCGATCCCTCTCTCGTGACTCCTGAGATTTCCGACTCATCCGTCCATGCCGTCAAGCAGCCTCCGCCTCCAGCTCCCACCAGCGCTCCAGCTACACGCCCCAGCTCAACAGAATTAGCCGCCAAGCAGTCCACCGGCCATTCAGACAGCTCTCTGCCTGCCAAAGAGCAGGACAAGCACGGCAAACCGAGATTTTTCCTGGGACCTTCTGCTGATGGAAGTTCGCAAGATGAGAGCCCTCCCATGACTCCACGACATGAGCACGGATGGGCCACCCCCCCAGGAGGCGCCTCGGGGACAATCACGCCTATTGGCGAGCCGAACGACCCATATGCCCGAAACAAACGCCCAATACCCAACAGGAATCTCTCTCAGCTTGACCAAAGGTTCATCTTCAGTGGAATTGACTCCAAGAGACGCTCGCATCATTCCTCGGGTTCGTATTCGTCTCTCAACGCTCCAGTGGCCGGCAATGCTTCAGAAGGGAGGACCTCATTAAACGAAAAGCGATCCTCGTTTTTTGGTAGCCACAAGCACAATGAAAGCTTGGACGGCAAGAGTCATGGCTCAATGTCAGAGCTTAAACGCTTCTTTCGCATGGGACACAAGCATAAGCGAGGTGAATCTCCGTCTGGCGTATCCAAAAAGTCAAGCAAGTCATCGGCCAACGGCAAAAGTACTTCCCACCAAATAGCCCCAACGAGTGTCCCCTTTGCCGATGACCACGGCCTTCAATCAAAATACGGTAAACTGGGTCGAGTCCTTGGCTCGGGAGCTGGAGGATCGGTCCGCCTGCTCAAACGTAGCAGCGACGGTGTCACTTTTGCTGTCAAGCAATTCCGCGATCGTCATACATGGGAAACCGAAAAGGAGTATTCCAAGAAGGTGACGGCCGAGTTTTGCATTGGCTCTACTCTACACCATGGAAATATCATTGAAACTCTCGACATCATTCAAGAAGGTGGCCATTGGTACGAGGTCATGGAGTATGCTCCGTTTGACTTGTTTGCAATTGTCATGACAGGCAAAATGAGCAAAGAAGAAATCGCATGCTCTTTTAAGCAAATATTGAGTGGTGTTTCCTATTTACACGCAATGGGATTGGCTCATCGGGATCTGAAACTTGACAACGTTGTGGTTAATGAGCACGGTATCATGAAGTTGATTGATTTTGGAAGCGCTGTTGTCTTTCGATATCCCTTTGAAAACGACACTGTCCTGGCTTCAGGTAGGGGATGATCGCACTAGCCACAACAACCGTGAATTACTGACAATATCTAGGAATCGTCGGTTCAGACCCGTATCTAGCGCCAGAAGTTTATGACGAGAAAAAGTACGACCCCCGCCCCACAGATATATGGTCTTTGGCCATCATATTCTGCTGCATGACGCTCCGGCGGTTTCCTTGGAAGCAACCACGCGTGACGGACAACTCGTACAAACTATTCGTCTCTGCGCCCACTCCTGGGACGCCTGTTCCAGACTCGCATCCTCGACGCGCTGACCAACGCGCCAAGTCGACGGCTGATCTGCCTGCCATGGCCGGCGAAACCAAGCCCGGTGACCCTGGCCACCAGCGCCATCATCATCGGCAAGATAGCCAAGGCTATCCATTCCCCCGGTCCGAGCCCGTCTCTCGAGATGAACCATCCCCTTACCAGTCCTCTAAGCCTTCTCCAGTTCAAACGACACAACCCCAGGAACAGCCGACGCAGACGCCGGCGTCCTCACAACCAACAGGTGAAGCGCCTGAGAAGCACAAATCGCGGGAGACAACGAGCAAAGAAGCACCCCCTCTACCCCAGGGTACAACAACAACAACAACTGGGCAGCGCCAGGAAGTCATCAAAGGACCATGGCGCTTGCTGCGAATCTTGCCAAGAGAATCCAGATATATCATTGGTCGCATGCTTAAGGTGAATCCTAAAGAACGAGCCACTCTAGATGAGGTCATGGCCGACGACTGGATCAAGAGCATCATGCTCTGTCGGCAAGACGACTCTGGCAGTGTCATCAGAGCAAAAAATCACACGCACATTCTTGAACCTCCCTCTTCTAGTGCCCCCGTGGCTAGCAAGGGCAAGTGAGTCTAATCATATTTCGACATCGTTCCGCCTTCTTTTCGAAACAGTACATTTTTCTTCTATTTCTCTATACGATATTACATTTCACCTGCAGCGACTCCAAAGGGTTGTCTTGTCTTGTTAATTGTATCCAGCACGGCGTTATTGACATGGGTTTTTATTTTCTCTTTCTTTCTTACTTCCCCTTCAGGTCATAGAACATCATCACCTAGAATGCTCTTTGTCAGGAACCCTTGTCTTGATATCCTTGACTCCCCGTATCGCCAGAACCTTGCATTACTGAAACATATTGTGGATAGATTGGATCCGCAAGTGAGAAAATAATACTTGCCAGCTCACCAGTAGCTAGTGATAGTATTAGTTGAGAGCGTACAGAATGTGAATAGTAGACGTTGAAATACAAAAGTCAAACTTACATTTATAACGACAGTAGTTGTTGTCAGGTCAAATGAATTAGATAGTACTTCGGACCCGGGTCCGATGTTCGGCCGCTGGTGATCTCATCAGCCTCGGAGCTTCCCGCAAATCTTTTTCCCTGCAAAACACACGCGACCACGCACAACGTTTCAGCATTGCCAGCAGAAAAGGCCCGATCGGAGGCTGCAGCACAAATCCCGCGGGTAACCGATAGGCCCACGTTATTATCCGAGGTCGGCCAGATATGAATTCGCGATAGCCAATTTAAGACTCGGATCCCCTCCTCTCGTCCCATTTGCATCCATTGTATGGCAGACAATATATACACCCCGGAGCCATTGGTCTCCTCGCCATGGACCAGATCGCTATGTGTACGTGCACGGCGCATTTCTTTGGTATTGCTCCAGCTAAATTGATCTTTTTTTTCTTAGGCCGGAGCTATAGCAGGCTTCACCGTTGACCTCTCTCTCTACCCGCTCGACACGATCAAAACCCGGTTACAAAAAGTCCGACAAAGCGTATCATCAGCCGCCAAAACACCGGATGGATCACTCTCCAAAAGTAAAGGACCGGGCCTGCGTCAAGCAATTCGAGGCATCTACGCGGGCCTCCCTTCGGTGTTGTTTGGCTCGGCTCCGTCGGCTGCGTTTTTCTTCATTACGTACGACGGCGTGAAACGATCCCTGCTGCCCTCGGACTCCCAACTGGCCAAGGATGCCTCCAAGACGAGGACCTTTGTGGCTCATTCACTTGCGTCGACGCTGGGAGAGATTGCCGCGTGTGTGGTGCGTGTGCCCACCGAAGTCATCAAGCAGCGCGCCCAGGCGGGTCTTTTTGGCGGTTCGTCGCTGCAAGCCCTGACGGATATTCTTTCTCTGAGACATGCTGGTGATCCGTCAAGCGGGACGAGTAGAAAGGGTCTGTTTCATATGATTCGAGAGCTGTACCGTGGGACCGGCATCACAATCGCACGCGAGATTCCGTTTACCATTATCCAGTTTACCATGTGGGAAGCTATGAAGAACAGATATGCGCGATGGGGCAAGTCGGCCGAGGAAACCGCGTCTGGCCAAATCCCAGCAGCGCCGAGCGCGGTTTTTGGTAGTATTGCAGGAGGGATCTCGGCGGGGTTGACGACGCCGCTGGACGTGATCAAGACGAGGGTTATGCTAGCGAGGCGTGAAGAAGGAACCGGCAGCAGCGGCATTCGCGTGTCAGATGTGGTGCGGCGCATCATGAAAGAAGAAGGTCCGAGTGCTTTCTGGCGAGGCATTGGACCGCGAACGACAGCTATTGCACTTGGCGGTGCCATCTTTTTGGGAAGCTATCAATGGGCGTGGAACACGCTTGAGGGGGGTTATAAAAAGCGTGAACCAGACTTATAGACGTGGTCATGCCCTTTTTTCTCTTTCCTTCCTAACCATGTATAGAGAGTTATAGAGCATTTCCCTAGTTACTGTACATGTATTAGTAAGATTAATCACAAACTGTCATTCTATGAATAAGAAGAGATCCAATGTCTTCTGCCAGTAGTCAAACATCAATTGACGTAGGGTGAACATTTTGTAGTTTTTGCATTCCCAAACGCAATGTTTCCCAATCAGGGAACATGAACCTGACCCCACGTCAGTGACAAAAATGATTTTCCGCCTCTAGTTAAAACTTCACCTCCCTCACTCTCAACATCAACGTACGTTTAAAAAACTTTTTTTTTGTGATGAATACAGTTTTACTGTCTTGCCTAACCTGTCATTGACTTGGTTCATATCTGCTTCCTCACTCCAAAGACCATGCGGCATGCGGCTCCATCTGTGACAGAGACAACCCTAACCACGGCAACATTCCTGTCCGCATCATCCAATGTTCTGAACTCGACATAATCCCAATGGACCCAAAGCATAATGACGACAAACGCTCAAGCGAGCGAAGACAAAAACAAAAACGCCCACCAAAGGAAACATCAAATCCCTTGATAGACGCCATCAGTCGCTTCCTCCGCAACCATGCAGCAGAAACCTCGCACGACACAGCAGCAACAACAAAAGCACTTCCCAAGAGGTACACAATCTACAAACAGCTCTTGATGCTTCCGGCAAACGTATTCACTTCCCCACCGGCCTGGGCGCAGCTCTATGCATCGTTGAACAGCACTGAGCGTCAAAAGCTGTATGAATCGTTAGCATCGTCATTCCGGCCCCTGGGCGTCACGCATGTTGCCCTGAATGCGCCTATTGAGTTAACAAATTCCACTGGGACCGAAAACCGGATGCGCAGTCCTGTTGGGCTTGTTCCGCTCTATGGTGATTTCGGGCCCATGACGTCTGAATCTGCCGGCAAAGCACAGCCAGATAGCAGTGACTTTAAAGAAGCCCTCTGGGTGCAGACGACGCAAAACGGGGGCATTATTCAGTGCTGGGCGCCTATGTATACAATGTTTTCGCGCGGTAATGTCACTGAAAAGGCGCGCATATTGGGTCTTGGGAACCGGTTCGATGGGTTAGATGCGGCTTCGCTGGGTGGTGGACAGCAAGTTGAAGAGATTAGTGTCGTTGATTTGTATGCGGGCATTGGGTATTTTTCGTTTTCGTATCTCAAACGAGGAGTCAAGAGGGTATGGGGATGGGAATTGAATGGATGGTCTGTCGAGGGACTGCGGCGAGGCTGTCTGAAGAATGGTTGGGGGTGCAAGATTATCCCGCTGGATGAATCTGGAGCTCTGCCTAGAGATGTGACCTATGAAGGTGTTGTGGATGAGCTCACGGATGATGATAGGATTGTCTTGTTTCATGGGGATAACAGACTTGCGGCAGAGATCATGGGGAATATACAGCCTTTATTATTGAAACGATGGGGAAAACACGCTGCTGTTCGGCATGTGAATTTGGGGTTGCTGCCCTCTTCTCAGCCTACATGGGACATTTCATTGAAGCTGCTGGATCGGAATTATGGCGGATGGGCTCATGTACATGAGAACGTGGACATCAGCGAGATTGACGCGAAAGGGGGAGCCATTGTTACCGAATACAAACGCCTGGGTTCTTTCCTGGGTGGACAGAACCTGAGCATTACGTGTGATCATGTCGAAAAGGTCAAGACTTATGCACCGGGGGTCATGCATTGCGTTTATGATATACACGTCAATCCACTTTGACACGAATCCGATTATAATACTCATTCCATATCAACACGCAGTCTCCTATGTACAGTCGTAACAAAAAGCACAAACAGCAAACCCAACTTCATCAGCGTTCAGTTTATTTATTCACCTGCGCAAAAACTTCTGAGGAATGTTGGCCTCGACGATTTGCATCTTTTCCAACCTTTCTAGTCTCTGCTCGGCCAATTCCATCTCGTCATGAAGCTTAAAGTGCTCAATGTCCTCCGGATGGTTCAGGTCTTCCTCCCTGTCATTCTCGCTGTGGAACTTCTCGAAATGGTGGATTTCGTACTCGTACTCGATGTCGCCGTGATGGCCAGGCCCATATCCAAAATCGGGGAGTCGTTTGCCCGCTTGCGTCTGACGCATCCATTCGTCGCGCGAGATGGAGCCGGTGCCGGCAGGGTCGAATTGGCTCAGGACGTCGCGGACAAGGGCTTCCTTTTGGGACTCGGTGACGTGCGAGTTGGATGGGTCTTGCAGGCCGTATGTTTTGCGGATCTCGTCGGGCGACCAGGCGCCAGAGTTGTCGTAGTCGTGGAGAGTGAAGAACGAGGCCGGGTCGAAGTTGTTAATGTGGTGTTCCTCTGAAGGCATTGCCGTTAGTACCTTTCTTATATGTATAAGAACATTATAGTACTCAAGTTGAAAGAGACAGGAGCAAATAATCACGCCACATACCTTTCATGTGTCTTGTAGCCCAGTCCTTTTCCAGGCTGGTGTCTTCTTGATCATGGTTACCGTGGCTATAAGCGACAGTAGCCAATGCCAGCAGCGCAGTGACGATGCCGCGCATTTTGGATGCTATGTAAGGGAATACCACACAAATACACAAAAGACAGAAACTCAGGGCAGAATGCGTTATGAACAAGTAAGCGCAGTGGCAGCCAACATGGACAGGTTGTCTCGTGCCTGGCAGTCCGATCTCAAACAGCCTGTTTGCACTGTATGCACTAACTAACATCCGCCCCGAACGCGGCGAGCGGCAAGCCGGGCAAGAAAGGAAGGGCCTTCCCGGAAAGTCATCGCCAAATTTTTGTCTCCACGTCGAAACACAACCACTGCACGCCCAATTGACTCGCGCCGGGCATGATTTCGTCAGCCCGTGCCTTGCCTACATCTTCAGCCGACTCTTGATAATATTATTATTCGCCGAGGGGAGGACGATGATGGTATAATGCAAGGTCTTTGGTCCCGAACCGCGCGGTTGCCGTCTGCCGCCAGCTGCAAATGCGTCGCTTGCCTGAGGACCGCTGCCAGCGAAATCGCCTCGCGCCCAGCGGCGACAGCAAATGGGCGAGGCTTGCGCGTTGGTAATGCCGTCACGGCTTTATACTCGAGCATCTTCGCTGGTGCAGCGATTGCAGACGCCATCGTCAAGCGGAAGCGTCTTCAGGAATGGAACGACAAGATCGCAGCCGTCAAGGAGGAGGTTGACGAGCTTATTGACGAAGAACGACGCATATTGGAAGTCCTGTCGGTCAGGGATCCATCACACACGTTACGATCTCGGCTATATGATACCTTTTCACGTTCCGTGCTAGCTACGCCGACGAATTCCTTCCGGGATCGACCACGCCCACGGTTCTTGGGAGCTCGTGATGGCCAGACTCAGGGAAACATAGCACAGCGTTTTTATTCTACCCGTACTAGTCTTGGAAATGAGAATGCCAAATCCACGAATGTATCTCATGCAGCACGCGAAGCTAGCGACGTCGAAGAAGCTTTAGGCGAGCGCTTGCAGGAAGAACTCGGGGATGACAATAACGAGGGTGACGACCTAGAATATTCAGACTTGCCAATACAACGCCCAGAACCGGACTTTATCTGGGAGCAAGAGAGCATTGTCCGAACCAAGGCCATCCAAAAACTTGCCGTGCAACAGCTCGTGTATCGAATGATACTTCGATCAAGCGTTATTCATGATTATGGGGGAGAGCCAGTGAGCTATAATCTGGACGAATCGATGGAAGAGTCTCCTAATGTCATGCTTGCTCGACTTCGATCGATACGCCGTCGGCTTTATTCATTAAAATATATCAGATCAGCCAACTACGACGACTTGATGCAAAATATAGGGATCGAAGAGTTTGATGAGCAACGTCGGGAACTTCGTGAAAAACACGATATGCGGATGAACCGTGACATTGAGCAGTATTTACAAGGCCACATGCACATCCAGGAACTTCTCTTCGCGGTGGCCGACAATTTGCTATCTTGCAGCGAGCCTGATCGAACTTCAATGTTTACTACACTTATCTTCGCTTTCAGCAAGACGCACCAAAATGATCTGGTAGATACGATATTACGGTGTTTGATTCCAAATATGTTTCATATTAGCACACCGTTGATTATTACCACAATTGCTCATTTTCGCAAGACGAAGAATCTAAAGGATTTTGACCAATATCTCCAAATGCTCCGTGGTGAAGGAGGTTATACTCCGAACCTGCGAACCCTATGGAGTGAAATGACTATCAATGGCATTAAAATCACAGTGCCTCCTCTGAACACTTACAACCCTGTCATTATCACAAGTCTGGTCACGGCAAGCCTTCGATTTGATCAACCTGAAAAAGCCGCAGCCTATCTCCAGGTTGCTCGTTCTCAAGGTTTCATGGAGAATTTCGATACTTTGTCGGCATACCTGCGATTTTACTCTGCTCGAAGAGATATACAGAACGGGTTGTCTACCATGCTAACGGCCCTGGAATTTTTGACCGCATCCACATCCCTTGAAGAAAGGCGGGTTACGAGGCTTATATTATACATGATCGACTTTTGCAATAATTGCAACCAAGAAGATCTTGCCGTCACATTGATCCATGCCGCCCTACGAAGTGGCATCGACTGTCATGTCGGTTACCGAAAAGGTCGATTTTTGTCTGCCACTTTTCAAAAATGGCGAGCAGCACAGGATCATTACAACCTCAGAGGCCAGGAACAGCCCCTTGCTGAAAAATGTGCCGAATTTGCTTCCATAACCCTACCAAAGATTCTGCACCTCCGCGACTCATACCGTGCCACACCTCCCCGAGACTTGAATGAATCCTATTCAAAAGTCAAATTTAAACGTAACGATACACTACAAAAAACACACCAACGCCAAGTGCAAAACTTATCATCCAGCACTACTGAACCTCAAGAGGAAATGAGCGACCTTCTAAGGGAGTTGAAGCTGGTACAAGCACGCATTAAAAGGCTGTGTCCGTCGGATCCTTTGCAGTCACACGGCGAAGACCACCGAGAAACTGCCTCCTCATCTTCGTGATACCATGTATTATATAACCACAAATTTAGAAGCCGATTTAGGACAGAATCCTTTTTTTTTAATCAACATTCTTGGAATTTAAATTTTTACATTTATTCATGAATTCGATATGTCATTATGAAGAAACACACATAACCCAAGTTTAAACCTTAAAATAGAACAAAAACGCCCATTCAAATATTCTAGTCTCTTCTATGTTCATTTATATTCAACGGCGCTTGTCGGCACGCATTTTCTCTTTGCGAGCAAGTCTGTCGCCCGCACGGAGAAGAGCAGATCGGACATCTCCTTTTGGAAATGTTGAGATATCGTAGTAAACGGGTGAAATTTCCTGGAGATATGATTAGATACTTTTCCTTTTTTGCCCCAGCTTCAAAAGAGACGAAAGCTTACCAAAAGCCATTCTGGTTTCACAGATGTGACTGTTCGAATGTAATTCTTCGTGGTGAGAACAAATTCGTTGTAGAGCACCCACTCGGCGTCGTAACTGAGGACAGTGCTTGGGTGCAATAGCACGCTTTGGTTGTCCTTGACGGTGGTGTACACGCTTTTCCCCGTGCTCTCCTTTTTGGCCACCTGCATGAAAAAGCCGGAAACCAAAGCCCGTCGGATATTCTCGTAGTACTTCTTGTCTTCAAACGGAGTAGAAATTAACTCGACTTCCTCACGTTCCATGATACGCAGCAACTGAAGTCGTACGTCGTCTGCAGATTGTAGCGCACGGAGAGACAGGAAGTGGTCGTGACACCATTGTTTCGGGTTCGCTTGGGCCTCCGGACCTTTGAATGCGTGGTATACGTTTAGCAACGTCAAATGATCTCCATCTGGATGGGCAAACAGGTTCTTCATCTCATCTGCTCGCTTTCGTTGAGCATGTGGTCGCATGAAGACCTGTGGAACCGAAAGGAGGGCGGTGATAGACAAGATTTCGTTGGAGCAATAGAACTCGGGCGATGTGGTCAGCATTACTGCAAGCGCTGGGTCGAGAGGGAACTCAGACGCCAGGCGTCCTAATGCGGTCAGATTTCCATCGTCATCAAGGCAAGCCAGATAATTAAGTTCTTCCAGAGCTCTCATCAGTGTTTCAGGCGCAGGAGGGTCCATCAGGTCGAAGTGAACCAGATCGTCAATGCCCAGTTTCTTCAGTTCCAAGACGGTAGAAGACAGGTTGGATCGGAGAATCTCAGGATAAGTTTGATCGATAAGTTCCTTCTTGAAAGCACCTTCGGTATATAAGCGAAAGCATTTTCCGGGACGTGTACGACCAGCACGACCAGCGCGCTGCTGAGCAGACGCCTTTGATATCGGTGACACGAGCAGGGACTCGACTCGAATACGAGGGTTATAAACTTTCTGTTTGGAAAACCCAGGATCCACGACATAAACAATACCATCAATGGTAAGCGATGTTTCAGCAATGTTTGTCGATACGATACATTTGCGACCGGGACGAGCACCGGGTTTGCGTGGTGGTGGCGCTGGCTCGAAGATGCGTTGCTGCATATGTGGAGGCAGACTGCCATACAAAGGATAGACCTTCATTGGACCTGCATCGGCCTCTCTCACCATTTCCTCCGACTCCATGGATATCTTTCTGACTGCGTCTTCAATTTCTTCTTCACCCGTTAAAAATAGGAGGACATCGCCCTCCGGCTCCGTTGCGTGGATTTGAAGGACAGTACGAATTGCGGCTTCGACATAATCCTGCTCTGGTTCGGGGGTATAGAAGATTTCCACAGGGTGAGTTCTTCCTGGAACAGCCAGCAATGGGGCATCGTTAAAGTATCGCTGAAACTTTTGAGCATCGAGAGTAGCAGACATAATAATGATCTTCAAATCCGGTCGGCGCAAAACCACCTCTTTCAGCAATCCCATAAGAATATCAGTAGCCATTGTACGTTCGTGAGCTTCGTCCAGAATGATGGTGCTATACCGCTGGAGGTTGTGGTCATTCATGGCTTCTCGTAGAAGCATTCCATCGGTCATGTATTTGAGAATAGTCTTCTGGCTAGTCTTGTCCTCGAAACGAATGCTATATCCCACTTCTTCGCCGAGCTTCACGTCCATTTCTGCGGCAACACGCTCCGCCACAGACATAGCAGCGACTCGTCGTGGCTGGGTACAAGCGACCATCTTGCGCTGGGTTTGGGGAAGGTCATCGAATAGGACGAACTGGGGGATTTGCGTTGTCTTTCCAGAACCGGTTTCACCGACGAAAACGAGAATCTGCGATTCTTGGTATAGCTTCAAGAACTCGTCTCTAAAAGCAGTCGTTAGCGAGAAAATACAACGAGAAAAGAGAATCATAACGGAACCTACCGCTGCGCGTGAACCGGAAGATTGCGTCGAGTTTCCAGGATTGAGAAATACTTCGAAGAAAACGGCCGTTCAGTAAAAGGATTCACATCACCGCTCTCGACCTTCTCTGCAATGGCAGCAGTTGTCTGGTGCCTCGTAAAGCCGGCAAATAGGCCATCTTGAGAGCTCCCGTTTCCATTCAGTTCGGGGTACATATGAGCCAGGTAGGGGTTTGCGCGGGGATCCATTTCGGCCTTGTCGGTCTTCTGACGCTTTGCGCGCGACCCGTCTTCTCTTCCAGAGTTTCTGTCAACCATAGCTATGCGGGGAAACGGAGTGATGGTCAAATGTCCGAGACAGTCGAGTGTTGTCGCGGGAGAAAAAAAAGTTTTGGATAAGGAAAGGGCAGGATAGCCGAGTGCGCCACACCTGCTTATCTGGGTGACCGCCTGCCCGATCGGGAGCAGGTCCAGGAACCGTGCGGGAATTCTCCATTATCAAACATCCGCGGTGTATCACCCCTCCCTCCGCCGAGCTAGCAAGACGCAGGGGCTCAACGACCACCTGCGCTGTCATCCCATTTGCCGGTCATCTTTTCAAGGAGTGAGTACTTTGTGCCCTGCCGTTGCACCACGGAAAGTAGGGCCCGAAAACCCCTGCATCCCTTCATGTATTTATAGCCAGGGTCCGCTTTCTGCGTCTCAAGGCCTTCACTGATCGCGTTAATAGCAAAATAACTACCTCTTCAATATTTCACTCGGGACCATCAACTAGGACTTTGCTTAGCACACAACGCCGTAATGCCTGCTGTTTTTTGACTACATCCATACATCATTAGATGCCCCTGGAAATTGCCAGTTTCCATACAAAGCAACATCGAAGAGCTTGATGCTGCCATATTCTCGTGAAACTTACACAAACAACATATATACCAAGGAAGTTCAAATCTACATGAGAGATGGAGAGTGTCCCCGAAAGCGAGGAAATGGCTCAGCCTTTCTGCATTGGCCAGCATGAAACGAACCGGGTGGCACCTGTGACTCTTCGCTCAGTTCAATGTGCCCATGCAAGCAATGTGGGTTCTGACTGCATCCAACAGCTATATCTAGCAGTTTCTCTGACAGGTTTTAGTATGACATGTTGACAACCCCCATAACAACGTCTCAATTCCATTCTCGCGTGCTTTCTCTACTTTCGTCCCATTTATCTTCATTAGGCCCACCTGCTCGAGATGCGGTTGGAACATATCATACTTCTCGAAATACGAAAATCCTCACAGTGCCCCCTCTGTCCGCTGCGGACACGTCTCTCACTCCGAATGAATCAACAAGTCAGGTGGTAGGAATCACGAGCTCCTGGATCGACATATGTTCTCCAGATCCTCTAATTGCAGACGTCTCACGTCAAGTGCTGATGCTAGAGGTTGCATATGCTGCGTTCTGTGGTATTAATTTCTTGATCATTCCCGGTCCTAGGCTCCATCATGGGGCAATCCACTCTGAAGGTGTGATATACTACTCCCGCGCCGTGCAAGAGGCCTTGAACCTTGCTCCTTATATGCAGATTCACATATGGATGAAAATGGTGGACAATCCAGATGCGGAGACCATTGCAATGGGTGAACTTGCTCCCTTTGCAAGAGAAGAGTTTTTAGCCCCTGATGGTGATCTTGCTACAAAGATCGATCTTTTTGGTACTTGGGATGCTTGGGAAATAATCAGGACCACCTGCAAGTACCACTCGAGGCTTGTTATTGGTAAGAACTATTCTTTGATATGAAACTGATCATTGTATTAATGATATGTTCTGTCCAGCCCTGGTTCTTCCAAAGCAGCTCCCACCAGTACAGGTTCAAACTAGGTGGTTTTCAGAGCCTGTCCACCTTCTGACTATCGAAGGCGCGACATTCATCAAGAACCAAAAGGGGTATCCAGTGCTTTCGAGGGCCCACCAAGCGTTGATCTCTAGGTTCATGCGTTTGCGCACCCCTCCTTGGATTCTTCTTTGCGATGTTGGCCCCGTCCCTGGTTTGGAAGATGAAGACGAGATTACGACTGGCGATTCTTCAACAGATAAATCTAACTTTCCTACCATCTCACAGGCAATGGGTCAAGGAAAGAAAAACCACGATCCAACTCCCCACCTGTCATACATTAGAAATCTTCAACAACGGCAACCTCCTCGAACTCCTATCGAAAAGTTCGGCACTGGATACCAGGATTACTTACAAGCGCCGTTGCAACCATTGACCGTAAATCTAGAGAGCATCACTTATGAGGTGTTTGAAAAGGATCCAATCAAATATGCTTGGTATGAACGAGCAGTTGCCAAGGCGTTGAATGATTGGATGGAGGAGAAGAAGCCTACATCAAGCCCAGACGGCAAAGTTGTCGTCGCCGTGGTTGGAGCTGGACGGGGTCCTTTAGTAACGCGTGCCCTGCGTGCAAGTGCAGAAACAGGGGTCAAAATAGAGATGTGGGTGGTGGAGAAAAATCCAAACGCTTTTGTCCTGCTGCAACGCCACAATGAAACTATCTGGAACGGAGCTGTCAACCTGGTCAAATCGGACATGCGCAGCTGGAAGGGTCCTTGTAGGGAGATACAACCTCTACAGTCGCAAGTACCAGTTGGAGAAACACTGGGCCTCGATAGCTCTCTGCTTTCAACGAGCACCGGACAAGGTCAGACTCCCAGTGAAATGAAGCATACGCCTGTTGATATTCTCATCTCTGAGTTGCTGGGTTCTTTCGGAGACAATGAGCTTTCTCCAGAGTGTTTAGACGGCGTAACACACTTGTTAAATCCGGTGCATGGAATCTCAATCCCATCGTCTTATTCGGCACATCTAACACCTATTGCTGCACCAAAGCTACATGCGGACATATCTTCCCAAAAGACATCCAATCCTGCTGCTCCGGAAACTCCTTATGTGGTTATGTTACATGCGATAGACTATCTTTCGACAGTACCGGCTACAGCATCAACAAGCGCCCCCGGTCATCTGAGTAGCAGCGTAGGCAGTAACAGTGCAGCCGGTGCAAGAGGATCGACTTCAACGCCGCCACCCGTTTTCGAACCACCAAGCCCTATTGTACATACTGCCTGGTCGTTTTCTCATCACAACCCCAACATTCTCGTTCAGTCTACTTCCTCTTCGACGATAGCCAACGAGCATAACGCACGGCAAACTCGTCTCTCGTTTCCTTGTCAGAACCGGGGGTTCTGCCATGGGTTGGCCGGTTACTTTGAAACCGTGCTATATGGCGACATTGAACTGTCTACAAACCCGGTGACAATGGAAAATAAAAGTGATGGAATGATCAGTTGGTTTCCGATATTTTTTCCGTTGAAGGTTAGTTCTCCTGTTCTTGCTCTTCTTTTCTTTCTTTTGAATATTATAAACTAACTGCGGCTATAGACACCTCTGTTCGTCCCGGACAATGGCGAAGTGGTCGTTACTATGTTCCGTCAAACAGACAACCGAAAGGTATGGTACGAGTGGATGGTAGAGGTCTTCCGACTAGAGCGCGTATCCAATTTGGCGGGCGTGTCTAGCCCTCAGCGCAGCACTACTCCTGTAATGAGCGGCGCCAGAGTTGCCTCTCCAGGACCGGGAAAAACTGAAAGAAAGGACAGTTACTACAACAATAATAACAGTAATGGATACCGCCGGATTCGAATCGGAATGAGTGAGATGCACTCAAGTATCAAGGAAGGATGCTTGATGTGAATGAGGTCCTTGGTCTCGACGGATGTTAACAAAAGTATTACGATTTTTGGATTTTTCATCTTTAGTTTATTATTAAATGATAGTTTAATAATATTTTAAAAAACATATATTATAATTTCTAATATAGATTAATAATATTTTAATTAATCTTAAAAATATCTATCTTTTATTTAATTTTATTTATAATCCAAAGCTTGAACATCTTAAACTTAACAACAACAGGTGACCAGCCGATTCAGTAACAGTTAAAAGATTCTCAGGGCGAGAAGAGCTTCAGCACATTTGAGATGTGTTATTATTCAAATCACGCTTCTTAATCCTATATAAAGTTTCATAACAAGTACGGGCTTCATTTCTATATCAGCTAGATTGACGGCGATTAAATCGACAGTTTGAGAACAAATTCTAAGTATCAGGGAAAAAAAATCAGATGTATGCGTATAACAGAAAAAGAAAAAGAAAAACGGAGAAAGAAGGGACCACCTACCCCTGAGACATCAGTTCCACACGGTCGTGAATACCTTTTTAATCACACTATACTCGACATAGAAGGGCGGAATAAATTTCTCCACCATGCGATCCCATGAGAATCTCCAGTGCGGAGTATGCATGGCACGGTAGAACTCCCAATACTCCGGCCAGAATCCAGCTAGGCCCCAGTCCAGCAGAACAACAGTGCCGTCAGTGCGAACAATGATATTTCCTGGATGTAGATCGGCGTGGGTAAATACGATCCTGTGATTTTTGAGACCTCGGACCGTTTGGTACAGCATGTACTCGGCGTTGAAAAAAGCCGACTCGATATCACATCGTAATTTGGAAAGTGATTGATTCTCAATCAATGCGGATTCCGAGAGACAGTGAAGATGTCTGCTAAATCTTGACAAGGTACTGACACCTCTTTGTGGGTGAAAGATTCGTGGCAATAAGCTTGGGCATCTGTTGAGCTTGGAGACAAAGCTCTCCACCACTACTGTTGTTGTCTTGTGAGTTTTGCAGGTGAACGGGAACAGTGTTGATGCCAGCGACAATTCTTGACCACCTAGTGATAATAATACGTACGACATCAACTAGGAACAACTACAAGATCAAGATAAGTAGGCTGTAAGTTTTGTAGCAAAAATGAAAGAGTAAATGAAACTTTTTGAATGTTGGATCGATGGACGTGCACGACCCAACGGAAATTCAGTCTATGTATATAAGACCAAAGCAAATACGAAACATAAACAAGAGCCTGAAGACACAATATATATCACCCAAATCAGTTCAAAACACTGACGTCAATAGCGGACTGCGGTGTCTTGGAGGGATCCTGGGCCGCAGATAATGGTGATGGCCTAGAGGTGGGACCTTCGGTGAGACCTTTGCGAACTGCGAGAACCGAGTCGACAATGACGGCATCCATACCCTTGGCAACTTGGAGCTGATATAAGAGATTTACTGTTAGTATTGGCGGGCGCAGTTCAAAGAGAGACAGGATTGCTCACCCTGGCATTTTCGGGATCATTGTTCAAGATTCCGTACGACACGCACACAAGTCCAGATTCCTTCACCACACGTACAAGGCGAGGGCAAAGCACAAATGGCTCCGCAGCTGAGACGACTCCTAAAAGATTCCAGCGGGACGCGAACCGAATGGCTTCTTGAAGGCTGCTAGACCGAATATCGGCGACAGGACTGCAGCCGGCATCGGTCAAGAAGAGCACGGGGATGGACGGCTGCTTGAAGGATAAGAGCAGGCAGATGTCCGGATTGAAGCTGGAGAAAATCATGTTTCGCTCTCCGCCAAGCTCATACACTTTGTTGAGCACTGTGTCAACAAAGGAGTTGAGCTCAACAGCATAGGTATCCATCTCCTCTTCCTCACTCTCGTAAAGCGAAGGATATTCTAATGACCAAGTTAGTCTTCTTCGGTCTCATTTCTCATTGACTTTAAAGGAACTTACTCATTTCGATGTTGAAACTGACCGACTCGGGGAGTTTCTTGAAAAGATCTTCCAGGGTGGCGAATGGGGCCTGAATATGATTACCGCGGGTATTTCCTTTATAACCCTTTGTCTTGAAATCACGCGTGTGCTTCATCTTCTCGCTGAGTTCGGAAGCGTCAGACTCAACACCTCCGACGGACAACGAACGCTGGCGAGGGGCACCGTTTGCCGTCCCACGAAACGGAAGATCTGACTGCTTCGTTGTAAAATTGCTCAAGTGAAGGAACTTGAAACTTATCAGTAAAAAACACTCAATAAACCACAAGAGTAACATACTTGTTCCAAAGTCAGGGTGTGGACAGGGGCGTCGATTCCAGTCTCGCTAACGAGGAAATCATGATAAATGACAGGAACATGATCCTTGGTAAGTTGTACATCTAAATCTCTTAGTACAGCTATTGTGCTCTCAAGTAAATCTTCTTACCGAACTGCATGGGGAGTTAGCGATGTTTAGATTACATTTCCCTTTGGAGACTCACCTCAACATACGACGCGCCCAAATTAGCCGCAGCAATGAACGACTGTATGAGAGAGTTAGCATTAATGGAAGAGATGTAGGAGAACTGAGGTCGTACCTGAATGGTATTTTCTCCTAGCTGAAGAGAATTGCGACTTGCAAAGTTTTTTCCAAGGCCTTGGCAATAGTGTTAGATATGAATAGGCAAACAAAGGAAACATTATAAATCACCTCGATGTCCTATCACCATCGGTGCGGTGACGGTTTTCCAGTAAGTGTGTTTGTCAACAGCCATATTCGGATGGCTAAATGGAGTAATGATAAGAAAGTTGAAGGTCAACGATCCAATAACATCGAGTGTGTTGGCGGCGATGATAGGCACAGTTAAATCACCTTGCAAACTGATACGGTTGGAGCCGACACTCGGCCTGATAGTAGAAAGTAAGGCAACACCTCGTCCTACAATTTGATTTGTCGAACCAGCATACGTGGGAACGAGGTCGAAGAGGAGTTTCACGTTTGCAGTATCTTTAGAGTAGAACGTGATAGGCTCAGTGGAAATACTGTCTTGAATTGGAAGGTCAACGATTTCTGGCTCTCCGTGGGCGCCGCTGGCAGACACGACAATAGAAAGTGCAGTATCGAGTTGCGTAGAATGGGCACTGGCGATTGGTATCTGGTCCAAGTTCACAGCGGGATTGGTTTTCCTAGTGTCCATTGTGCCTAAACTGACAAGAATCATACTCTCGTCGGTGAGATACCGATGTCCAAAAGTCTTGAGAGGTTCAACAGCCCGTAACCCAGGACTCCCGGGGCTAGGATTGGAGTTATTCGATTTACGCTCCGCCAACGATGAAGACGGAGGCGGAGATGATGAGCTAGATGGCACAGGTATAGAAACTTCAGTTTCTGGAAGCTCCGGAGGCGGTGTCACTTCTGCTAGCAGTCTAGCAATATTCAGGTGACCACGAAGTGCCGCGTGCTCTTTGGCAGTCCAGCCCGAAGAGTCTGGTTTTTCAAGGTCGGCACCTGCCTTGATGAGTAACTCGGCGACTGCGAAAGAACCGTCCACACAAGCAATGAATAAAGGCGTCCAAGAGTATGTAGTTTCGGCCAGCTCCGTGTTAGCCTTTTGGTGAACCGATCCCTCAAGTAGGATACGGGCACACTCATGATGATCGAAACGAGCGGCAACATGTAAAGCAGTCTCGCCTTGTTCATCCTGAAAGTTTATATCGACACCGGCTTCAACCAACAACTCGACGATATCAACAAAATTAGCCTTAACCGCCATGGCTAAGACAGCGCTAGACTTTGCATGGTGCTTCCTGATAGTAGCCTTCTCTTTTGAGAGAGACTCTGACCAGTTCTCAGATTGAAGGAGAGTCTTGGTTGTTAGAGGATGGCCACCCACAACGCTAAGATGCAAAGGAGCCCATCCTTCATGATCAAACCATTTTGGGCCATCTATACCGTCAGAAACGTCGAACAAGTCCCATTTCTGGAGATGTTCGATAATTATTTCACACACAATCCTGAACCCGTACTGAGCGCCATAATGGAGAGGCGTTCTGCCAGATATATCTTTGGCTAAGAGGTCACGACGTTGATGGGGGCGCAGCTGGTCCAGCAGATACTGCAAGGTGTTCACGGCTGCGTTGTCCCGTGTCAGTAGCTGGGGTTGGTTTGCCTCCTTCACGACATTTCGTGGGGGTTGTAGGCTTGGAGCTGCAGCGGGTGTGATATAGTTTGTCTCTACGGGAAACTCCAAAACGCCAGTAGCTGACGGTTCAGAATCAGACGTGGATTGGGTCCTGCCAATTGAAATGACGAGTCGATGAATACAGTTCCTTTTGTTGATGTCGTCTTCATCTTCAAGAGAATCGATCTTCCCTAGCAAAGCATCAATGGAGGACTTGGATCGGCCAGTGATGGCACGCTGTAGAAGATTCTTCAGCGCTAAAGGGAAAACAGATTCTCCCTGTTCGTCGGCAGCTATCTTTAGGGTTTCAAGCAGCTCTAATAGCACATGGGTGTCGTCCTTCCGAAGGGCCTCGTCGACAGCGATCAGCAAGCTTGGTGGTAGATTTAAAACGGGTCTGGATGTGACTCGTTTTAGTGACAAGGCGGATGTGACAGAGCTAGCGTCATCGGGAACTGCGCGGTCCCCGAGCACAGAGAGCCACTCGTTAATAGTGGTTGTAGCTTGTGTAAGCTGCGAATTTGTGGCAAACGGTGACGGGTCCACTTTCATAGCAAGATATCTCTTTTGCGCTTCAGCGCCTGGAACTCTCTTGTCCAGTTTCTTGGTAATTTTGATGAATCCGCGACGGTTGACTTCGCCATACCACTGGAGCTTGCGGAGCTGCCCGCGAAGCTCGAGTAAGGCGGTCATAAGGTCACCGGCATCTTCGGCGTCGAGCTGTCGCCCAACAGCCATAGAATGTCCAAATCGGTCCTCCAACAACTTCAATCGGCGCGTGAAGTCTGCCAACTTCTTGTTATAGAAATGGTCTACATCTTCAAGATTTCGATCAAGAGAGTAGAAGAAGCCTATTTGGGAGAAGGTTTATTAGACTCATTGGTTGGAGGACGGTATCGAAAGACGACGGCTACTGCTTACCCACAAGATCTGCAGCTTTATTTGCCTTTGTGTCTTCGGAAGCAGCTTTGATGAGCTTCTTCAGCGCTTTGTAGTTGATATAGGAAGAGCTCCATTCGGGAACGACATTTCGGGGTAGGTTGCGGCCAAACTTCATATTGAAAGATTGTTGTTGCTTTCAACAGATGGGTGGGGGTGCTTGCAAATCGAGTTCCAACGCGCAGGATTGCCAGTCAAAATAGGCCGAGACAACTCAAGGGAAGAAAGACAGACAAGATGACGCAGCCAAGAGTTATCGGTCAGCGGTCAACAATAATTTCTAAAGACGGCCCCGGCCAAGCAGCGTTAATATCAAATCGAACAGCGGCGTAAACGAACAGGAGGGGAAGGGGCGAAAGGGAAAAAAAGTTGATCGGAGCACGAAGAATCCATGAGTACTGCTAATTAGATGGTCTGCATTATCAAGACAGCGAAAATCGTTCGGAGTATGGACGAATCGTCAATGCAAAGCACCAGTGGTTTCAAGTGATCGTTCCGGGCCTGAGTGTGACGAGTTCAGCGCTAGTATTTGAATCACAGCGACCACACAAGGTTCAGGAGTTGCTACAATGAGGAAACAGAGACAGGCAACAGGAGGACAGATGAAGCAGGTAGGTATAAGAGGGGCATAATGGCGGTGATAACAAAAAAGGTGGTGATGACCGGCCCGATCAGGACTAGTGCCGTAGAGACTGGCAAGGGGCGGGTCCACGACCGCATGACGGCCAATGACGGGAAGTGCCGGCCAGGGCTCTCTGGAAAGCTCTGCAGTAACCGCCGAAGCGGGGAAGCGTGCCTTCCTTCGGCCGTGTGATTTGTACTGCTTCGTCCCGTTATGATTCATCCCTGTGTAAATAATAATTTTTAATCATTCAATGGTATGCACCAATACAGCCGGATCGCTCCCAACACTTTGAGCGATGGCAAGTCGTCATTACAAATGCCTATCAGAGTCTACTTTCTTAGCACATGCTGTCCCGGCATGCTGGGTCGATTCCTGTCATACGTTATTCATTACTATAAGCATCTATGCATCTTATCTCCCAGCCCTCGTAATATTACTGTCTTGTGACACGTATGCTCCTTTTTATAGAAAGTACCCATACGTCACATGATAGAACCAGAAAATTAAACGGAATCACATGTCTAGGTCAATCAAGGTCACATGACATTTATATGAGCTAGTACAAAAAAGGTAATTAGGGCTTGTCTGTCTTGCATGTGTGCATCTTGACTCCCATTCATTCAACACCCAAAAAAAAGTAGAGATTATTAGCGAGATTATTTTCTGGAGTCAACATCGAATAATTGGTTGATTTGAAAACGAAGTATGGGGAAGATACCCTCTCGTAGGTAGACTGGGTTTAAGATGTCGGTCACATCGAGTATATATGATTGAGGAGCTGAATAGTTTCAAACTTTGTAGCACAGCTCAAACAAAAAAAAAAGAAATAAATAAAAAAATATTGAATCTATAGTTTTCTGTGTGGGCCTCAAAAATGCCTGATCTAGACTAATGAACAAGCCTGATGCGGTAACATTTGAAGGATTTGGTGAGCATTAAAAATGCACTTTTGAATTTCAATGGGTGTCAAGTCACATAACCCCTAGTTATACGTGACGTCGTTCCGAGAGAAAAAAAAATAACAATAATTGGTCTTGGTAGAGAAATTTGCTGTTTTAATGGTTTCTCCACCCATATTATATAACTGGTAATTTTTTTTCAGTAGTTCGATGTATGAAAGATGGGCATGTATAAGAAACCGTAAAAGGCATATCACTAAGGGATATGCCATGTAGCCAATTTCCGTAAGGTTCCGGTGCAGCACTATTACATATGCGCACTTGCAAAATACGTTTATTAAGGTTTTCTTTCAGTCAACTGGTCAGACCAATCAAGAAGACTCGAAGTCCATGGACCGAGCTTGATGCACGCTATTTTCTGCAAACGCACCCGCAGAACGTGGCATATTTTACCTTTGACGAATCTACTACCAAGCCCTAAGTGGCCCACATGCATGGTCTCTAACAAGTGGGTGGCTTTATGCAAATGCAGGGTGTTTATTAGTCTCCGAAATGCAACTGCACATGTAGCCGACAAATATGAATTGCTTTTTCCTTCCAGCCAACGCCGTAATATGCAGCCCAACCAGCTGGTATATGTATGCCAGACTGCAACTGTGATTTCCAATTCATTATTTTTTATCAGTTTAGATGCCAACCCATAATGCTGCTTTTATACAGAGTATTTTCAAAATATCGACATGGCTGCCTCCCAGCATTCCAACTTGTCAACCCCGACTTGTTCAAGATTGATCCTGTACCATTGTCAGACAATGAAAGAGTTGACATTAGCTACCGTCGGACTCGTGCCATTGCTCGAGAATTAACCCAAAACGAATAGCGATGCCAGCCCCTTGTCGAAGCTATTGGGTATCAGTTTGCCTACCGACGCCGCCCTCCAAGCCGATGTTTCTTCGGGATTTGTTGGAATTATTTACTCTCGACGTAATGTTGCAGGACCTGAGCTTTTTTACGCAGAATCAGAGGCTGGCCGTAAAGATACCTTTCTGCAGGAAGCGCATGCGCTTGATAAAGTTTTGCCTGCTTTGAAAAATCATCTTGCTGATCTTCACATGGAGCTGTATCTCAGGAGGCATTGAATTCTTCTCTTTTTTTCCCGACGGTTTGGAAACACGGGGAGAAAGTTTACCCGGCTATATTTCTCCAAGCAACACATAGTTGTGATGAGTCGAATTCAACAGATACTGAAGATATTCATATCATAAAGATCATAATTCATTTCCGCCTCTATCCTAGCTAAACTCACGGCTCCTGCTGCCGCTAAATCTCTGCGTATATAACAGTTTTAGAAATGCTTCGTAAGAAATCATAATGTGAAACATATCAGACCGAAATATACCTATAACGCCACAATATAGCCAGTTTCAAATAAGCATGAAGAAGACAAGGTCGAAAGGTGAGCTGGCACAGACGACTCTGTAGCCAAAGTAGAAAGGGGAGGGAAGCAAGAGGGAATAAGACTAGCCTGTAGTCTGCTCCATTAATGGTTTCAACGCTTCTACTCCCGCTTGCAAAATGGAAGGGTTTGAACACCGCTTGAGACAGCTCTTGAGTGTGTCAACTCCGTTATTCTGTTTCACTGCGTCCCGTGCTCGGCTGCCAATGTCTCCCGAAGCGGTGCATGTCAAGTTACGAATGCAAACGATCCCGCGATGGACAAGATCATCGTTGCTCTCCTGACACAGTCCCAATAGCAGGTTGACCCCACGCGGCCTTTCCAGAACAGCCGCAATCGCGGCATCGTATTCGGTAAGCATGGCGAGCGCTCCACCAGCAGCCCTCCTTGTAGCAATATCGTCAACATCGGTAAGAGCAAGAAGAATATGCAAGCGTTGTGCGGCACGTTTGGATCCATCGGCAAACTTCACGATCCCGGATTCACAAGTCATTAGGTTGCAAATTAGCTCACACGCGGCTCTTTGGATAAACGTATTTGTAGAAAGCAAAAGATCTTCTAATACATCCCATGCCTGTCGTACGATGGATTCCGCAGCGGTACTATCGGGAGAAGAGGCAAGATTCGTAAGAGCCAAAAGACTTTCGAATACTGGAAGAAGGTCTCGTGGCTGGTCGACAGAAAATGAAGCCTGTGGTGGTGATAGAAGAGCTACCAAAGGCCTGATGGCGGATGTGATCTGAGGAAACCCGGAAAAAGGGAAAACATGAGAAGGATTGACCGAGATGAGAATGCGAGCCAGCGCATGGGAAGCATTTTGCGTAGTTTCGTTAAAAGTTGAAACGGGGCTACCACTTTTTGGTCCGAGAATGGAGAGGAGAAGTTTGACGCATCCTTGTTGAGCAAGTTTACCGCGATACTTCTGGTTCTTCGATAAAGACAAGATAATCTTACTGGTGAGATCGTGGATGGATTTCAAGTTCGATTTACCGCACTCATTGAGTAAAGACATAATTTTCGCATCAATGAGGGTATTGCAGCGTGCCGTGACATGTTCATCGTCATCGAGTGTGTGGGGTGTAGCAGATGTTTTGGATGCTTCAGCATAAGCTTTGAGCTCAGACATTTTCTTTTGCTCTTCTGATAGGGTTGGTAAATATCTCGTAAGATTGGCGATGATCATTAGCCCTCCGTATAGCAAAGATGTGTCTTCCAAGCTCGAAGATAACACATTAAAGAGGCCCTTTAGAAAAACAGGGTCGTGCGTGAGCTTCTCCTTGACTTCTGGTTTCATGGAAGAAAAGGCCAAGCCCTCGATCAGATTGCTGAAACTAGAATCTTGGGCATTTGATGCCTGGCCTTTGAAGCGATCGACAAGTCGCTGAACGCTGGAGTCGTCGTGGGGCTTGCCATTGGACTCAGAGTCGACAGTTTTCTCGGATGCTCTTACTTTAGCCAACACAACAGCAGCCAGCTCCGAGCTTGCGTCTGTTCCATTAGAAAGAATGTGGGAAAGCCATTCACCGCAGTTCTTTTCTATTGCTTCCCGGCAGGTCCGATCCAAACAGGCAGCGTTGAACAATTCGAGAAGGGCGACTTCAACTTTGGGAGATTTTGCTTCACGATGCAGCAGAGGCACCACAGACTGTAAAAAGCCATCGGTCAGAAACAGTGATGAGGTGACTGCGGGAACGACGGGGAAGACGGCTGCGGCAGCAGAGAAAGCAGCGATCAGGTCATCATTGCGCGCTTTGGCGACTTTGGCTGTGATCAAGCGCGAAAAGCGTTCCCGGCCGACGTCTTTGGATACTTCGAGATACTTTGCCGTTGCCAGAGTAGCCTGACTCCGGACATCCAGCGGGAGCCTGTAGTCAAGCGATGACAATATAACGTCAAAGCCTTCATCGTCTACAAGATGCTGCAGTTTCTCAGCATTGACAGCTAAGAGCCTGGTGATTCCCTTGAGGGAGCGGCCGTCCAGATCATGTCCTGACTCCATCAATTTGGCAATAAACAATTGAAAGAGTTCACTTTCGCAGTGCGAACGAACATCTTCGGATGGCCACAAGGTCGGATCGAGAACGACGGAGTCGAGACAGACGACAGCACCATCGCCCCGATGATAGATTTCATCGAAAAATGTTGTCACGGAGACCCTGAGACGGGCAGAAAACAGCTGTCGCACACCGAGATTCTGTCGAACAAGACCGGAAATGATGTCGTCTTGAGTCATGGATAAGGATTCGGCATTGCGAGCTAGAATGAGGTTTAGACATTCGAGGGAGACGTTCTCTGGCGGCTTAAATCCATCGGCACGAAGATAGCGCGCGGCCTCTTTGCCCGCTTCTTCGTTCTTGTCGTTTACATATCGACGGCATAGCTCCAAGAGTGGGTGGCCATTTTCCTCCTCGCTGCGGATTTTTAGGAAAGCAGCCTTGACCTCGTCATTCTGAGGGGCTAGGGAGAGCGCTTCTCGGAGATTCCGGGCTGCGGCCTACACGAACAATTGCAATGTCAGTCTTTCTTTATTCTCTCCCATCAAAATGGCTTCCTCTGATTGATTCAAGAAGGCAGTTCGGATGACTCACCTCTTTGTGGCCGGCATCTATCAGCTCGACGGCTTCACGGGAAAGTTTGATGGCGCGGTCTTCGACCTTTGTGTCGACCATTTCAACCACGACTATCGGGCCGAACAGTGACGAAAAGGAACGATTATGGCGATGCTGGCACTGGCAAGCTTGTGTCACACAGTCCAAGAGAAGCAGAATTGAGGTTGGGGTCGGGAGGGGGGGTGCGGGCGGACTATTAATTACTGACGGAGTGCTGCGGAAACCGATCGATGCGATCGATGCACGACAGACGGTAATGGATGGTAATAATAGTAATGGTTATTACCAGGAGGCTCTCCGGTGACTGCCCAGCTTGGTCAGCAGCAAGTCGTATAGTCAGACGAGCTTTGCTTTTGCATTCCACACTTTTTTTTTTAAGCTTGGCTAGTCGAGGAGCAATAATGGGCTGGCGTTATCGGAGCCCCTCAGCGCCCACTAGTTATCGCCCGTGATAACGCGAGCTCCCCACTTGACTAGGCGTCGTTCCGCTGGCCGCTGCGATGAGAGGGGTTTTAGCGATCGCGGTGAGATGTGTTATGCAGAAAGGATATGCAGAAAGGGGGTATCGCAATGTTGCTGTAGGGGTTTTGGAAATTCAGATTGCGCAGCTGTGCTGGGATTACCAGTAGATAGATATACTAAAACCCGCAGCCGCAAAGTCGCATCTCAACTGCGGCCAAGACGCTTGCTCCAACCACAGCCTGGCTCAGCGTCACGTTGCGACAGTAAGCCAATGCTGGGCGCTTACAGAGTTGTGTCTGATCAGAGCTAGCTAACTATCTGGGTAACTTATCATTATTGAGACGAAAGTGAAACAAAACGTGCTCGTCGGAGTTAAGGTATCGCACGTGGTAGGTACCTTATGTAATTTACGATTTATTACTTCGTGTCACGTGATTTCGCCGGCTCGCGAAAGATCGTCGGAGCAAATTATTATCTTGGGAAGCTATCACCACTCCGAAGAAAGCTCACAGCAAGACAGTGCCGGTGCTGGTTCGCTCGAACCTTCATCTCCTGTCCGCTTTGCCTGTCCATGATGCTGGCAATCCGCAATCCGACCAAAATCCTGCCACGATGAACGCCGTGGACGCCTCCGAGCATTACGAAAGTAGTGCCAATGGTCCGTCCTCCCCAAACGAGCTGCCAAGTTGCTATTACTGATCAGTCTGTTTTTGTTTTAGAACCGGCTCCATCGCTCCTCACTATAATCCTCGATACAAACCCGCGAGCATGGGCGCTGCTCGAGGAGCAGCTGCCCTTCTCCAAAGCGCTAGCCAACGTTTTGGTCTTCATTAATGCCCACCTAGCATGCAACTATACAAATGAGGTCGCCGTCGTTGCCTCTCACACCCAGCGGGCCGCTTGGCTATACCCAACACACAACCAACAAACCTCATCTCGCCGACGCGACGCTGATGGCGACATCCAGATGAACGGCGATGAGCAGCAGACCACTGCATCTAACTCTAATCAGGCGAACATGTATCGGCCCTTTCGAACGGTTGAGGAACAAGTGACCGAGAATGTGAAAGAGCTTCTGGCTTCGACGAATGCTGCCGACGTAAAAACCACGACATCTACCATGATGGCCGGCGCCTTGACCCTGGCTCTCAGCCATATCAACAGACGCAGCATGACCTGGGCAGAAACCCATGGTGCCGTCAATCTGGACGCTGCCCACGCACCGACAGGGTCGTCAGCAGCGGCGGTCTCGTCCAGTGGCAATGCCAATATGGGTCTGCAGAGTCGGATCCTGATCATTTCAGTCAGCAGCTCAACCGATTCTGCGCACCAATATATCCCCATCATGAACGGCATCTTCGCATGCCAACGATTACACATTCCCATCGATGTCTGCAAACTAAGTGGTGATGCCGTTTTCTTACAGCAGGCCGCGGACGCTACGCGAGGTGTCTACATGGCCTTGACCGAACCCCAGGGCCTTCTGCAATACCTTATGATGGCTTTTCTTCCCGACCAGCGCTCTCGAAAACATCTCGTCTTGCCGTCACGCGTGGATGTCGATTTCCGTGCCGCCTGTTTTTGTCACCGTCGTGTGGTCAACATTGGATTTGTGTGCTCCATTTGCCTCAGCATCTTTTGTGAGCCGCCGGCGAATGGTGACTGTTTAACCTGTGGCACGCACCTCGAGATAGGCGATTACGGATCGCGGCCAGCGGTGATTGCAAGGAAAAAGAAGAAGAAGAAGGCACGCTTGAATGGGTCCTCGGCTGCTGGGACTCCTACACCTGCTGGAACTCCTGCGCCATAGCTTGATCATCTACAAACCATGCATTAGTCTCGCATTGAACTGGCAATAAAAAAATATAGTCAATGAAAACAATTTGCGAATATTGAAGGCGCAGTAAGAGATTAAAGCATAAGGGCTGAATTTTTAAAGAATGAGACTACGCCGAATGATAGCCACCGATAATCAGACATGCGGGGCCTGCGAATACGCATACAATTGTACAACGGCATGGATATTGCTGGAAAGCTTGTCAATCCTGGCTTCAAAACACCTCTCTTTGTATGAATCTATTCAGTCCCATGGCTCCTGCTTTTGGACCTTCTCCGGGGAGGCAATCAGTTCCATCTGTGCTTGAAAGGTCCTGAAACTTGATACTTACCGTCGAGATCTCGAGAAACGGCCGCCCTGCGCCGTAGTGCCTTGCCGAGCGCGACGGGACATGACACATCGAGGCTTTTTATCTTCCGACGTCATGGATGATAGTGCCTAAGATTGCAGTCAATAATCAAAATCTTCTCGTATGATAAGAATCACTGACAAAAGAATCCGTGTTGTGGCAGAAAAACAGATATATGCCGTCTTTCATCTTCTTGACGGCCATGACTCCAATTGCAGCTTCACAAAAACTGTGTTTCACACCCGGGTGTTCTAGATAAAATAGTCAAATTTTTAGCCAAGAGAACAAAATGACAATAGGCTTTCGGACAAACTCACCCAAGAAATCCTTGTCAATCATGGATTTGATAGCTTCTTCCTCCGTTACATTTTCCGTCATGCCATTTTCGTCTTTGCGATCACTAAAGTAGATTCGGTTGGCGCAGGTCGTTGCAGCCAGCGTGGTCGCGATGTGCTCTCCTGTGCCAGATGTGACAACAGCCACGCTGGTTTGCTCAGGGTCAAGGGAATCTACAGGAATGACTGCCGTGCCAATACCAATCAAAGCCGCAGGTCCAATTCTTCCCTTGTGTTTCATGCCAATTCCACCTGACGATGAGCCGGCTGCGATCCTGCCATAGGAATCAATGGCAATAGCACCGATTGTATCGGTGATTTTGTCACCGGTGTCCTTACCGTCAGAAGGGCTTAAAGTCTGCCCGCCATCCTGAAAACACTTGTCTACCCCATCACCGGTAGAAGGCGTTGTCTCAGATTGTGCTAAGTTACCAATATTGGACGATTCATCCTGGCCCTTGCGAATTATACTCTCGTGGAGGCTAGAGGGTGGCGTCATGAGCATAGCTGGATTGATTGTTGTGGCAGGATTTGCAGAGGACGTAAAGGCTTCTTCCCCTTGATTGCGTTTTTCTGGGGAAAATGGATCCTGAGCTGCTTCAAGTTCATGCTGCCATCGTATCCATCGTGACTTGGCCGTTGCAGATACCAGATAATCGTCAGGCACAACCTGCAAACCATGGTCGTAGGCAAAATCGGTGGCTCCTTGACTGACCAGAAAATTTGGGGGCACGCGTTGCAATGACAGCGGTTTGTTCTGACAATCAAGAATGAGACGGGCTACCGAAATTGGATTCTTGATGTCTAGAGAGTTGAGGTTAGAGTTGTAATTTCTTGATCGGGTAGCCGTGTTAGAGATAGAAAACTCACTGGAGCAGGCCCCAACGGCTCCGCTACGGCCCAGGTGGTCTACTATTGTGGCGTCGCACTCGACGGTGCCCTGAGCAGTGAGGTTGCTGCCATACCCAGCATTGGTAATCTCTCGGTCTTCCATCAGCCTCAAAGCTCCCTCCACGGCGTCTACGGCAGAGCTTCCATTTTTGAGCAGAGTCATGGCGACTTTGGCTGCACTTTGTTGAGTTAGCTTTTGAGAAGATCCAGCAGACAATAGGACAGGGCGTATGGTGTTCTTTCGCAAACTCACTCGTTACAAGCTTCCAAGTGGAGCTGCTCATTTTGGTAGCTGTGAAAACCAGCGCCTGCGTGAACGTAGATTGCGCAAATATCGCCTCCATTTTTGCCATGGGGTGTCATTGTTGCAGCGAACTTCGAACGAGAATCTCATACAGCAGGTTGCGTTGCGTTGGCAAGTGCTGGTAGGAATCGAGGAGCGTCAGTAGAAGGGGCTTCAACAAAGGCATTGGAAATGGCGAACTGAGAGTAGGAATGAAAACAGGGCCATGTAGGTAAGCAATTGAGGACGAAGTTTGCTGACATACAAGGACGGACGACGGAGTATCAAAAAGTCTCGCGCCAGGCTTCCCCAACAGTGATCCTCTGTGTCGTGCCGGGTTAAGAGTGAGGGATAAGACGAACACTCCAGATGTGTTTGGATGTCACTGGAAAATTGTGAGCAACGCCGCAATATATATAGTGCGAAAGCGGATACCAGCCTGCATGCCCTACTCGACAGCACCACACACAGCAGTGGTATATACGAGGTAGGTTAATAATAGACAGTAATGCTAGCACACCAGAAGCACCAGGCGGAACAGAGGAACCAGGATGGAGATGGTAGTAGTAGGGATTTTACACAAAGGAGAGAGAGAGAAGAGAGCGCGGCGATGAAGACGGCGGGGGAAGCTCAGGACAAACAGCAGCCGCAGAAGCAGCAGCAGAAGATGCGGCGGATGGGGGTCGCTCCTTCCCTGGCTGCTGCTCACAATTGATGTTTCCCTTTGTAGCAGCAAACGCTGGTCCCGGTGTTGCGCTCTCTCTATTTCTCTCTCTCTCTCTCTCTCTCTCTCTCTCTCTCTCTCTCTCTCTCTCTCTCTCTCTCTCTCTCTCTCTCTCTCTCTCTCTGTCTATATGCTCCTCCTCTGTTTGCCTATGCTAAACAGCTGCTGTCAGACAGCGCAAGATAGCAAGTCAGCAAAATACAACCCCATGCCTGGAGAGCTACGCGAGCACCGCTAGAACGCTATGCGGTCTGTATACAAACGCAGCTTCCCCAGGCCCCAATATGACACAGGCTTGGCACGGGCTGACCGCCTTCCGTTCTGGGCGGGGCTTGCGCTGCCGCCTGTGGACGACGGCAAGCACAAGCACGCCCGCCCCGCGCTGCACTTCACTGCTGGCCTGTTGACCAACTTCCCCCGACCAGCTCGCCATTCTCTCGCGCGCCTGTGTAGAGCTTCTTTGTGCAGGTTCAGGCGACCCAGATCCAGCGTCGATATAAACCAACTCGCCCTCCCGGACTTGCTGCAGTTGAGGCGGTTCCGCAGCTCACCATGACTTCCCAGACCCCAGCCGTTGTCATGGACAAGTATGTCCAATGCCTTCCAACATAATCCCCAATTTTTTCGTCGAGACTGTCGCGCTGACTGATTCCCTTGCAGCGGAACTGGATTTTCTAAAATTGGTGAGTTTCATCGCTGGCTTACCCTGCCATTGCTGCTCTAGGCTGACCTTCCCCCCAGGTTTCGCCGGTAATGACTCTCCATCCTTCGTCTTTCCGACCGCCATTGCGACGAAATCGGCCGCTGGTGGCGGTGCCTCTGCCTCTGGACGACCTGCGGTTGCAAGCAAGCCTACTTTCCTCGGTGGCTCCGGAGGTGGTGCCAGCTCTCATCTGTCTGGAAAACGCGGAACGGAGGACCTGGACTTCTTCATTGGAGACGAGGCGCTGTCCGCTTCTAGTGGACCGGGATATGGTATTCACTACCCTATTAGGCACGGCCAAATCGAGAACTGGGATCATATGGAACGTTTCTGGTCCAACTCTATTTTCAAGTACCTGCGCGTCGAGCCCGAAGATCATTATTTCCTCCTCACCGAACCGGTATTATTTCCCCCGCATTCCTCCTGGTAATAACCCAGCCGTGTAACGTGGTCTGACTCTTATCAATGTCCTCTAGCCTCTGAACCCTCCCGAGAACCGAGAGAATACGGCCGAGATTATGTTCGAGTCGTTCAATTGCGCAGGTCTGTATATCGCCGTGCAAGCCGTCCTTGCACTAGCTGCTTCTTGGACATCGTCGAAAGTCACCGATAGGTCTCTTACCGGAACTGTCATTGATTCTGGTGACGGTGTTACCCACGTAATCCCCGTCGCCGAGGGTTACGTTATTGGGTCTTCGATTAAGAGCATTCCCATTGCTGGCCGAGACATCACCTACTTTGTCCAGAGCTTGCTCCGAGATCGCGGTGAGGCCGACAGCAGCTTAAAAACTGCAGAGAAGGTTAAAGAGGAGTACTGCTACGTTTGCCCAGACATTGTTAAGGAGTTTGCCCGTTATGATAAGGAGCCCGACCGTTTGCTCAAGCATACCGTGACTTCACCCAATGGACGCACAATCTCCATTGATGTCGGCTACGAACGATTTTTAGCCCCAGAAATCTTTTTCAACCCGGAGATCTACTCATCTGACTTCTTAACGCCCCTTCCCAATGTTGTCGACGGTGTCATCCAGTCGTCTCCCATTGACGTCAGGAGAGGACTCTACAAGAACATTGTTCTTTCTGGAGGATCTACCCTATACAAAGACTTTGGTCGCCGTTTGCAGCGCGACATTCGACACCTTGTGGATAACCGTATCCGTGCCTCAGAGGCCCGCAGTGGTGGAGCCCGTAGCGGAGGACTTGAAGTGCAAGTTGTCACGCATAAGAGACAAAGGCATGGTCCTTGGTTCGGAGGAAGTTTGCTCGGTCAAACCCCAGAGTTCCGAAGCTACTGCCACACCAAGGCTGAGTACGATGAGATTGGTCCTAGCATTGTCCGGAGGTTTGCGCTGTTGGGTGGACCGGGAAGCACTTAGCTTGTCAGTCAAACTGTTTCCGTACACATGCCCCGCAAATACAGCCTCTAAATTTCAAAATGTTATACCGATCAATTGTAATCAATTGTCCAAACAAATTTCCGGGGGCCCCATCACAGTACGAATCCCTGGAAGATAGTGCTCTATTGAAGGTAGAGTCAGATAGCTAGACATGTTGTACATAACACAATTCATTTCAATGTTACGTGACGAAATATATTAGATATTCGGTGGTGGTGTCTGGGTTGACGTTTGATATCTGAAGATCAGAATGCACGAGATAGCGTTAGTGGCTTGAGAATATGGTTGCAATGAATATACGAAGTTCTATTATATTATCTACCAGTTGAACCAACATTAAAGCTTGTATCATACAAAAACCAGAGTGAAATTCCCTTGGGTTTCTTTTTTTATTTCTCCTCTGAAGGTGTATCTTTTGGCACCTTATTGAGAATAGCAAGACCTTCAACATGGCTCGTCTGCGGGAAGAAATCAAACCCGCGAATACTTTCAATTTCATATCGAGAATCACTGTTTCCTTCCACCATGTAGCCAACATCGCGGGCCTGCGTGTGCACGTTGCAGCTCACATAGGCCACGCGACGGGGTCCGAATCTAAGAAGCTGTTTCAAGAAATCCTCGCTGCAGCCCTTTCTTGGCGGGTCGATGACGAGAAAAGTTTCGTCGGGAGGGTAGGGCACTCGCTTGAAGAGTAGAGGGGCGTCGGCAGCGGCAAAGCCGGTGTTGGGGAGATTGTTTTTGGTGGCATTGTCGCGCGCGCACTCGATCGAGTTGACGTCAATGTCAATGCCGAGAGACGACTTGAAGGCTGTCGATAGCGTTACTGTGAATAGTCCGCAGCCAGAGTATGCGTCGATCAGGTACTTGATCGGTTTGTCATTCTCACGGGGTGTCTTTGGGTGTATTTGCTGGCGGATGTATTCCGTAAAAGGGGATAGGATGGAATTGTTGTTTTGGAAAAAGGCCCCAGCCTTGTTTCCTAGGATAAAGTCGTCGATGTATTCGGTAGAATATCCGTTTTGGTTCGTTACATACCGTTGTTCTTCCACATACTCGGGATGTTCCTTGTAAATAGCAACGGTATCGTCGTAGGGGGGGTTTTCTGGGTCGTAGTTGTCCTTCTTCAGTCGACGTGTTGTTTGACGCAAAAGTATCGTGGCACCATTGTTGTATTCCTTGTAGTGTCTCAAGACCCGTTCTCTCTCCTTTTTAAGGCCCTTTCGGATAATGTCTGTACCCAAGGGGCAATCTTCTATGTCCACATTTACACGACGGTTTTTGATATTGAATCCGATCACGGGAGGCGATGTATATCCTGATGACTGGGAATCTGAGTTTTTTGAGCGCTTAGGAGGCGCTGCAAAATGAGGCGTGAGTTTCGTGCGATAGCCATACTGGAGTGGTGACGGAAATGTGTCACCGATTGCTGGAACGACTTCAGGAATCAAGCCCGAGAAATTAGCATATGCCTTTTCCACCACTTTCTTTTTATACTTGAGCTGTTCCTCGTACGGCAGCATCTGTAGTTGACAACCAGAGCATTCGCCGAAGTATTGGCACTTGATCAGCGAGTCGTCTCTTCCTGGACCGGGCTCATTGACTTTGACTAGATCTGTGATACTGTGCTTCTCCTTCACAAGATGCCTAACAACCTTGATAGTCGCCTTGTCTCCGGGGATTGTGAAAGGAACAACGTAGACGTGGTTGCCATCTTCCGATAGGGCTAACCCGTCGCCGCTTGAAGAGGTTGAAGATATCGTGACATCAAGCTCGGTGAAGGGCTCGGGAAGTTCGAGTTTGGGCGTCTCAGTCGGGGACTCTGAGCTATCTCTCTCCTTTCGCGCACTCTCTAGCAGACGATTGATATCATTTTGCAAGACTTGCTCGGGATCTTCACCCTTTCCAAAGTTATAATCTCCCACCTGTTTCTGCTTCTTTTGCGGATTAGAGCCCTTGGCCCGGAATCCCTGGGTACGGTGCTTCATCTTTGGTTTATGCCCAAGACCTTTCAAATAATCCTGGACGTGTGTGTCGAAAATAGGTTTTGGGGTATAAAATCTTCGAGACTGGAATGTGATTGTGCCACACAGGGGTCGCGCACGGAGGTACCGACTCAAATTACCGATTGCACGGTTCGACATTGGCTAGCGGTGAATTGCATCGGTATACATTAGCCACAGTTAATGCTGAAGAAATGTTGGCCTGGAGAAAAGAAGTCAAAACCGCATGTTGAGGAAAATTGCGGCATGTGGGTGACTAAGGCGGAAATGGCGGCTGGTGATTGGCCAGCGAGTGCCTCTTCCGCGGTCCAGGAGAATTTGTTTTCTGCTCCGAGCTCGACTGACCAGACAACTCAACCCCCGTCAAGGTTGGCAGCCAGCAACCAATTCATCTGCGCCTGACCCTCTCGTGCCCTTTTCTCCCCTCGAATTTTGTTGGAAGTTATTCAGGGGAGGTTTTCTCTGGGGGAAGACGGTCGCCATGAGTATCGCACGCCCGGCAAGATGTCTGTTTTGCAGCTTTTCGCGAACCATCAACCTGGCCGCTCGCGTGCCACGACGACAATTCCATGCGGCGCCTATCTATTTCAATAAGAAATCGGACAAAGAGCCTGGCCCTGAAGATGGCAAAACCCTCGAGCAGATTGAAGAGCTCGTGAAACCGTCTCACTTCGAGCCGTACACCAAAGAGGAAAAGGCACGACTGTCGGAGGAGTACACCAAGGACCAAGTTGCTGCAATCTTGGCTGGAGAAGAAGCCATTGATCCCAAGGATTTGGCCGAACAGTTTGCTATTCGACGGGATCCGATGAAGCTGTACTACCTGGATGACTTTTCTACGATCGAGCCTGGTGTCGACAAGCACGTTCGAGCTCCGGAATCCAACTCTGATTTCAATGCCGCCCTGAAAACAGAGGATGACTTCGCCGATGACTTTGCCAAGTTCTTCGCCGAGATGCCTGAGAACGCCACAGCCGCTGACTTTGTCCGTTTTACCGAAAACCTGCGTTTGACCAAGGGAAAGGAGGAAAATGAGCGAAACCCGAGCAGCTTCCTAGTACCAGAGCTGTTTCAAAACGGAGAGACTCTTAGCGGCGGCCCGGCCGTGAAAGATTCGCAGGATGGAAAATCTGCAAACAAGGCAAAGTCTGATCAGCCGACTGAGGAGATTACCGATGCGCTGAGGAGGTTGATGCAATCGACGGGATACAGTGTATCCCAGATCAAGGGCTTTAAAATCAAGACGCTTGTTTCCCATGCTGTTGTCAACCAGACCCGTCTCGGTAAAGTGCGCCGACAGTACTGTCTTTCCATCGCTGGCAACGGAAATGGCCTTTTGGGTATTGGTGAGGCCAAGTCCGAAGAGGTTGCAGATGCAATCCTTCAGTCCAAATACCGAGCCATTCGAAACATGCAGCCCATTCTGCGATATGAAAACCGAACCATTTATGGAGACGTTCAAGGAAAGGTGGGAGCTGTTGAGCTGAAGCTCATGAACCGTCCTCCTGGTAAGTTTTTTTTTGGTCCTGGTCTGACTTCACCTTATAACTAACACCTGCAATTTAAAAGGCTTCGGTCTACGCTGCCAACATCTCATCTACGAGATGGCTCGCGCCGCCGGTATTCACGACCTGGCTGCACGTGTTGACCGGTCACGCAACCCGATGAACACTGTGAAGGCCGTATACGAGGCTTTGATGAGCCAAAAAGACCCCGAGGATATCGCTCGTGCGCGCAACAGGAAGTTGGTGGATGTACGCAAGGTCTACTACGCTGGTAGAGTATAAAACCCGATTTCCCTTCCCTAGGGTTTGGGTGGCGCCGGGTGTTTTAAATTGTTGTTTATGATATGCATTGTTGAAAGATGGTTCCTCTCTTCATGATGTAATCGCGTGTACACCAGTTTTCTTTCGTCATTCGAGTCCATTTGTATTATATACATCGTATTGATAAATAACAAGCGTTTTTTCCACACTATTCTCCATGTTGCATAGATGGCCAATGGCCAGCGCATATCTGGTGGTCTCGAGCAACACTTGGTCCTCACAGAATCGGATCCAGGTCGTCTGCCTTGACACCGTAGTCGATTTGTCCCTTGGGCCTTGACGCGAGGAATGACTAACACTGAGAGTCCCGATCCTCTGTCGCCTTTTGCAGGGATTATGCGGCTTTCCTTTCAGTTCATGTTCATCGTATACCGTATCCATCTCCACAATCATTCATTCATTGCATAGTATCCCCATCCCCACCGAATGTCATATTCGTCATCCCCGACACCCCCTCTTCATACTGCTGCTGTTGTTGTTGCTGTTGTTGCTGCCCCGCCGCCTCCTCCCCCTCCGTAATAATCTGCTGCTGCAACACAATACTATAAACACTGGCCTTGAGCAGCGTATACACCGTCGCAGTCTTGCGCTCAAGCAAACGCAGTCCGTCGAGCGTGAGCGATGCCGGCGACCCCGCGAGATCGGCGAATGTGTCGGATAACTTGACGCGGTCAGTTACTATAATCAATCTTTAAGGGGAAAAAAAAAAGGGTGGTGATAGACACACCTTGTTGACGTTGTCCAGTAATCGACTGTATTCGTCGAGTACTTCTTGTTCGAGATCTGAGAGGAGCGGGTTCGATGATCCGAGGAGAGGGTTGCTGCTGCGTGGGTCGCCCGAGGGTGTTGTGCTGCGGCCGGCGCTGAAATCTTCGGAGGACATGATGAATTCTGGAGATATTTTTGTATGTATGATTTTGAATTTAATGTATTGTTCTGGCTGATCGGCACGGCGTCAAGTTCTCAGTGTTTGGTGTTTGTTCACAGGAATTATTGGAAATCCGAGACGCGTCGCCCTCCGCGGGGTGTGGAGTGGAGCGGAACGTGCATCTTTAAATTGCCAGCCAAGTCGGCCCGGTGTATAACTATTGTACATACACAGCTACATGCTCTACTTTTTGATACTGGTCTCAAACATACATGTATATATGTAACTGACTATGTTGCATAGCAATGACAGAAAACAAACCTCAAATGCACAGCATACACTATTTTCACACAACATTCAAGGAGACGAATAATATCAATAGCACATGACAACAATCAAATGAAGCACCCACATGACAGTCCTGACGCCATTAGGCCATGCCTATCTTGCAAATACATAGCTGATAGAGCAGGATGCAGATACCAGAGCCAGCCAGAATGATTTCCAAATCAAGTAATTTGCGGAACGATGTTAACATCGACAATCAGTTGAAATGCAATTTCAAATAGACGCATTAGCTCTACCATGGCCGTTTGTTGAAATGACAAATCCGATCTGCACTGCGCCAAACTCCGCTAATCCCAGAATAAGTCTCTTGACTTGATCAAAAACGAAACAAAAACAAAACGAAAAAAAAAAAAAAAAAAAAAAAAAAAAAAATTAAGCACGAGACGTTCCGGTCATCAGGGCCTTGGTCGCTGGACATGTGCTAAGCATGTGTCTCAGCCAAGACCCACGTATATTGAAGACAAATTTTCGTAAGATGGTTAGGAGGATCGTCATTCATCCCCCTCGTGATGCAGAGTAACACTATTGAACTCCTCAAACGGATCGGCAATTTCTCCACTGGGAGTGGCAAGGCCAGAATCCAGCGGAACGCCCTTCATTTTGTTGCCAGAAGGTCCACCAATGTCAACACTAGCGCTTTCCTTGACGTTGCGAAAGTTGAGCGTGTCAGTAGCGCGCCCTTGATGAGGGATCATAGGCGGTTTCATGTGACGGATGAGAGCCCAGGATGTCGTTCGGAAAAAGGGATGCGTTTTGACATCAGAAGCGCCCGCCCTGGCTCCAAGCCGCTTGGTCTCATCTTTGATCAGTAGTTTTCGAATGAGAGATTTACATAAGCTTGTTGGTTGTTAGCGAAGACATTCAAAACGTATTTTACGTCCCTGTTGACAACTTACTTGGAAGTCTGTTGCACACCACCGTGTTCAGGAAAGGGAATATCGTTCCGTAGAATATTGGAAAAGGTCGCAGTCCGGTTCTTCCCTTTGAAGGGAGTTGTTCCGTACAACATCTCATAAATCAATATTCCCAAAGTCCACCAGTCGACGGCACTTGTGTGGCCACATCCTTGAATCACCTCCGGCGCAATATATTCTTCGGTGCCAACAAACGAATTCGTTCGGAAGTCAGCAATGCATGATTTGGTGTCAATGGTAGGGAACGAGGACGGCCCATTTCCATTGCGTCCCAGGATCATAGTAGGGGCTCCACCGGGACCAGACTGTTTGGATAAGTCGAAATCCGACAACATAATGTGCCCCGATTGGTGTAGAAGAATGTCTAGTGTATGTAAATTAGCTTCCCAGCGTTTCTCTTGTGAATCCTAGTTCAATGCTCACTTTCAGGCTTAAGATCTCGATAGATGAAACCCATCAGATGGAGATATTCCAAGGCTGCTGTCACTTCAGCAGCATAAAACCGTGCGTCATCTTCCGGGATGCATTTTCCAGGTCGAGTTTGCAAGGCTCGGAAGAACTCGCCGCCACTGCAATATTCCATGCAAAGGTAGAGATAATCTTCTGACTGGAACGAGTGATACAGCGTTACAATGAAAGGGTGATTGCTGGTAGCCAGAATCTCCTGTTCTGCAAGAGCGCGCTTGATCTTGTTGCGTTTGATCATCTCCTTCTTGCTCAACACTATGCGTTTTCTGTCAGTAACAGGTTCCATTTTCCTTTGATGCCATGCGGTTACCCACCTTTCATCGCATACAACCGATTAGACTTCTTCTCCCGCACCAGATATACCTTGCCGACATCGCCCTTGCCGATCAATTTGATTTTATCAAAGCTCCCGGGTCCAACTTCAACATTGCGCACCTTGATCGAGTTCGAGCTATACGTTCTTCTGAAAGCAGCTGTCGAGGATGCCCGGATTTGACCAGGCGACGGTATCTTTCCATCTGGGCTAGCAGTGGGTATGGGGAGAGTCCGTCCTCGTTCCTCGGAAGAAGACTCAACGGCACTAACTTGCGCCTGATCTCCAGTCAACGCCACCAAGGGCTCCTTGCCTAATTCCGCTGTCTTAGGACGTTCTCCGGACTGGTCGTCAGCAAAAAGACCCTGCGTGTTCGGAGCCGAGGCCACCCGGCGGAGTTTTCGCGCGAGTTCTTCCTTTCCTGCCGTGATTGCTTGGTCTGCGGGCGAGATGCCTTGAACTTGTAACTCGGGCGGATCCGGCGGCGTCGAGGGAAGAGAGCCCTCATTGCGATGACGAAGGGCAGGATGACCCTGGTGGGCAAAATAAGGATTGGCATGGGCGGTGGGAGAGAGGCCATCGTCTAAGGGATTGCCTTCGCTGGCCACGGTGGTCGAGCGATTGCGACCAATGGTCGGCAGGAATCGAGATTGCCGAAAGTTGGACTTTGACTCCGTCTTGGACTGATTGTTTCCATAGCCGGTGTCCTTCAGGTCTCGCTCTGCGCCATTATTACTGGTGTTGCCCGAACTGTTCAGACGAAAGAAGTTCTTGATCTTCGAGGGGAAATGGTTGTTCGATGAATCGTTATTGTTGCTCTGGTTATTATTGCCGCCGGCGTTATGCTTCTTAGATGTCAGGGAAAGGCCATGGAAATTTCGCTTCTCCGACGCTACGGGAGACGTATGCGAGGTGAATAGTTGGGTCATGGCGAAGAAACAGCGGTGCAGGAGAGAGACAGAAAGACAGAAGACGGTAAAACACGCCTCGACTCAATATCGGATCGACAATCGGGGGTTCTCGAGTTCGACGATGGCGGCCGGAGTAAGCACCCTGGAATGCAAGCGAGAGCGACTAATCATGTACCGGCCTGTACTACTACAACTGCCACCACTACGGCGACTGGGCCAGTAAGCAGCGATAGCACGAAACCGAGTCCTAGCGCCTGGCAGCGTAAGCCGAGACAACGGCGGATGAGCGTTGAGTAGTCGAGTGCAGGACGACCATGAATGGGCGTGGCAAGATGCAGATCGAGGAGGAAAAGGAAAGAAAGAAAGAAAGCAAGCAAAAAAGCAAGAAAACGAGACAAGTTAATAATCAACTAGCAGTGACAAGTAACAAGCCAGTGTCGATAGTAGTCGCTGTTAGTTGGTTAGTTAACTTGCAGGAGCAGAATGCAGGCAAGGCAGAAGCAGCAGCAGCGAGGGGAGGCGGTGCGAGAACGGGCGTGACCGAGTCTGGCACGCCGGGTCAAGGCGCGCCCGGTGGAGCCGCGGACAACGTAAGTCGACGGACGCGGTGGGGCTCCTTCCTCTTGTGCTCTGGTTCCCTGTCTTATTGCCTTTATTATCACTGTTAATTATTTAACATTATGTTGTTCCTCTGCTCTATATCATATATCATCCTATCGATATGCCTCTATCCTACAGAACCATCGTCGCCGTATTTTGGCCACACTGCCTGCTCGCAACAGCGCATGGCTGGCTGTGGTAAGGGAAGAGAGAGACCTTCCTTGCTTAGAAACCCGGCCAGAACGTGCGATCACAGTGGCCAGACCAGCCTCGACTCGGCCCTTCGTCTACCGTCAACTCCATCCAGCACAGCTCTTTCGCTCTCTCAAATGCGGTCTCTGCAATTGGCTCGGTAGTCAACAAACAGACCAGCATCAGCCGCGCCATGAACAAAATAACCGTATTGCCATCGATGAAACAATGCACCAACGCTGAGGCCACATTTTGCCTGCCTTTGCCAGGTCCCGTACCCACTGCGGGGTTGCCTCGCCCAGTCTTGCATCGCACGCGAGGGAGAAGAACCATGGCCACTGCAAGCGTTTCGCCCCTGGCCAGATACAGAACACGTTCATAAATCGCCTTTTTGGTTGCCTCCTCCGGCAGCTAGCAGACTGGAGTCATCCGTTCTTGTTCCGATCCCCCTGTTGAACCTAATTCTTCCAGTGTGAAACCCCGGCCCTTTTTCTACTTTTTTTTTGCCACCACCGATAGCGTCTGAGTGGAGATAGAGAAACGGAGAACAGTATGTTAGGAACAGGACGATATTGTGGGGTCCCCTACAGACAATATGCACTGATTGCGGGTTCTACACTGAATCATGGGAATAGACGCTTGTAGCTGATGCTGATGCTTGCTTGCCATTCTATCATGAATAGACAATCCGTAGTCACTGTGGCTAACTAACCTGGTTGCAGGGTGCTGACTTCCAATTGAGCTCGTCAACTGGTAGCAATGAATGTCCAAGATTACCCATACACTCATTGTTCTTGATCCATGACTTTCTTCCATCGCTGCGTGTCGCAGCCAGTACCGAATGAATAAATCATGCCTTGTAAAAAAATTTTTGAAAAGACACTGGCTTGCCATCGTCTCAAATCCACCTAGACTCCCCTTTCACTCGGATAACGCATCCTATATTTGTAAATCATCTGGCGTTCTTCTTCCGCGACCCGGAGAAAGAATCGGTGAACTTCCACGCGGTTGGGGCTCTGTCGCGGCGCTTTCTGGTACCATGGACGAGTCGGCGCTGCTCCATCCTTCTGCAGGAAATCCCTCTCGTCTTGAATATCAAGCAAAAAGGCCGGGTAGTGGCCGTACGCATGGCTTTCATCGCTGGTGCCGTCCGATGACGGAAGGAAGCCGTGTGCATTGACCCGCGATATCACCGGAGCGCATGCCTTCATCCCAATCAGATTCTTGTCCCCATGCGACTCCCAAGGAGCAAATGCCACCGATGCTTTTTCGCCCATCTCCCCCCCTAATTTTCGGCCTTTGCTCCGTGCCACAAGACTCTTGAGTCTGCCATCACGAGTGTGTCTCGGTCCTGTGAAACCGTGTTTGCTGCCCACTGCGTCACCCTCTTCGTTTCCAGCACTTAGGCCTACAAACCGTCCGTTTGAGCCGTCCAGCTCCCTATGGGGTTTGGGCCCAGTTGTTCTGTTTCATATTTAGCCTTATCAGCTAGTAATAACGCAAATTTGTTTGCACGGACACTCACGCTGATCCCTTCTTGGGCGCCTGTGTGCTTGGATACAACTTGGACACACTCGAATTGCCGCTGGAGGTTCCTGCATTTCCCGAAGGTAATGGCGAACGGGCCTGAAATTGGGAATGGTCAGCTGCAGAAGCTGGTGGTTGACGCTCTGACGACGCCAATGTATTCTGCTTTCCGCGTTTGACGGCGTGTTGCTCCGTGAGCTTGGCAAGTCTCTTGAAGAGTTCATCCACAGGTTCCCCACGCCTGGCTGCACTTTCGATTTGACGATGCAGCTCTCCTATTTCCGATGAAGACCAGGATGATTTGGTACTAGTAGCTCCCGCACCTTGTTGCGAACCAGTGTTTGGCTGCGATGTTGTCGCTGGCTTATCAACAGGGACATAGAATTGATGCTCAGAGGACCCCTGCTGGTCGACCTGAGAAAGCTGTACGGGATTCTGATATTCACACCAAGAATTGACACCAGGAAATGATGCCAGGTATCCCAACTGAGGCATCGACACGGCAAATGTATTCGGAATTGTACCTTGGGGGGAAGGCAACGTGAATGAAGAATAGTCGCCAGATTGATCAGATGCAGCTGCATAAGATGACCACGGGTTCCATTGCAGTCCAATACTATTGGTCAATTCTGCGGTTTGTTGCGACCTCAAACCTGCCAAAGAGTCAGGTACACCAGGCACGACTTTGATGGTGGACTCTAGATGCTCTTTATATCGTCTGGCCATATCCAGGTCCTTCACAAGACCCTTTCTCTGCTCAACAAGGCTTTTCTTGGTTTCTGGGTCCATATCAAAGGTGTTTATTGCCATGTAGCGGTCAAGGCTTGACAGCTGAGATGATAGACCTTGATACTCTTTGATAACGTCTTGAAGGGACCTCTGGGTATTTGGTTCTGGGGTGTAAGATGGAAATGAGGTCGTACCAGCTATAGCTGGAGAAATAGAGTAAGAGTTGATATTTCCTGGTTCAGTTAGCACTATTGACAAGAATGTAGGTTGCACGCCAGACTAACCAGTCGCTGAAACGAAACCAGCTTGTTTACTAGTGGATGGAAAGGTGGTTGTCAGAAGCGGTGTTGCTTGGGGAGGAACAGGCTGCACAAGGTGGCCCTGGGTCACAAAGGGTGGGGCCACGCCTGGATTCCAAGCAGTTGTATTGGTCTGGAGGCTCTGATAAAGACTAGCATTGATAGGCACAGCAACAGAATCTTGACCTGCCTGTGCGGGCTGCAAGACTGCTTGAGGGTAGGTACCTGACGGCAAGGACACCTGGTGCTGACGATAAGGATCAGATGCTAACAATGGAACTTGCCACTGCTGTAGTAATGGATAAGACGCTGCTGCTGCTGGCAAAGATTCCTGATTACCGTTGCCTGGATAAGGTCCTGCCTCTCCTGGCCTGACTTTGTCCTGCCCCAAGGCTGAAAATGGTTGGTCGTGCAAGCGGTTCCCATTCGACGAAGTCCTAGAACTGCACATGATTTTCTCGGAGCCACTAATTTCCTGTGCTTGAATGGACGCTGCGGCGTCGGCATCCGTCTTCTTCGGATTGTCTTCCTTGCTTTTCTTCAACGGCGGTTTGAGCTCTGGTATTGGTACTTCGCCGTCTACAAGTACCACTCGTCCCCCTGCTGTGACACGCTGATGTCTTGGAGAGGTATGCTCTTTGAGAAACTTGGCAAACCCCGAGTCAGCCTCAGCTAGGTTGTTTTGGGGAGCGTTCCGTGGCTGTCGAACTGGGTGCTGTAACGATTCTTCTGAGCTTGTCGTAGGGCGCTGAGCACGTCCTGAGCCACCACTCGATGCTCGTACTCGATCGGTAATTGAAGCAGAACTGCCATGGCCGAGTAAATGATCTGTGAGATTAGCACAAGTCCATAATACAGACAGGTGTGGTAGACCCACTTTCAATCGCATGGACGGTGAACCTTCCTATGTCAATGGCAGAATTGCTACGCAGGGCCAACAGATCCTGGATCTCGTACTTCATGTTGGTGACAAGAATTGCGTTCACAGATTATCACCTTGACAAGGAGAATTTGGTGTGTTAGGCAGCGTGAGAAAACTGACTAGTGAAAGATGGGGGAGTGGAAAAGAGGAAGAGAATGTCTAGAGGAGCAGACGGCTAGTCTCACCAGGAAGGCATCGACACGCGACCCAGGGACTTCCCCTTTGCTACTTCTACACTTGCCGCATCGGGAAGCAAGGCGGTTCTTGCCCAAAGTTTCTAGTGACAACAACAATTGCACGCAGATGGCGAAGGAGACCTCAAGGAAACGCGGGCTTTGAACAGCTTGGATTTGGACTTGAATAATATCTAGTCTACACAAGGACATCCCCCACCCCCGTTGGACCTCCCTAGAACCCCCTCTCATTATAACGATCATCAAACAGCTTCGTGCACCTTCACTGGCTCTGCATTAGCAGTCGCCTCCTCAATTTCGTCGTCACCGTCCAGATTTTGCTGGCTTATTTCGGCCGAGTGTCTTTTGTTCTTCATTTCCCAGCTCCCTGTGCGTTCATGAGACTTCGCCGCCTGTCGGCCAGAGCCTAGTACCGCCCCAGCAAAGACGCCGCTTCTTGGGTTGGTAAAGGCGACATCTCGGTCACCCTCCAGTTTAGCCTCGCCTTTAAAGCCACCTGCTTTCAACGGTTTCTGTTTCTGATGTAACCCAATGCCACAAAGCCATGCGATTAGACCGGTGAGGGACACCACTCCGAGAGTGACAGCGGCGCCAATGGCTCCAGCACCAGCCAAACTCAAGCTCGGCTTAGCAGACTTTGTTTCCGAGACAGTGGAGCCGACACAAAATATTGATGAACTGTTGCATGTGTTGCACCATTCTTCGGTGGACGGAAGCAGGATCGCACCGAGGGCTGCGGAAAACTCCAAGAAAGGTGTTTCGATTAAACTTGGGCTCTGGCCAAAAAGCGGGTATTGGGCGAAGCCCTCGTCTAAGGATGAGCTGTTGCGGAAAAGGAATCGAACATACATGTCAGACATATCAGGATACGTCGAGTCTGACGAGGAATTCTTGCTGAACATTTCCAAAACCAGCGACGCTCCGGGAACTGGGAGGCCATAGAAATTGCTATTCATTGAAGACGCTAGCTGCGTTAGGGCAGCAAACGCTACAATGGGTTCTGGCCCACCGAATAACAATGTCATCTTGGATGAAGAACCCTGTGTCTCCATGTTGTCTTCGAAGGCTTCAAGAATGAGGCGCGACAAAGTGCGTCCGGCGATAGCACGAATCATATCACCTTCGTACTTGCCTGACACTGACAGGTTTCCGTTCGTGGCGAAAGTATACTGGTTTGCTAATACCCTCGCTCTTTGCAAGTCGGATGCTGACACTGATCCTAGTAGACTAGCATTGTGCACATACCCATACTCCAGGTACTCGTAGACTTCCTTCGCATTGGCGTAATTTACCCACGTCTGATCCGCCAATCCTTCAAAGGCTTGATCATATAGATTAGAGTAAAACTCAGCAGTGTCGTTGCTAATTGTTTGTGCATCAGGACTGTATTGATACTGCAGTTCCGATATCCGATGCATCTCGCAATCTCCTTGGCCGGATACATATATGGAGTTTGGATCAGATGCCCCGGCTGCATAAATACGAGGATACTGATAGTCGTCCAGAGGAGATGTGGCAATGGACCCATTAGCCAACAGGTAAGTTTCGTCCACATACGCAAAGGAGTCATTTTGACCAGTAATGGGTGGGTAAAATCCTTGCATAAAGGCGAGTGCAGAGGCCTGGACATCCTGGTCCCAACCGGAATATATTTTCACTTCGTCCGTGTTTAATCGGTGTTGAGCGAGCCCTTTGACCAAGAAGTCCAACGAAGCTGTAGCACCCATAACGTAGCGGTCACGGAATGCAGACCCAACGTCATACAAATTATTTGCCCCTATGGGAGTCAATGTTCTCGGTTGAGGGAGAATCTCGGGGACGCTATCCCCGTGAACATTGAATGCAAACACCGCCCATACTGTCTCTGATGTTTCTTGGGCGAAAGCTAGTACGGAGACTTGAAGTAAGAGGGTGATGGCCCGCTGGAGGAGAAACATGGTGGTCGTTCGTCTCCAAAAGTTTCAGGTAAATCAGAGCACGCATTCACTTCTGATTAGGAGCGAGGCCCTCGCTTATGAGGAACGACCTTTTCTCTGTGTCAGACAGAGGTCATTGAATCTACACCAATAGAACCGTGGACCAAGTTTAAACTCTCCGCCGTCATCCGACTTTCGATGCGTATAGAGCTTCTCGAACTCTGATATTCGCCTGAAAACGGCCAGCTCCCAGTCCTGACATCTGGAGTTGCATCTATAGAGGATTTGGAACCTGGAACCTACATATGTGCTCCAGATGTCGACGGTGTTTGGCCTTGTATTTATTCAATGTTTCGAGAAAGCACCGAAATCCTGGCGAAATTCCAAATAGAGCATTCAAACTACATGTACATTACAAAAGCTTCAATCTAGAGTTCCAGGCTACCTGAGAAAAAAATATACCGAGAAAAATGAATCTCTCGCAATTGAAATGAGACACAGACGTTTGAACATTGAAGTTCGATGAGTAGGCGGTCTAACCAGCGGGGTCTTCCGGATGCGGAAAATGTCGATTTATTTTTTCTAGATGCTGTATTCCCCGACCGGATAAGTCACACTGCGTATCCTTGACAGACCTATCTTGGATCAGGGAACTGCCCAGGAGTGGGGACATTTCAATTCAACTGCAACGTCGCTGGATACCCATTGGAGGAATCCCTTGTAATTTGGACAATGGTTCAGCCCTTGGATGGATGAATTGTGAGCACTGTTACAATTGGCTCTTTCCTGCACGGACTGTCCGTGTCATCATTCGCTCACCACTGTCCACCGGAAAAAAAAGAAGAAATCAAAGTAGCACTAATAAGTGATTAGTTGTAATAAACTGTAACTGAGTTCGTCGTGACCACGATTCAATTCCTCGTTTCTATTGGTTGATAGGCATATCAGCCAATAGAAGGCAGAGAACCGGTGCTGCCCCACACCAGGCCCCGGCGGCCGATATTCTCCGTCCGGGTCGAAAAATTCTCAGCTGTCGAGTCGTCCGGGCAGCTTGCGCAAGCCCTACTCCTGCGCCCTATCCCTAAGCCCTCATTTCTTCTCCTGGACATCCCCCAGCCATCCAACCTCCCAACGTGGTCGACCTCCCCTTGGGTCTTAGGGTGAACACGAAGGGCTCAGGGTAGCAATGGATGAACAAATGCCCCCAGCTCCCTCCGTCGAGGAGAATGGTGCGTGTCCCTTTTCCCTGGTCGTCGTCGGTGATATGCTGTCCTGGTTGTCATTGACTTGTCGCGGCAAGCCTGGCCCGAAAGGCATTTTTGGATGTCCGCCTTGGAGCTTCAAGGACTAACTTTTCTCTGTCGCGTAGTTACGATTCCTGACAAACCAACTCATGAACTCGACGATGAGTCATTGTCTCCGCGGGCAAACAAAAGACGCCGTACCGACTCCGGTCCGGACGAGCTGCTCGAAGTGAAGGAAGAAAGCGACATGGTGCTGGAAGATCAACATGAGGAAGACCTAGCTGCCACAGTCAACACCACCGATATTGAAACCCAAGAACTTAGCAATGGCAGCCACGAGTCGGCAACAGATGCGCCTGACCCAGAAGTAGCCGCTGTTCTAGGCAGTATCATTGACCGTGCCGAGCGCTTAGAAGAACAGTTCGCATTAGATCAATTGCCGGCAGAAAACTCGGAACAGCCTGCAAGTCAGGGTGTAACGTTTGTCAAAGCTAGCCTCTCCTTAAAGATCCAAAGTCTTCCCATCCTGGATAATCTCGTTAGTGGTCCACTCGTTCAAACCGCTGTGCCTCTCTTAACTAACCCTTCTCCCAGTCTACCCAAATTTTATCTCTTCTCGCCAAGTCTTCGTATCAAGACATCACGTCATTTGTATCTGAGCCTGATTCAGAGACTGGACAGGCTTATGCCACCATGCGCTCGTTATTCGACCACACGAAACGAGTCTACTCTACTAAACAAGCGTTTCTATCGCCAACCGAACTCGATTTAGTGGAACCTTCACAGGTTGATATTATACGCAAAGCCAATCTCGCCTCTTTTGTGTCGAGTATCTTTGGATCGCAGGAGATCAGCTTCGCGGAGCTTAATGACCACTTCCTCGATGTCTTCGTACCCGAAGGCAGCCGTCTCCTCAAAGTACAAGGTGCTCTTTTTCTTGAACTCAAAACACAGGCATTTATTGCTTCATTGAACAATGAAGAGCGCACGCGAACGGATATTCTCTATGAGCTATTCCCCGAAGATTTAGAGCAAAGGCTACTTTCGAAGCGCATGGGAACGCGTCAGCTTGCCCCAAGTGAGGCTGATTTCGTCAAGCGTGCTCGTTCCAGACGAGATATTATTCTCACGGACATTAACAATGAAGAGGCAATGAAAGCTTTGCCTGACAAGTATCATTGGGAGGATTTTTTGAGGGATCTCAGCTCTTATGTGAGCAAGAATTTTGATGCCATCAACAGCCAACAGGTGAGTGATTTATTCTAGTTATCTCATCTCCGTTGCTCACCCATTCCATGCAGTCTCGAAACGTCAAAAGTCGCCAGTCTATATCTGGAGAGGCTCCGGAAACCCCTGGAGCTCCACTGGAAAGCCAGTTTGCTGTTGCCACACAACCCCCTGAAGTCACCGTGGACCGTAACCTTCACGGTGATCTTGTAGCCCGTGCGGCTAGGGCAGCGCAGATTGCATTGCAGGGTCATGGGCTGAGGAAATCCCAGCAATCGCAACAGCAATCTCAACAACAGCAGCAGCAGCCACAACAAACGCAGCAGCAACAGACTCAACAAACACCTCAGTCAACACCCCAACAAGCACCGCAATCAACGCAGGGAACACCTGCACCGCAGTTCAGCCAGTCAACTCAACAAAATATGAACCAAACATTCCAACAGAGCCCTACGCCCCCAGGATACCCACAACAATTGACATTCCAGCACAGCACAATCCCCCCTCAAAATTTCCAACAGTACACTCCTCCACAAAATGGCCAAAATGCCGTGCGACAAAATGATGCAGTCGCCAATTATGGTTATATGCCGGGTGTACCTCACTACTCGCAATCACAACCCACTCAGGTCCTCTACGAGCGAGCGAGAATGGCGGCAACAGCCAAATCTTCAGCGAGTAGTCGTAGAGCTGGTCTCCCAAGTCAACGCCGACCTTGGACAACAGAAGAGGAAAATGCATTGATGGCTGGCTTAGACCGCGTCAAGGGTCCTCATTGGAGTCAGATCCTAGCAATGTTTGGACCTGGAGGAACGATCAACGAGGCTTTGAAGGATCGCAATCAAGTCCAGCTCAAAGATAAAGCGCGAAACTTGAAACTATTTTTCCTCAAAAGCGGCATCGAAGTGCCATACTACCTCAAGTTCGTCACAGGTGAACTCAAAACGCGAGCGCCTGCACAGGCTGCAAAGAACGAGGCGCGAGAGCGCGAGAAGAAGCGCGGCGAAGAAGACAAGGCTCATGTTGAGGGTATAGAGGGTATGATGGCACTCGCTGGCGCTCACATGTCCCCAAGCCATGGACCAGATAGTCTGTCGGCGTCACCGGGTATCCACCAGGATCCTGATCATCAAGCCATGTTAGACCAGACCGAAGAGCAGAAACTAATTCAAAGCCTGGGCCAAGAAGTCAATGAGGATCTACTCCATCAGCCTCAGCACCACCACGAACTCATGAATTCAGAAATGCATACTCCTGCTCCCGCGCAATGAGCACCCTTCTTATGTGCGGTGAGCTCTTTTTCAGAGAAGTTGTATTTATAATTGAACGCTGTTTTTTGCTTTTTTTGTCTTTTTCTTTTCAATTTTGTGACATGCACATATTCAAGATGGTGACCACGGTCCTCTGGAAGTGAAAAAAAAAAAGGCAACAACCTACACGCGACACCCATTTCTTTCTCCCATTTGTACAAAACTATTATCCATTTACCCCTGAGATGAACTGTCTGTATTTGTATACAATCTTATCATTTAATGGTTTCAATTTCTGTAGCTGACTCGACCTATACACTCTTCAACCCGGTTTTGGCAGTAGAAACATATTCTTTTTTTTAAAGAAATTAATAAATTCAACTCAAGAGCCTCTTTTAACCAATTATTGTTTTTAAAGTAGCCCTAAAGTTTGCTTTAATGAAATTTGGGTAGGTCTATAAAAGGATAATCCATATTATGATTGATTTGTTACTGCTTGTGCCATCAAAGCAGCGCCCACCCCAGAACCGTCCTTTGTGAGGCTTATTTTCACTTTTTTCTCACCACGGGGACCAATCTCCGATACTTCTCTCATTGCACCGCGCATCTCGGCCTCAAAATTTGGGTAAAATTCGATCAGAGAACCATCAGCGCCGATGTCAATCACATCCTCCGCTAGACCATCTTCAATTGACTCTGATGCTCCTCTGTGTTGAATGCAAGGCATCGACGTTCCTACCCGGGATCGTATGCCCAGGATCTGGAGAATTCGATGCCAGACACGTTTCAAACGGCAGCTAAAGCGTTCTAAGGCGCTTATTGGTATCTCTGGGGTTTTTGACGTCTCATACTCTGTGACCTCAACACCCTGGCATTTGCTTCCATAGTTGGGGGTTTCTAATCGACCACTTTGTATGATGAGAGCTGATAGTGATGCCCCTGCCAACCTCCCGGCTCGCCGGCAAATAGCAGTAATAAGCATTTGCATGGCGTGAACATCGTCGGCTGTGACATTTTCTGCTGATAGCGTTTCCTCGATGAGCTTAGACGCATGTTTGATGTCAGCGGCAATTACGAGATGAGAGAGAAAGGAGCTATCGATGCCTTCCCGGCGAAAAATTGCTGAGTTTTTGTTGAATTTTAGATTGAAGGCACCCGCGTCCACCAATTGCAGAATCGTCAGTCGTAGCAACTCTCCGAGATACAAGCCCGAAACCCTCTTCTCTAACATCTGAGCGCCTGGCTCAGTCGAAGCCCGATCAAGCTCGTCATCGAATAGCGTTCTTGGCAAGACATCAAGGTGATCATCACCAAGGCAGCCCCATTCCGTATTCATTACCATTATCTTGTTTTCATCCCCTTTCTTGGCGAGCCAGTCGACATTGGTCATTTTTTCGATATAAGCTGCGTTGGTCCCAGTCCCGAAAATTACTGCGCCCAAGGTCGATGTTTTTGAAGTATACGCTCTTGTCAAGAGAGCACCAACGCTGTCGTTTGCGAGGACGGCTACCACCACTGGCAGTTCCAATTTATCGATAGCCTCTTGTAACATGACGCAGGGATCCTTGCCAACTGCCTCAGGGATATCCCAGCCTTTGTCCCAGTGAATCAGGGTTGCTTTCTCGAGAGACGACTGTTCACACGTGAAACTAAAGGTGAAACCCAGGCTGTATGGTTTATGATGCTTCTGACCCGCAGCGCTGCTGTCCTGGAGGTCCGAAGGTGGGTGCGAAACAAGGAATACCGCTATCTTTTCCGCAACAAAGTTGAAAAGAGGCCTGTAACTCTTGTTCACCATAACATCGGACGGTACTTTATGCTTGCTCTGAATGATTGTAAAAGTAGAATCTCCATGTAAATCCACGAGACATATTCTACAATTACTACCACCGAGATCAACAGCAAGGAACCTACCCGTCTCTTTACCTGTCGGTACCCTTGTTACGTAGGCAGGTAGCTGCCAGGCACGGCGATTAACAAGTCCATCCTCTATGATATCATTAGCATCTCACTGGAGCAAGCTCTTATCGACAATATCCTCACTTAGCTGGCGGACGAAGTGCCTCGTCAATAATTGAACATGATCAGGAAAGATTTCGAAGCTGCGGGCAATCTCTCCGGCTTGGGCAAGCAAGCTAGGTCGCACATCGGCACGTTGTAACATGGCCAACAAAGTTCTAGTGGGCAGCAGTCAGGGGAATGGAGTGGCCGATAGACTGTCAACCCTTTTGGCGAGGAATAATGCGAGATATTAAACTGTTCAAAACCATCGCGCCGTCATCATCTAAAAGGATATTGGTCTTGGTCCAAAGATGATGCGTGTTATGCCAATTCTTGCGTCCAAGTTGCAGTGAGATCAACTAGTCCATCGCAACCCTCCGGCAATGGTTTTCGCCGGATCGCCGGCGATGGCCGGAGAATGCCGAAGGTACGAAGACCACTCTCCGCTTTGAGTTAATCAATGAGCGCCTGAAGCTGGGAATAGGCAAACATCCGCCGATCCGAGTACGCAAATTCAAGGTTCTCGAAGTGGGTTCCCTGTCCAGAATACCAGAGGCTAGAGCGAGCCGATGTCTCGTGGCCGACTCCGTAGTTGGCACTGGACTCGCTGGCAGCTCGACCGTGAGACTAATCAGAAGTCAAGTCTCATTGGAGGAGCGCAAAGCAGCGCGATCAATCGAGGAGACAGAGGGCATCGTAAGATTGTGTTGAAATCGACGTGCGAAAAGCGGAGTTTGTCCACTTTGCTGAGTGAGTAATTTAGAAATCACGACTCGGCACGTGATTCTGTGGCAGGTGGAAGGAGCATGTCGGCGAGCATTGTCGCGTTCCATCCTCCTCAAAACCATGTCTGCGAATCAACAGCTCAATGACGAAGATAATGCCAATGGCCAAGCTCAACCAGCCAAGGATGGCGCGGAGCAGAAAGCTCGAAAGGCTTGTAGTCCGTTCCCCCAAGGCTGAACAAGTCAGATGGTCTCGTGTTGACGGTGATTTGTTCCACAGTTAATTGTAGACGGCAGAAGATGAAATGTATCATCGAAAGCAATGACTCCTGTCGTCGATGTCGCCGTTCGGGCCTTCCTTGTATCTTTGTACCGCGTGCAAATGCTGCCACTCTGCCAGGCTCTGTGGCTGGTATCGCCGATGCCGATTTCAAAACGGATGTTCTGCGGAGGCTCAGGGTTCTCGAGGACACTCTCGGGATTTCTAATCCAGAGGTCGCCTCTAGCCAGTCTACAGGTCTTGACGACGCTGGACTTGACCATGGCGAGGAGCTTTCAACTGATAACGGTAGCTTGGGTGCTCTGTGGGAAGCAGCAGAAGTGCTTCGTTCGAGTGCTCCCAGCTCCGTGCCTCAATCTATATGGTTTAAGGGCAATATAAAGGAGTTGTGGTTGTCGTAAGTGTTCCTGTATCTAAACAAACCAACGTAGTCTGATCACGACAGATTTCATGACCGAATGCCAGGGCTTCATTTTATGCCCCGAAAGCAAATATTCTCGGCGCCACAGCCTCTGCTCCTGGCGTCGATTTTGTATTGTTCAAGCTCGCGTGGTCCTCCAGAAATGGAGGAAATTGCGTCCCACTACTTTGCTGTGCTGTGCAATGCGATCGCGCAACTCTGCGTCCCCTGTAGTGAGATCAGCACGATACCGTCGGACGCGGAAGAATGGGCTTTCCAGACTATACTCGGCATTGTTATCGCCGGACTCCTAACCGAAGGAACTGTTCGTGAGACTGGTGTTTGGATTTCAATAGCTTACAGGTTGATCATGGAGCACTGTCCCGCGCACATTGATGAGACGTCGCGGGAATGGCGCAAACTGTTCAGTGGGGTACAGATCATGGATCTTGAACATGCCTCTCTTCATCTTTCCTGCCCCGTCATACCGATTGAATCGCCCCTACCAAGGTTGCAAACTTCACATCAAGACCAACTTTATAGACTGAGCCGTATGATGCACACTGGGCTCACACATTTCACCGGGCGAGGATTACCGACAATATGGTCTTGCTTTACCGGCCAAGTCTCAGCAACGGCAGACATAGCTAACAAATTTACGGCTATCGACGCAGCAGTTATCAGAGATTGGGCTAGGCAACTGGACGAATGGCTAGTAGAGTTTAGCACTGAGTCTGAGGGATCACAGGAGGATTTAAGAGTTGTTTTTCGTCAATATGTTTTACATCGATTGGTTGTACTATCTATCTATCATCCTGCTAGAGGTTTCGATCCGTGGTCCAACAGCATCACACCACAGGAACAGCATGAGCTATTACTTTCAGCTCGTGCAACATTAAAGTTGCATTCACATGATGACTCTATTTGGTCCAATTGGGACTTGGTCATGATAACCTGGGCCGCACTTATAGTTGTACAGGGTATTGAGGGTGGCGCAGGTGAACCAGATGGTAAGGAGTCTACGTCTCAAAACTCCACAGCTGACAGTGATACAGATCTGCACAATATACGAATACATCTCGAAATGCTAAAGCAAATGAACAAACCAAAACCTAGTCTATGTGACAAATTGATAAGAAGATTAGAAAGCAGTTTGGCCAACGTCCACACCCCCGGATCAGCAGATTTGCAACAGACTTCATATGCAGATTTTGCACTTGGTGCTCACATGGACCAGTCGTGGCAAATATTTGATCAGTCCAGTCTCCACCAAATGATGTTTTCGGACTGGGCAACTCAAGAGCAGACCCTCCGCTTCAGACTCGATTAAGCGAAGTCTAATGGCATCATGGCTGGTTTTAAAACTGAGAACTTAAGTTCCCCGATACGCGACGACATGCTATCCGGGGTAAGATCGCCCCTTTGCAACTCTTTCGAAACTGGCGTAATAGTCGTGGTCCCTGTGGGTGCTGCGTAGGTTTTTTTCCTTGTATCTTCTTGGAGCACGGTTCGCTCTACACTTTTGAAGTACTAAGGCAAAGTCAGTCTCGCAGTTTTGAACTTTACAAGGGCAAGTCGCAAACCTTGAGTGTTTTGACTCTTAGTTCTAGAGTGGCGTCTTCATCCAGCACTATCATACTGCAAGGATGAAGCTGCAGGCAGGACAGTGTGCACATGTGACTTACACTGCCCTCGATTGCCTGTTGAACAGCGAGCGACTTTGCCGCTCCCGTTGCCAGGATAATAATTTCTCTCGCCTCCATGATGGTCTGTACACCAACTGTCAGTGCCATACGTGGCACTGAGTTTAGATCACCGTGGAAGAAACGTGCGTTAGCCAATATAGTTTCATACGCCAGGGAGTTGATCCTAGTACGACTGGCCAAGCTTGAGCCGGGCTCGTTGAACGCAATATGCCCGTCACTGCCCACACCTCCAAGAAACAGTTCAATTCCACCAAAAGCCTTAATCTTAGCCTCGTATACAAGACACTCATTGGCTAGGCTATTCGCGTTACCGTCAAGGATATTGATGTTTTCCGGGTTGATATCGACTTGACTAAAGAAATTCGCGTACATGAAGGAGTGATACGACTCCGGATGATCTCGCTCTAAACCGACGTACTCGTCCATGTTGAACGTCACGACATGGCAAAATGATACTCTTCTTTCTTCAAATGCTGTTATAAGTGCCCGATAGATAGGCAGTGGACTACTACCTGTGGGTAATCCAAGCACAAAAGGACGTTCCGCCGTTGGGGCAAAATCATTTATTCGCTCTGCAGATTATGAGATCTGTTGTATTTGAAATTAATCATTGTAAAAAAGAAAAGCGAACTTACGAATTATGTATTCGCAAATGTATTTTGCTGCCTGCTCCGAAGAATGTCGAATGATCAAGCGCATCTTGGGGATAGGTTTTCTTTTCCCCCCCAAAGTGATGCGTAAGCAGATTTCGCACAATGTTGTAACTAATGGCGATTTTGCTGAACTTCGGCTTTTGTGCTACATCAGACCTTCGTTTATTGTCATATCTACGGGTAATATGTGTTATAAAATAGGGCCTAGGCCAACCTACTGAAAAAGTATAATTTGGAACTGTTTAAACTACATCTATGAAGGCCCATCTCAGCAAACTTGCTACAGTATCCGGAAATTAATTATCTCATCCCTCACCGCATTATCGATTTACGTACTGTCGAGTACCCACTTGAGTTCGCGTTGTGGTCGGCCATTCCCGGCAAATCCGGCGGTATATATACTTGGCGCGCGGCCGAGATATTAAAGTTTCCATTCGAGGTCAAAGCAAGTAATAATTCCCCAGCATTTTCTGAATCCAGGGTAGTTAACTGTTCCTAATTCGATATACTGTCTTTGCCGGCGTTTGTTGACTATTGACATGTGCGTTTGATTGCTCTAAGCTCTTTTTCTTGTAGCTCATGCTATATCCAGCATCAAATTTAAATGTACATGATAACCCTGGCTCACATAGCTAGATGTGATTGTTTGATTTGGTCCCTACTATATACACATTTAGCATGGTATACATAATATCTCGAATTTCAAACACCAATGGATTTTCGGTGATCAATTCTTATCATTCTTCACGCTGTCTTGTCTTTATACCTGTTTTTCAATGTGATCATAGATAATTGAATATATACTAAACCATCCTCTCACACTTCTCGAGGGCACAAGGGAGCATGTTGAAGACAGTCGAACTGCTCAGAACTGGGAAGGGCCAGTACACAACCAGCCAAGCGACTCGTTATCCGGCCGTGGCTCACAACAATGGTGCTCGTCTTTGGAGATTATATGAATCAAGCATTGAGTGCAAGTGACTACCGAAGAGCTATTTGCTTGGTATCGCTCAATTTTAGGAGGAGAGAATCAATATTATCGGTACAGGACAGTTACGATGGCGTTTGTTAGTAGTAGACAGTGTCTTCGTATATTTCTTGATTCGATTTGAGATTAGGAAAGACCTGAGCGAGTTTGGCTCGCCAGCTACCAGCTTATTCACCGTAGTATGCTTTGCAGAGGGTAGAAATTAGATTTCTAGCCAACGTAATTAATTATTAAATACTTTCTGCGGCTGGGATAGTCCTCGATATTGGCTTGCAATTAGCTTTTTGATCTTAGCGCCGGGAGCTCCCGCACTTCGTTGTCTATTGGTGGTTCTCAGGCCCACAGTCTATGAACCCCGGCCTCTCTCATGCAAAGCGAGCGTTGTACTCTGTACTACCTATAATCTCTGTTTGGTAGTAATAATCTTTGGTAATTTTTTACTATAAGAATAACATCTTTCTCATATAGTTAAAAAGAGTATTTAGATAATTAAATGTATAGATTAATAAACTAATCATATAGTAATAATTTCTAATTAAGATTTGCACCAGATACGTTTATATAGCGAAAATCATTCAAGTTAAGTGTAAAGATTGCTCAATTTAGAAATCAGTATTCAATAAATCAAGTTCTCAAATTCGAAGGCTATTCACGTATGGATGTCTTTACTTAGAAAGCATAACTTGATAACACGATAATACTCAGAGAAGGAAAAAAAAAAAAACTAGTAAAGGATTGGGTGTCTGCAGCATTCTTAACATCAACTGGAATTACTAAGTAGAAATTGAGAGGCTTCAAGGAATCAGGGTACAGATTTGACCACTTAATCCTCCTTTGCCCGGGATATCTTGTCTTTATACTGTTTGCTGCCTACCAACCACCACAGCAGGATGAGGATAGGTAACCCACCGACGACTACACAGGTGTAATTCATGTTTTGCACTGTGACAGGCATGTTGTAGGGGAAACTAAAGAATATAATAGCAAAAACCAGCCATGCTACAGTCACGCCGTTCACAAGCCAACCCCAGTTGCCCATATGAAAAACACCTTTGTGCATGTTGGCTCTGCCCGTAAGCATATTCGTGGCGATGGGGATTAGGTATGCAACGTTATTGATAGTAACCGCCGCACCAAGCATACTATTGAAAGCCGTACTACTTCCAAGATAGATACAACCCAGAGCGGCGTTTGCAGAAGCAACCAAGAGCTGAGAGTTGAAGGGGATACCGAACCGCTTGCTGACACGGGCCCAAACACTGGAAAATGGCATGGCACTGTCTCGGGCAAATGCCCAAAGAACTCGCGAACTCGACAGTTGTGATGAAATAACACAAGGTCCGAGGGCAATAAACAAAATAAAAGTAAGCCCGAATGCACCGCCAGCTGACTGGGTGACCTGGCGAAACAGCTCAGCGAGGGGCAAGCCGGTGTTTGTGGTCGACAAAGCCGCATAGTCTTGAACACTAAACATCAGTGTAATGAGATACGTCACGCCTGTGGCAAATGCAATTGTCAGAGTAATAGCTATTGCTAGAGGCGCGTTGCGAGAAGGCTAGGCCAGAGTTAGTCGACATCCTTGAGACAAAATCGAAATTTTACTCACGTTTGGCATCTCTTCCGTGATGTGTGAAACTCCGTCAAGACCTCCCAAGCTATACAAAGGATTAACGAGTCCGGTGATGAAACAAATAACATTGTTCTTCCAGCCGGTGTTGTTTATCCAGTTCCTAAAAACAAATTCGCTGCTCTGGTGTGTCGGAGCACATGCAACGACTGTTACAAGAACGACAAACCAGCCGATTTGGAGATAGAATAGTGAGAATCTATTCAATGCTGGAATGATCTTGTTGCCAAATAGAACAACCGACGCTGTCAGGAGATTCAGGATCTGGTAGATGATGAAAGTTTGCCAATTTTTTATCACCAAGTCCGGATGATACAGAGCGTACAAGGCTTGTACTACACCTTTTGTCAGCTGAAATGTTCTTGGAGTATGTCCTAATCACTTGACCAGCACATACCGACTTGGGCAAATATCAAGTTCGTCGAAGCTGTGGTAAAGATCCCTGACAAAAGGATTAGTTGTACATAATTTGCATCCCGCGAAGCGTCTCTTACAGCCGCAGACTGTTAGCCAGCCGGTGATGAAGCTTAAAAATGCACTGGACCTCCTGGGAGCAATAGCAGCAATCCAGTGATACATGCCGCCCTCGGTTGGGTAGCTGGACACAAATTCCGCCAGGGAAGCGCCCAGAAAGCATTGGAGTGTTGTGACAAGAATGAAGCCATATATGATTGCACTTGGGCCCCCGGCATTTATCTCGGTGACAATACTTAGTCCGAGGCCAGTCCAGGAGATTGTTGTTGTTGAAGCGAGACCAATCAGCGACAAAATATTGAAATGGCGCTTGAGCTCTTGCGTGTGGCCTTCGAACATCCATGAAATTTAGCACGCGACAGTCAATAATACAGCATCAATTGATGCTGGGGAAGCGTTACCATACCCATTTGAGCCAGTCGCAACTCGTCAGCATCCATGTCCGACGCGTCTTTGACTGGGACTGCCATGTCTGCGGAAACAAATTTTTCGCTCATTTTGTTCCTTCTGATCTATAAGTTCCAGATTTCAACTAAAAAATGCCAAAGTGGCGCCTCGGCATGATTATTATAGTGATTCGTTATGAACGGAACCGAGCTCTTTGCCATGTGGTCTTTCTCTCGTATCAGCGTTATCGATATCTCGCGTGGGAAATTCTACGCAAACCTGGGGCCGGAGTATGCCGGGCTTTGCCGGTAAGGAGATAGTAGTGATAACATCCCCATAATTAATTCTGTCGGACAAGTTCCCGTCACATATGATAATTAATTAAGTTTCAGCCAGTCTTTAAGTGTTATTTTGACGCATCGGGGTTCTAAAGACATCTGCAAGGTCGAGGAGAAAGTGCATGCGAAGCCACCTACTACGTGTATGCTTACATGTAAGTATATATATGTGTGTTTGGGGCCAACGCACGCAGTACAGCCTTCAATGTTGTCGGATTCCAATGTTAGCCGTCAGCAATTACTCAATTTTTCTAAGGGTACGTATTTATACAGTACTCGTGCCAAGCAACTGGGGGCCAATATTGAAGTATCAGTCATACAAAAGAGAATATAGCAAGGGCCAATTATTGAGCATGGAGGCCCAGATGGCGCTGCAAGTGTCCTAAGTAGTATTGGTAATCGCTCCCTATATGGCATATATATGTCAATAGCATAGCGGGGTTCAATGTAGATCATCGGGGTTTCCCCGAAATCCTTATCTCAGAACTTATTATAATCGAATGTTGAATTTCTGCTCGGGGTTCTCAACGGATCCTGAGCCACTAGTATGCATAAGACCAGCAGGTCCCCTTGATCTTGGTTTTGACATTGGCCACACGAAAACACCACTATCATCGCTATGTTCTCCAAGGCCAATTGGATAAGGGCTGTAAGCCTCAGTCTGCTAAGCGCAGTCTTTGTGCGCTCAGTTGAGTTAGGACCAAATGCTCAGGATATGTTCAACGAGTCCATGACTTTTCTAGACGATATTTACGACCCCATAGCCGGATACTTGCGCTACTTTTACTATCCTCTTGCAGCTAGCTCTCATGAGACTCGGTCGAGTATATGGTATTCTGTCGGCCTGCTCCAACGAAACAGTGGAAGTGATGTAGGCGAGGCAGTGAAAATCATTGAGAACGTCATCAGTGGCCAGGAGAAAGATACTTCTGTACAGTGGTATGGTGATTACACCGTGTATCCTGAGCAGCCGACTGTTGGGAGTGATCCTTACGCCCCCAAGGTAAATCTGCCTTTCTTTGTGGGAATTACCGATGGCTAGGATGGAAACTAAAATAGAAAATCATAGATTTATAGCACATGGGACCCCAACTGGAGAGGCTTCATTGGTACAACTTTGATTATAATATATGAGGAATACAGGAGTCTGTTACCAGAAAATGTCCAAGATTTGATTCTCGAAAGCCTGAAGAACAACACGATAGGCGATACCTATCGTGTTAACGGCATCGACGGCGATAATCTTTCTCCTTCCTACTCAAATCCATGGCTGATGAGAACCATGACTTCCTCTTGGACAGGACGCAAATTGAAGGATTCCAACATGACCACCTGGGGAGATAAGTGGGCTGAGGAGTTTTTGGATCTCTTCGACCGCAATCAAACACTGTCCGAGTTTAACAGCCCAACCTATGCTGGCGTGTCTCTTTATGCGCTCACACTAGCGGCAAAATACCTTGGAACTACCGACTCGGTTATCGGTACGAACGCAACACGAGTGATCCAGGAAATCTGGGAGTACGAGTCGTCATTATGGAATGCCAACTTGAGAAACTTTGCGGGACCGTGGGACCGTACATACGGCCTCGACATGAACAACTACGTGCCCATCATGACTTTGTGGATCTGGTCTTTCTTAGGAAAGAAAGGCGTTTATAAGAATACGCCTCCCATCTGGGCGATGACACACGCAGATGACTTTGAATTTGCACCCGTCGCTGCAGTTCTCTCGGACTACCATAAGAGTATGGTATCGAACTCGTCAATTTCTCGCTTGTCTTCTTTCACCGGCGAGCACACCTATAACGGAAACGCCTATGCACCTCCAGCAGACCTGGAGCAGAGGAACATCACTTCCTGGCTTTCAGAAAACGTTACTATCGGTGCGCAATCGTTCAACCAGGATGGTGCTGGAGGCTACTCAAAGGATATCACCTCCTGGAGCCCGGCCGTAGTCCAATGGTTGCGTCCCGACGAATCGGTAGGCTACTTCAGCCTGTACACGGGAGAGAAAGCAATGCAGGTAGATGTCGGTCCAAATTCGCTCAACTTATCATATCCACTGGGAAATTCGTCCAGCACATTCACCTTCCATGTCCCTACGAACCCGCTCGGCGAGGCGCGTGATATTACTAGCTTAGAGGATATCTATGGGCTGAACGCTGAAGTCATTGGCGGTACCGTCAGTGTAGATCCTTTGATCGCCTTTTGTGGGTTAGTAGGAGGAGACTGTGATGTTATCCAGTAAGTCATTCTACTCCTTGCGTCTAGAGAAGCTTTCTCCATGCCTAACAAAGACAGTGATTTCGAGTTCTGGAGCTTGACCTTTAGTCTGCCCAAGGGCAGTTCGGACGTTCCAAGTATCCATCTTAAATTTAGCAAAAACTAGTTGTCTCTATGGTAGACATGGAAAGACAAGAGCAAGGACGAGTAGACCTGAGTCAGGGAAAAGCCTGCTGCGGCAGCTTTCTTGCCTAATGCGTAACTCTGCATTTGTGGTTGAAGGCGAGGACATAGGAATTGCTTTATATATAGTATTTAAAATATATATCTATACGTTACCACCCTACATACGCTTATTTTTCATTACATGGTGGTTAGGAATGTAGATATCTAGATCCGGCTGCATGTATTTTTGCACTACATCATATTAACTGGCTTAACATTAATTAATTGATACTTCCAAGCTCAAATAGCTATAAGATAAAATATTCATTATTTGTACATACTTAACATATTTATCAATTTTTTTAAAAAAAGAAATCACAAAGTCACTGGTGATAATTATTTGATAGTCGAGCAATGCCAAGACCTCCGGCGTAGCGTCCGCCGCCAGCGCTGGAGCCGCCGGGGCGAACGACATGTGCGTCTTGCATGGAGCGTGACCAGCCTTTTGTCGCCTGTTAGGTAGTACTGCTTCGCCAGGCATCGATCGATTCAAAGCAGCGTGTATCACATTGGCCGGCTTTCGCTTTGTCTGACGCCCTATCGCCCCCCTCCCCCGCCCGCTCTACTCGCAAATATAATAAATAATGTCCGACCCGTCTGCTTCGTCGCAGCCACCGCCGCCTGGCCAGCAGACCTCGACCCAGGCAACACAAGAAGCACCGCCATCGTCGTCAGGAACGGTCGTTGATCAGGCAGATCCCGACTCGGCAAACAATATCGCCCCTTCTTCAGCGCAGCCTGACCCTGCTGCCGGCCCCGTCGATGGTGAAGTCGACAACGATATCGACATGACCGCGCCCGAGAACAGTGCAGGTGCGAATGGCACAGCTGGCGCTGCGGCTGATGCCCCAGGGAATCCGGTTGCTGGCGCACCAACGTCGAAGAAAGAAAGTAGTTTGCGAGAGTTTTTGGGAAAGATGGACGAATACGCGCCTATTGTATGTTGTGATACCTTTTCCCCCCTTCTTCTTTTCTTTGTTCACGCTCACCGAAGTCTCACCTACCATGTCACTACTTGGAGTCAATATAATCAATTTACTGACAATTGTTTCAACTACAGATACCAGATGCTGTGACAGCACATTACTTGACCGTGGCCGGTCTACCACCACCCGGCAACGGACCTAACCAGACCCCTCCTCACCTCGCCCGACTCCTCGCACTCGCCACTCAGAAGTTCGTCGCCGACATCGCGGCTGACGCTTATCAATACTCGCGGATCCGCGCCTCCAACAGCTCAAGCGCAAACAACCCGATGGGCGGCCTGAACGCGGCAGCCGGTCTCAACTTGCCAGCTGGTGCTGCTGGCGGCACTGCAGGCGCTGGCGCCGGCGGCGAAGGTGGGAAAAAAGGGAACGCAACAAATACGTCTCTTGGTATTCAGCGACCTGGCTTTGGTGGTGGTGGACAGGGAGGTACCGGACAAGGACGCACTGTGCTCACTATGGAAGACCTGGGCATGGCAGTCGCCGAGTATGGAGTTAGCGTGAAGAGGGGAGAATTCTATCGATAGAGAATTCTCTTCTGTGACTATTGGCCTTGATTTCGCAGGCGTTTTAGTTTGGGTTACTTGATGGTGATCCCATCAACGTGGTTGCTTGTATCCTTCTTATATCAACATAAAATTGGGTGCGCGGTCGGATATGGCGCATATGGGTGCATTCACAAATGAAATGATGGTCTCGGATGATCAGAGAATGTATAAACTGGCGTTATATTCAGGATAATTAAGACATTTGTTCCACATATTCGCGAACGTGACTACTAGATCATAGTATTTTACTAGTTAAGAATGAACCTTTCAAGTCGAAACGGGACCGCTTGCAGCTTTTTAATGGAATATTATTAATTTCCATCCATATCTGTCCCTACTGTACATAAAACCGCGTTCGACCAACCCATTCGATCGTTTTATAACTCCATCATAAAAGAAATCCCGCAATATTTTGATACACGGTAAGTAGTAGTATATGGGAGCCGACGAAATTGGAACTGTTGTAATCAATAACAAGAAACCAAAAACCAACAAGACCAGTCTATTTGTTCTTGGACTGCTTGTATGTAAACCGTTTCCGCGTCCTAGCAACCACCATCATCAATCATCAGTTCTTTGTCTTTTCTGCTGGTTCCGTTCTGCTGGATATGAGAGAACTCACGCAACAAACTCTCCCAATTTCCGCCCCACCATCTCTTCAGTAATCAAAACATCCTGATAAATCTTGCCATTGTGCACGGCGAACCGTAGACCCACGAAATTGGGCAGGATGGTTGCAGAGCGAGCCTGTGTCCGGATCGGAGGTGTGCCGGGGGGAGGAGGGAGCGTGCGAGGTAGAGCTAAGCTGCACCAGGTTTTGTGAGGTTAGTAAATAGAAATATTTTTTTTTTTAGAAATCATCGATTTCTCATGCGACATGACAAAGGGAATGACATGGCTCGGAGGGAACGTACGGAACGATGTTTGGACCTGTATAACACGCAGTTGGTTAGTTTCTCCAAACCGCCCATGGTAAGAAGGAAAGGATAGAAAAAGAAAAAAGAAAAAAACAAACCTTTCCACACCGAGCGCCCCAACAGGCACCTTGTAGGCAACATTGTGCTGTTGGATCATTGCCGGGTCTGCTGTGCTTTGCGACGGGCCGGAGGTGAGTTATTATCGTATGGCATCGAGCTACGGGTCCAGATTATGTAAGGCAGCCTTTCCTATTTGGGAAGACGAAAAGATTTATGCATTACGAAGAACACATCGAAGATCACATTTACTTTACTCTCTGGAGATAGAATTGAGTCAAATAGAAGGTGTCCTATTTTAAAAAGATACAATATGAAACAGTATTTTACGAATGCCTGCCAAATCAATGCTCTGCTAGTTGGTATCATGTCTTGCTATCGCTATCTGCTTTGTCTTCAGCTAGATCCTCCATGATCTTAATCAGACTTTTGATTCCCATCAGACTATTCTCGTCTGGTCCCTGTCCTGGAACCCACTTGGCATGCGCAAAGTCGATCAGACGAAAGTCGTGAACCTTGATGGGCACTTCCTCGTCATCGTCCTCTTCGTCGTCGTCTTGGCCAGCTCCCAACTCAGACAGCGATTGGGGGTCGAGTTGGATGTTCAAAGCCTGTTGGATATGCGTGTCGTCTCTGACTTCTAGATTCATGAGTTGAAGTCCGGGAAGCTGGGAGATGTCGATTTCATCTTCCGGTTCTGCCGGTTCTGTTTCTGGCGTTTTGTTTGTTTCATTCTCTTTTCGATTTTTCTCGAATTCCAAGGCTTCTTCTAAAGCATCTGGGTCGCCTTCGTAGATCACCAGTATGCTGGACGAGTACATTCGGCTTTCTTCCGACTCTAGAGCAAACTTTAGCGCGCGAAGCTCCTCTGCTAGGCGAGAAGCTATAAGCTTGGAACGGTCAATTTTGCCTGCTTTAGCACCGGCCAAGAAAGCCTCGAACCCTTCCTTCACATTCTCAGCACTAAAAGAGCGGCCGTACCACTTGTCGTACCGCCGATACCCATTCTTCTCAACGACATGGCGGTCTTGGGCTTGAGAGCCTTCATGCCCAGTCATGTACGGGTTGGTAAATTCGGCTTCGGTGTTATTGTCTGGAGCGATATCTTGCCCACTCCAAACTTTCATACCGGCAATACGAAAGCCCAGGGAAGAGCTGGTTGTTTCTTTGGCAACGGCGTCGAGTTTCGTGCGTTTTGCCGGGGGGGCGTCGTCAGCCCATAACCGAGCGCCCAGCTTCACATCCAGTACGTTGGGCCGTTTGAACCCATCGGCAACATTTTCTAATACAATTGAAATCCCAGTGTCTAATTTGCGCCCCCCAGACGGCGTCCACGGCACTTCTTGCGATCCAGTCGGCAGTTGAAGTACCTGCGCTGTGTCGGTGGGGATATTGGTTGTGGATGACGTGGCTAATGAGGGAAGCAAAATATTTCCTTGACTCTGGGCGCCGGCGCCCACGGAGAGCGGTTGTTGTTGGTCGGTAGAAGTCAATGTTCCATACCATTGAGGCATGAAAGCATGAAAGTTGGGGTGGTAAACGCTCGACTCGTAGAAAGAAACTTCCTCCTGTGTGCAAGGCTTGGCAATCAGCGACCCGGATAGATGACAACGAAGTCCGTCACTATGTTTGGTATACGTCAGTTTTCAAACCAACTTTTGACGCACGCTTGAAGCGGAAAATAAGGAGAGAGAAAAAAGAAAAGAATTTGTTAACGTGGCCAGGCGTACTTACTGTCCTGCAGCGGCGTGGTCAAAGCTATTCTGGAAGCTCTCGCTATCAAGGCTCTGGCCTTTGAAGCTGTCGGATCTCGAAGATGATGGCATGCTGGTGGATAATTTGCGAGGTCCCAAGTAGACAATGGGTGACAACTAGGAGTGCATCCCGGCGCGTGAGTCAACCGCTGTGCGGCAGCGTCGAGGGTGATTAGAAAGGCCAGGTTGCGGAGGGAAAAAAATAACGGGACCGGTCAAGTATTTATCATCTCATGCGGTGTCATGCCAGTCAAAATGCGAATCCGGGCCGAGTCTACGCAAAGCGGCTGGGCGCATCGGCCATTGAACAAACGAGCAGGTGGACACGAGACCCGGCGGGCTGAGACGAGGCGTCGGTTGATGAGATGGCACAGAGAGCTCGGACACACGATGGCTGGCCGGCGGGATGACTGAGGGGCGAGGCCAAGGGCGAGCAGCACGACAGCAACGATGGTGGTCAGTCAAGCGTCTCCTTATAACTAAGACGATGAAGAATCACACATGGCCAGTCGCGCCAGGGCCACTGACCGCCTGCCAATGACGTAGTGGCCGTTCCCTTCGTTCCTGCGAAGCGCCGCACCACGACTAATCTTGATCCTGCAGGCTAGCGCTGCACCGCCATGCCTGCGACCTGGCGGATCTGCCCAACAAGGCGCAGCACTGAAACAAAACTAGCCAGATGGGCCATGGGGCTACTGCTGGCCGGTTCGCTGTACGCTGTGCTGTGGCTATCCCTGCTGCCAGGACTGAGCACTGCGGGGAAGCGCGTGCGCATGCTGGCTCGTCTTCACCGCTCAAAACCTGGTCTTTGTCTCACGATCCTAGGATGGTCTGCAGGCTCGTGTTCGGCGCATCGACTCCGAGTGCTAGGGCGACTCATGGCTGGTGGATCTGCAGGACGTCGTCAAGCCAAGCTCACCTGTTTGCCAACGTGCATGGCGGTGGTGTCTCAACAGACTGCTGGCGGCCAATCTGAGGTGATCTGCATACCACCTGTCACCGTTCCTGAATAATTGTTTCCTCTTTGGTATTGGTGTCCTCGTTTTCATAGATTGATAAAGGCAGGCTGAATAGAGCGTGTATGTATTGTGTAAGGAAAGAATAGAAAGAATAGAGAGTACACGCAATAAAAGAGAAAGAGAGAGAGAGCGAGAGGTCTCGCCCTCATTGTTCCCTCAAGAGGCGCGGCTTCCTAATCGGGCGCCTTCCTAATTGGGCCCCTGACACGATGGAGTTCTCTCTCCGCGAGGGAGCCCTTATTTGCTTCATCCGCAACGAACAAACAAAAGGAAAAAGACATCCCAACAACACCTGCAGAATCTGCCAGACACAAGCTCATGTTGCTTCGGTATTCGCCGCCGCTCAATCGAGCAAACAAACCCTTACTCGTCCGTTTGCTGGTGTGCCTCATTCATAGCCTGTCTTTTTCCCTCCTGGCCGCTGGCCCTCTTACTCTCCTACTCACCTCTAACTCTCGACCTTATTCTCATCTTTGCCTCACATCTACTCTGACTCTTCCAATTATCTTTACTACTCTTCTAGTTTTCGTCACTATCTTTCGTTACAATCGCCTTTCACACCATGGAGCCGACTAAAGAGCCGAGCGCCGATGTAAAAGGCGTCGAGAACCAGCCAGCTACGAAAGAGGAGGCGCCAGCCAAGCTGACGGATAAACAGAAGAGAAAGTTGCTGATGAAGGAAAAGCACAAGAATAAACCAAAGAGCAAAAGTGCTGGACAGGTACGCTTCATGCATGATCTGTGCGGTTGGTAAATTGATGTGAACATCGCACAGCCAAAGCCCACTGGCTTCGAGGAGTTCTTTGCCGAAGCCCCCATCAGCCCCGAAGAGTACTACCACGAGTTGAATATTTACAGCAAGTGAGTAAGATTCTTATCTGATCAGCTTAGGGACAGCGGATAACAACGAGCAGAGACCGTCCTGTCCTTTAGTAAGAAATTAGCTATGACGTTATCGTTAACACGATTGATACTAACGATGCATCAGTCGGCTGCAGGATGCGTTGTCCAAATATCAGCGCAACCGTAAACTGATGAACGAGCGCATGACCGTATTTGTCCACTACCTGAGGTACGGCGGCGTCGATGTCGGCGCTAAGATGTTTGGCGGCATCTCTGAGAGAGAAATGAAGGAAATGGACAATGAGGAAATCATGGCCGCTCGCTCGCAAACGGATATTAGCATCGACAAGTTGAAATTGGATATTGACTTTGAGCTCGTTGTCAAAGGGTTTTTGTTAGTCCGCCAATAAATCATCATTGGTAGATATCTCACCAATGTGACAGGTCTTCATACTTCCCAGATTATTTGCAGCCGGAAAGCTTGAAAGAGATCCAGATGGCCACCGAGACGATCAAAAACTGGCTCCGCTACCTGCTCTATCGGAAAGTGGTCCCGGAATACGAAGACAACATCAAATCCGCCATCAGCTTCTGTGCACTCGCCGAGAAACAGCTTTGGGACAATCGGTGTCTTCTCCTAGCCAGCCCTGGGGATTTTAACAAAGCTTGTTCTTTTCTCTACGGGGGGCAGTATTTTGATCCCAAGGCCAGAAAGGATCCATCTGAGATGTGGAAGGGAGCTGACCAGGCCGGCCCTCCAATGACGGAAGAAATCGCCCACAAAGTGATGAAATTTGGCCTGGTCTGCACTTGCACTGATGAGCAATCCTCGTCCTTCACAAACAGCGCCCAAGTCAGTGCTCGCCCTATCGAGGACATCGATGGGTTTGAGGTGACAGAGATTCTTCCTGTGGGCGAGGAAGTGCGAGACTTTTACAGCCTCCACGCTCCTGACCTAAACCCTGTTGGTAGATTGCGAGGAAAGGCATGGCGAATCCCCAACGGGGCCAAGATCGACCTGGCACCAGGTGAAAAATTGCCAAGAATCGACAACTTGGAGTTTGAATTCGTGGTGGAAGAGACACTTCTCCGACACTGTTATGTGGGCATGAAGATTGACACTACCGTATGGGAAATGAACTTCGGCATGTATTTTTTCGATGAGATCATTGCTGCGTACAGCTCTTTCTACACCGTATTGTGGAACGAGCTGATGATGTCGTGGAAGGAGCCCCGGTTTGTGACAAAGGACAGTGAGAATGAGGAAGAGGAAGGAAGAGTCGACCAGACTGAAGCCGGAGCCAAGGAGAGCCAGGATGAGGATGAGTAGTCGACAACAAAGGCCACGTTTGCCCCGGTTAGTTTAATAGTTAAAAAGCAGCGCCACTTCAATGTTTCAAAAGTTTCATTACGAGATCGACTTGAATTTGCCAAATTGCTAAATCCGTAGCAGCTATACATGTATGTACTAAATCCTCCAATGGCTATAGGTAGAGCATTGGTTTACAAAAAACATCGTTTTTCCGTCTCTATGGCTTTAAAAGCAACTTGCCTGTAGTTTTTCTGCCTTCGAGATCCTATTCAATCAAGTAAGCATTCGTTTTGTGCCAATTCGGAAAAGTGGTGCTAACCTGGTGTGCTTGTTGGATGTCTGCCAATGGATAGACCTTGTGGACTCTAACTTTGAGCTTTCCTGATCCAAGAAGCTCAAATAGTTGGTTCACGTAGCCCTCGAACTCCTCTCTTGTCGCGATGTAATTGAATAGTGTTGGCCGGGCAATTGTGACACCTCTGGCAGCCAGCCGTCTGTTTTCTGTTAGAACATGCATGTATCAAGAACTGTAATCTCTTACTGAATAGGGAAAGGTGGGACAGGGCCGCTGGCATTGCCAAACCAGGCGATGAAGCCCTTTCTCTTGACGGCTTCAAGACTGCCCTCCCAAGTATCCTTGCCAACCGAGTCATAGACCACATCCACGCCACGGTCATTGGTAAATTCCTTGACCAGCTTAACCCAGTCCTTGCCTTCTTCACTACGGTAATCGATGACATAGTCGGCACCCAGACTCTTAACCAGAGCCACCTTTTCCGGTCCCCCAGCAGTTCCAATGACAGTGGCACCGATCAGTTTGAGAATCTGCACAATCAGGAACCCAGCACCGCCGGCAGCGGCATGCACCAGAACAGTGTCGCCTTTCTTGACAACATATGTTTCCTTGACCAGACTCAAGACGGTCAGACCGCTGAGAAAAGCAGCAACGGCATCTTCATCCGTGACGCTTTCGGGGATCTTGACAACGTCCTTGGTAGCAATGGCCGAGTACTCTGCGTACCCAGTAGTGCCCAGCCAGATAACACGGTCTCCGACCTTGAGGCCAGACGACTCTGCGCCCGGGCCCAGCGCGGCAACTGTGCCCGCTGCTTCGCGGCCAAGGATTTCTGGCTTGGGAGACGGGTACAAGCCAGTGCGGAAGTACGTGTCGATAAAGTTGATTCCGGAGATATTGTTTTTGACTAGCACCTGGTTCTCCGAGGGCTGGGGGACCGGGTAGTCGGTCTTGTACTGGAGGACCTCTGGACCGCCGGTCGTCTCAATGACGACGGCCTTTTGGGTAGTTGGGAGGCTCATGTTGCTAATTTGCCGTGTATTGTTCGGAGATATGAGCTGTGAACGCACAGCGGATAGTCGCAAGACACCAGTGCTCAAGCGCGAGATAGAGCGGGCTTGTGCGGCAAAAGTCCGATTCAGATACATGCACGAATGAGGGAATCAATTGAAGCGCAAGCTGGGGTTCGGCTAATGTGTATATATAGCTGCAGGAAGTGGTTTTGCCCAACGTCGACCAGCATCAGCAACATTAGTAATGTGCTTCGGTTACTAATTCGGACCTCGTCGACAGCGCGGGGTCGGATGTCGTCATCGGCGATGCGGAGTTAGGGCGGATAACGGCCCGCCACAATGGACGAGTCTATGTGTTTGTATACATGTATATGAAGATTATTAGATTAGCCGACATAGGATAATAGAATATCCACCTGTCTGGAAGCTGCACTCTGGCCATTTTTGGTGGCGGATCACATGATCTCAGCGTGAGCCGTCACGTGATGCCATGCGTACCCTAACCTTCCTAAATCAGACTTGACGTGTTCAGGGTGTGTCCAAAACATGATTATTGTTAAAAGGCCATTTGCTGGGCTTCTAGAATTTGGCTGCCTGCTGCAAGGTTAATCCTAGCTGCATCGTTCCACACACGATCATACGCAGCCCTACTACACCGCATAACTGCCAGCCAGCCCTATACTGTAGTTACCAGAAGTGATTGCCGCCCAATCCGACCTGATCGTCTCCAGCCAGACCAAACTGAAACGCAGCCGACCGTAAACCAGCGAATGGGTTTTATTGTTTTGTTCCAGCTGTTTTGGTTGTGTGGGCTTTTTTCTGAGCTGTTCGGCTGCTGCTTGGAGCCCAACCAGCGCCTTTCCGGCCGCGAACCGCCTCCGGGCTGCCTGCCCGACACGCCTGTCTCGCTTCGTCTCCGCTCCAGGGTCGACCACCTTCATATATCTTCGGATTCTCCCCGAGTCTGTTCACTTATTTGTTCTTTTCTATATTCAAGTCATCTCTTCTATCACCTATCTTGTTCCACAGCTTCTCAGTCTGTCTTCTAGGAAACAACCATTCGGCGCTCATCTGCATCTTTATACGCGACTTCGTTGATATGTGCATCTTCGCCTCCCACAAGCTTACCCAAATTGATTCTGCAACGGCCACAGGTTAGTGCCCACGATTAAAGGCATTCACGGGCCTTTTAATGCTATTTCACGCCATTTACGTTCTTATACTGCCGTTCGTCCTTTACTCATCGCAATGCCTCCCCTACGGCGACTCCGGTCGAGAAGGCCACCGAGACCATGTGTCGAAGATGAATTCGAGTCTCTATCCCGTGAGCTGGGCGGACTGTCGCTTGTTGGCGAGAAACCTGGATTGGAGGGTGCATGTGAACGAGGAACCATCGACCAGCTTCCGATTCTTTTGGACATTGAAAGACCCTTTGTCGACACAACACCTTCTTCCTCTCAACCGCCTTCTCTCACCAGCGAGTCATCCCAAGAAAGTTTCGGTCCTCCAACACCGCCCGCGCCAGAAGTCCTCCCAGTTACTCCTTCACGTAAGGAAAGCCAGCGTCCATCGATCCAACCATACAGCGCGGGCTCTCCTTTTGGGTCTTCGCCTCAGGCGAATGGGTTGAAACCAAAGCAGAAAAACCATGCGGACGACCAGAGAACAAACTCGTTCCATCATGATTCTCACCAAGGCCAGGCATACGCTACTTCGTCATCAACTCGCTCAACTCCTCATAATTCGAGACTTGAAGACCCGTTCGTTCAACCTAAGAAAGTCATCCCTGCGCCCATTATGTCTCCAAGAAAGCAGACAGTCGCAGAACTACTGGAAGAAAAGCTTCGACTTCGAAGAGAGCAGCAAACTCCCGCTCCGCGTGGTGACACGCGCTCTGATGAAAGGCTCTCGCCTAAAATTACACTGGAAAAACTTACAAGACCAAGGATGCACATTGATCTAGCATCATTGCCTTCGGTTAATCCCAGGCTTTCAGCAAACAGTCCCGTATTGGAAAGTCCGGCCGTACAATACATTTCGGACCCTGGTCCACCTGGCAGTTCATATCGTTCCACAGCGTCCCGGCCAACCCCAGGCTATGAGAAAAGAAAATCTTCGCCAGTAGCCGCTTTGCCCCCGAAACAGGACTATTTCTTCCCGACAATATCGCCAGTCAAAAACTTGAGCCATTCATCCCAAAGTCCTCCGAGATCTAGGGAATCTGCAACCGGTAGTTTCAACAAACGAACAGTCACTTTCGAGGACGAGCCTCGAAACCCCCGCAACAAGCCAGTTCAACCCGTGGAATTTCGCTGGCAAGACTCTTTCCCGTCACCCCGGCCACTACGCCCAGAGTCTCCTCCAAAACGAATGTCTGTTCAACCCGTTGACATATCCAGCCTCGTCCTACGCCCATGCCCACGAGCTACACCAGCTGCCGGTTATCAGGATTGGTACACCATGTCTGGGCTGACACATCTTAACATTTGCCCTTCTTGCATGAACCAAATCGGCAGCTCGCGATTCCGAGATTATTTTATTCCCAGCCTGCCAAATTTACGGGCACAAATTCATTGCTCGTTCAGTGAGCCGTGGACTAGACTGGCATGGATTCAGACTCTCAAAAAGGGCTATAATAACCTCGATATGTTGTATGAAATCACACGTCCATCAAGAATCGAATGTCCCGGTCGCAAAATTTCCGCTCAAAACTGGTACCGTGTAATCGATCATCATACGGGAAGGAATGTGCCGAGATTTGCGGCGTGTGCGGCTTGTGTTCGCAACCTTCAGCTTTTGATGCCGCCACTTCGACAGAGCTTTAGTTGCCAGCCCACTGTCCAAGAGAAAATATGCGACTTTGCAATCGACAGCCCTCGCTTTGTGCAGTACCTCGATCTTCTGGACTCGGCGGCTAATCACTGTGAATACAAACGCCTTTGGGCACCGGAAATCGACAAGTTTATCGACTATGTGGAGCGTAAATGCAGCCTTCGAGACTGTCGACGCGACCGTCTTGTGCTCGGTACTTGGCATTATATTCCCAATCTACCCGAGTTTACAGTGTGTGAAGATTGCTATGATGATGTTGTACGGCCACTAGTGGCAGTGCACAAGCCGATTGCGAAGATGATGGCGAATCCGCCTCGCCTGCTCTCAGGTTCTGGTCCAAACCGTTGTCGTGAAGCCAGCTGCCAATTGTATTCCCCTCGCATGCGTGCACAATTCAGGGATGCCGTACTGGATGACGACTACCGGAGCTTGGAATCGGTGGTTCTGAGACGATTTGATGCTGAACAGAGATTCCGCGAAAAGGAGGAGCGCCTTCTCCTAATCGAGGAGCCTGAAAGGGGTTTGAGTTGGGAGGAAGAGTGGCACCGAAACCGTGAAGAGTGGAAGAAACACGAGTGATCTCTTCTCTTTCCTTTGAAACAATGCCAAGAATACTCTGTATACTATAGCGACATAGAATAGGATAGGAATAACAATAATTCGGAGATAATTCTAAATCTTTAGATACAGGCTTTTACATAACATGTATGGTAATAAATTCTATTCTAAGAATATTCCACTCTCAAGTCTGAACAAATGTTCTAAAACTGCCTGATAAACCTAGCAATCTGCCATTGGCAGTATTCTGTACCCATCACAAAATAGACAGCATAATTTATTTATCTAGTAGGCCAAGCTTGCTGCTGTTAAGCCTATGGCTGTGTGGACGCTAGGGGCATAAAAGATCCGACTATGGGATAACTCAAGTTACTTCAACTAATCGACGCCACAAGCCCGTTTTCAACCTTCTAAACACGTGAAACTACTTATACAATATACCTGGATGTATCTTGAAAGCCCAGTAGATGACATCAAAATTATGACCTCACATAATGATTCTGTCAATCTTCTATTCTCACCGAACTAATACAGTTTTCTTTAAAATGTAAAAATCTTATAATCCCCCTGGAAAGACCCATCAAACGTGATTTTAATGTCGACACGGATCCAAAGTTCATTACCGTTCTTCAGGTAATATCTAACCTGACCTCTGGCAATGAACAGGTCAAGTTTTAATCCGACTCCATCTTTGAGATTACCGTAAATAGGTCCAACATTGATACCGGCAATAGTCATAGAAACACCAAGTTCGAAGGTGCTTGTGTCAAAGTATCCAGCAGTCTTACTCGTGGATTAGCAAGACGATTTAATTGACGGTATGTGAACTTACTCTGACGGGACCGAAGCTCCAATCGATACTCTTGCGGCCCTGATCATTCTCTGGTGGAAGATTGATAGCAACATCTTGTTGCCGTACAGTCCAATCACTTTGATCCTCATCAGGAGGACTAAGTTTCACGATAGCACCTGATCCGAATCAATGACACCGTCAAACAGATAACTAGGCATTTCGATGAAGTTTTCATACCAAGGTTCTGTTTGCTTTCCATAGTAAAAATGGAAGAGATACTTTGTCTTAGATTGAAAAGGTGGAAGGATATTGAAATGCTGTTGATTTATATGCTGTTGAGAATAGGTGGATTTTTTTTTTGCGAGCTACAGATCAGTAAGGGCCTATTTATACCCCAGAAGCTTCGAACGACTAAAGTCATCACGTAATCGGTTCTCTTCATGGTGATCGGCTTTATTCACGACAACAGGATTTCTCAGCTTCCGCGTGCAGCATACAACGCCACCGGAAAGAAGTGCATGTGGATCAAGGTCGGTACGTATCTTGCTGGTCAAGATTCTCTCGCAGTGGGTAATACTAAATAAGTTTACGCACGGTTTCCATTGTCATGCACATTCAAACACAAACATGTACACGTATGCTGATACCCCTCCACCTAAGTTTGATGCCGATATAACTTACTCTGAAAATAACAAACCTCAAGATTCGGCGTGATTCTATTGATCTCGGCGTGGATCCTCTAGGCTTAGTTTTGATCCCTGAATTGGACCTGGACTAGACACCACACAGGAGTCCAAGCTTGACAGTCTAAGTGAGTAGTCAATTACACAGTTTGCGATATATGCACCACGCATATTCTGCCAACTCACTAGATCTATATAAACAATTACGCTGTAGATCGAGCGGGGAGCAGACGCCGCTGTGGGTCGTTCTTCAGCCAGCCAGCCAAACAACGATACGTAATGACATAAGGAGATGGTGCCTACAGGCTGTAAGTTCCTCGGTTCGACTTTTAGAGAACTCCGCAAGCTAACAAAACTCTACAAAGTGGAGAGTCGTGGGACATCACAGCTGCAGCATGCTGTATTGTCGAGCAGTGGCTAGCTGAGCCAAAACCTATAGGATTTTTTTTCACAGCATATTGAGCAGTCAAGGGATCCTTTACTTTTTCAACTATAGAGATGAGACGCTGCAGTGTGACGTGTGAAATATGTACACAGATCGCGTAGAAAGATATCGAAGAGATCGGCAACAATGGCTGGCGAAATGTGATAATTACCTCCTGTTATGCATGGTTAGCCGCTCATCACTACTTAGCTTATTATATTTGAGCTGAACTGTTGATTGTACAAGAGGTGTCGCCATCCTATAATGTTATTATATGTTCTTCTAAAGGTTTGCGTAGAAGACAGAATAAAGGAAATGTATCTAAGCTAAAATGGCGATACATGTAATCTTAATTCTGTGAATGCCGAATACCAGTAGAGAAAAATATATGAGCCAGGGTTATTCCGGACCTAGCCATATATGTACTAGGCGAATACTTGGCGTTTTTTCGAGATGAGAGTGTGTGTTGTAACTTTTTCCGTCGCAGTCCAAAAAAAACATAAATGAGTGTTTGTTTACATTGATTACCGATTGAAAAGTATTGCAGGAGCATTTTATTTGAAAGAGATCTCGAGGTGTGGCGACTCATGTGTCCTGAAATGTGGTTTCCTTTGCCATACTATCTATACATCTTTCATTGTGTATGCAGACAGTCGTTCCCCCCTACTTTATAACGACGTATACTTGGTGTTTATGTATTTTATTGTTACTGTTCAATTAAAAATGCTGTTTAGAATAAAATATATTCTAAGAAAATATTCTTTTTTTTTCCACCCTTTTTTTTTAAAAAAAAAGGTCAATGGTCAATATTCTTCCTTAAACTTCAAAAAAATTGTGTAAAACCCTAACCAACCAACCCCACAACTTCCCCAGGCCATTTCTTTCCCCAAATCAGCGCCTTTGTAGGCATCCTCCCACCGACAGGCCCCAAGACACGCAGTTTCCTTTTCTCCACATCGACATCGGCAACATACACAAAGCCCATAATACTCGAGTCGCGGATATCCGTCACGAAAGCATTTGTCGCAGCGTACGTGATTGCGATGAGCGTGTTGGAGAGGGCTAGGTTAAGCGGCGGGGAGAACTTTTTGAGTGGAGGATTATCTAGTGATGATGATGTTGTTGCGGTTGGGTCGTATGTAGAAGTAGTAGTGGGTTGTTGGGATGGTTCTGTTGTGGTGGTTTGAGAGCTTGTGTAGTCTGATTCCGGGTATGTATCTCCCGTGGTGAATTGCGAGGGATCGTATTCGTCCTCCTCGTCCTCGTCCGAGGTGGCGGACGCGGTGTAGTTGTACAAAGCCAACGAGTCAAAATCGAGTTGTTGCGTATGCGGCGAAAGGGTGATTTTGTTACTAGAGGTAGAAGAAGAAGGAGAAGGCGCCAATGGCGGCGCTGATGCAGCTGCGGCAGCAGAACTCGTCGTGGCGTTGCCAAAAAAGTAAGAACGAATTTGAGCGTCGTTGATGGCTTTCATAAAAGCCTCGTCGCGGTCCACGCAGCCACCGGATTTGGACAGCTTGACGACTGTGATGCGCTCGTCCGAGTGTGCGGCAGAGGCGCTGGAGGTGGGCTTTTGTTCGTAGTTTTTGACCATGGTGCTATACAAACGCTCGGATCCGATGACGAGGATGGTGGATACTATACAATGGTTAGTCAGTCATCTTGTAATCTAGTCAAAAGACGCACGCACTCGAGAATTCAGTGATTATGTGATGGATCAACCCCAAAGCCTTGGGAGTGCCCTGGCCAAGAATCCCGGCAGTGTCGATAATAACACCAGCCTCTCGCGCGTCGTCGTCTTCGGCCATGCGCGCCGTCACAGACAGCGCGAGTCTCGAGACGATCGATTTAAACACATCCCCTCCCCCATCCAACGGACTCTTCATTGGATAGAAATAAACCAGGGGCAGCTTGACAGGCACAGGACTTGGCCCCGACATTGGACTATTGCCCCAACCTTCTTCCACATCAATCATAGACCGAAAAGCCGTCGCCGTCAGCGTTCCCGGAACACTGAGCATGCCCTCTGCCGGATTCAAGTTGACGACAATAGGTTGTCGGTCGACTTTTGTCGCATAGCCCGTCAGGATCTTGGCCAAGCTGGTCTTGCCAGCATGTTCGGGACCCAGGATCAATACGCGGGGTCCATCTCGGCCTCCTCCATCCTGAGCTTCTTGCCTCATTGACTCGAGCGCAAAATGTACATTTGCATACTCGACCATCGGCGTTTCTTCGGCGACATATTCACTCTGGCAACCACCAACTCCATATCCTCGACCTCCTCCGCCTTCTGTCGACACGCCGCCGGGCGCAAAGCCGTTGGGGAGGGCGACCCCCTCGCCCGCGCTGACCTCTAACGTGCAGCCATGCCAGGTGTAAATCGCAGCTTTTGTGCCTGAAAATGTGTAGGTTTGCGACTGTGCAAGCTCGGTTCCGAAAAGCTCTGCGGTGCCGGTAAGTAACTACAGAGCTTGTCAGCTTCATAGATGTCAATAAAAAAAGAAAGAAAGAGAAATACCTTGACCTGTATCGTAAGCCCAAACGCAATCTCAAACCTCCATTCAGACCCAGGGCGCAAGACCACCTGCGTAGGCGGAGGCGGCGCGTATTGACTCTCGGCGGAAGCTTCAGCTAGCTCTAGACCAGGAAGAGACATTGCATTGCGAGGAATGTCAGGTTTTGTGGACAAAAAACAGTTTCTTTTCTTCTTTTTTATTCAGCGAACTTGACTCTAATATACAGACAGGAAGGAAAACAGTAGGATATTCCCTGCGCGTTGAGGAGTTTTGTTTGTCGTCGAGGGAAGCGGCGAAAGAAAGCTCGGCGGGCAACAAAGAGATGAAGCCGATGTTTACACTGTTTGCACCCGTTTTAATGTCAACCGGATCATCTATTATCCACTGCTCAATCTAGCAATCTAAGTGCTACGCATTCTCAAGACAGGATGAACAAATTCAAGGAATTGACCAAGTTGCGAAACAGTTTACAATCTCGACTTGACACCTCTTCTTCCAGTCCAAAAACACAAAGGCTCATCACAGGGGCTCATCAAAAAAGGGGGTATTGTAACATCTTCGGGCAGCTATCAAAACTAAGTCTCACACGCGAGACAAGGCAATTAAAATATTAGGAAAATGGATAATGACTGTGTGTCTTTTGGTTTAGGCAGAACAAAAAAAAAATGGGTTTACAACAGATCAGAAGAAATAGGGAATCGCAGCACTGTGAGGAAGAAAATTAGCTTCTGTATACCACAGCCAATGGATAATCAGGTTTACTCACGCAAGTGCTATTGTGGCTGTCACGCCGACCAGAGCTCGGTTCCGCACGCGTTCCTTTTTCAGCTTGTCCTCCAGCACTCTTGCCTTCTTCGTCGGCTGCACTGTGGTCTGTGTGTTTTCTTCGTCTTCTTCGACTTCATCAGACTTGCGCTTCTTCGAAGAAGCATCAGCGGCTGTGTCATCCTCTTGCAGCTTAGTGGCCTCCTCGACCATCTGCTTTGCTTGCGCAATCATCTGCTCGGTGTCCTCAGCGGGTGGAAGGTCGGGGAGGCTGACGGGCATCTCAACCGAGACGTTAGTCTGGTTGACTTCGACTTCGTCTTTGACTTCGGTGGTTGATTCGACGTTGACTTTAACCTTTTCGTCCGCAGCAGGGGCAGAAGCCTGCTTCTTAGATCTGGTGCTCTTCTTTGGCTTCACATCTTTCGCTTCCTTCGTCTCCTTCACATTCTTCTCTGCAGGTTCAGGCTGCTCGGAAGTAGCGGCAACATTAGATTCATCGACGGATTCACTATCCACGGAACCATTAAGAGCAGCTTGTAGGGTGGCACTAGCAGCGGTTGTTGCGGCCGCTGAGCTTTCTTTGGTTGCTCTCGCAGTCCTCGATTTTCGAGGAGAAGCGTTCTTCTTAGGAGACGAGGTCTTGGTGGGAGAAACAGAGCGTCGGCTCCGGGTACGAGTAGAGGGCACGGACTCCTCCGCCGGTTCCATAGATTCAGGTATGTCAAACTTGGGCGGCGGAGTGATAGGTTTCTTTGAGCTTGCTGGGCTCTGAATGATCTCGGTGGAATCCAACAAGGCGCGAACCCAGTCAAACATCTGATATTCTTTGGCGAGTTCCAGCGCTGTTTGGGAAGAGGAATTAGCGGCGTGATCGATTGACTAGTTTCTGGCGCGGCTACTTACCTAGCAGAGGCGAAATCCACACGTTGCCAGCAATTTCATCTTCGCTGGTTTCTGAGCGTGCCTTGATGTATTCCCGCTCAGCTCTTTCCTCCTCTGACTTGGCCCAAGGGTAGGCGATCTTGAACATTCCGGTCGCACTGATGAAGCCATCCTTGCTTCGTCTCTGGAAGGGCGCGACAATTAGCAAAAAAGGTCGTCTCACAGACAGGGACAGGCGCGGGTTGAACTTACCATGAGAAAGTATGTCTCTGGATGTTGCTGCTTAGGGTGTGACGGAAAGATCTCGGAACCGGTCAAGTCCTTTGGCAGCGGAGCGCGCAGGTGGGCGTACTCAAAGGGCCCCAGGTTCTCCGGTTTGGTAGCATTCGACGTGCCAACCTGAGTAGCTTTGACGGTGAGGTGCGTCTTCCCCAGGCGGCGCAGACTCAGCAGCTCCTCGTCTGCAGCGTTTCCCACAAGATTAGCAGCTGCAAGACAAGCGCGCGTGCCTCACGTCCAGCGCGCTCCACGATGAGGATTCCAGCAGTTGTCGCCGGGGCACATGGCGGTGCGCGACAGCATGGGAGTCGCGATCACGGCGACTGGACGGGACGGCACGAGACGAGCGAGACGAGAAACTTACAGGAAGGGGAGGACTCTGGCAGGATCAGAGGATTGTTGCGTTTCGGAAGTGAGCGCATGGTGAGACTATGAGAGCGACGGACGGAGGATTCGAGAGAGAGCAAAGATAGTAATGGATGGAGAAACAGTCCGGGGGGAGAAAGAAGGGTTGACGAATAACTAAATTCTCGGCCAGCGCAACCCAGACGGGGACGGGGACGGGGATGATCGCAGCGGCGGCCACGTTGCAGGCGCGTCTTTCCCGGCCGCCGTAGTAATTAGAGCCAACAGGAAGCCTGAGGCACCAACAGACGCGGAATGCACGCGGTCGCGCTCGACCCACGCGAGCACAGCTGGCTGGATTGGGCTAGCAGCAGTTGGGCACTAACTGGCAGCGTCGTAGTCTGGTGCTAGACTCGTGGAGGAATAATTAGTGTCTGTCAGATTTCGATCCAGAGACTCGAGAATTAATTATTAAGTCAGCGAGCAGAAAAGGGGCGAGCGCTTTTCCGAGCCTCCCGACGCCGAACAGGCTAGCGCCGCATTTCGTAACATACGCCCCGTTACATACCGGCGGGCATCCACTCCAATCAGCGCCTGCAGGGGCCTTTCCGCTAGTAGCCGCCGAAACAGAGCCCCGTCTCGCCTGTCACGTAATTAATATATTTATTATCATTAATTTCAGGATTTCATGCCTGTTACTTGTTAATTACATACACCACGGATAATATTCAAGTATTATGCCAGAAAGAAAAATTTATATACCTAAAAGAATACTAACATGGCAGACGACTTGGCAAAGCCCAAGATATCCTCAGCGCAAGGACCACTCCTACCCATGTTTCAGGGGCCTCTTTGCTTGTCTCATCGTGGCCTGCCAGGAACTGATATGACTGATACGGACTCGGCACGCAGTAGTGCTTGCATATTATCCAGAATCCCACATGTATCTACCGCCTCGAGGTCAATCGAGATAAGAGCATGCCTGCGTTGGACGACGTACATGCTGTCTGCTGATTATGAGCCCGGGGAATCGTATGCGTTGTACGCACCGCTCACTAATTACTGTGCATTCATTGTACAGCAGGGACAACAAATCACAGATAGTTCGTCAATTCAATTCCTATCTAATAGAGAACCCCTCCTACACGTGCAAATTACCCAGGCCAATCAGTGCCCCGCTTCCACGCCCATAGTATTCGTGCGTGTCCTTGTTCTTTGTGGCATGGGCGATGGTGATTCTAGTTCCCCCTCTCTCCACCGCCTTTCCCCTTACCCCACTGTCTGTCACTAGAGCTGGAACAACAATAACATCACATCCACATTATTCAAACACCCCCTGATCCCTCTCCCAATTTTCCTCCTGGTTGAATATTATTCAGTCCAACAAGAAAAGGTTAGTCTTAAGGCATGTATTTTTTTGATTTACTGCCTTGCCATGTCTTATCGATTGACAAAATATATATATATATATATATAGTAGAGCCCCTCCATACACAACGCCATGCCTGAGCACGACGACGAACTCGCCACCAGCCAGACCGAGGGCTTCAAGGTCGGCGAGAAGAAGACCATCGAGGAATACAAAAACCTAGGTATTCTCTCTCTCTCTTTTTCTATCCATTCCCGAACCATCGCCGTCTAACCAAAAGGCAACAAAACAGACCAAAACGACGAATCCCTCAACCGCTGGAAAGCCTCCTTGGGCCTCAACACCGGCGACCCCATCGGCGACCCCAACGACCCTCGCAAATGCATCATCAAGTCCCTCGCCATTGAAGCCCCCGGCCGCCCAGACATCACGCTCGACCTGACGGGCGCCGACGCCCTCGAGTCGCTCAAAGACAAACCGTTCACGATCAAAGAAGGCGCCAAGTTCTACACCAAGGTCGAGTTTGCGGTAAACCATGATGTGCTGAGTGGATTGAAATACGTGCATGTTGTCAAGCGCAAGGGGATCACGGTGACCAAGGATGAGGAGATGCTGGGAAGCTATGCCCCAAGTACCACCGACAAGCCTACCTACACAAAACGATGTGAGTATCATATTTTACTGGATTGTTCTGGTTTTTTTTTTTTGGTTAATTATCCTGTTCAGTCCACGAAGAAGAAGCCCCCTCCGGCATGCTCGCTCGCGGCAGCTACTCGGTGCGATCCCGATTCATCGACGACGACAAGCAGGTCCATCTTGAATTCCAGTGGTCTTTTAACATTGCCAAAGACTGGAACTAAACCAGTCTTTTCTTTTTCTTTTCTTCTTTCTTCCAGAATATATTGTTTATTAGCCAAAACCCCTTTCAGTCATGTTGTCTGTTCCGGTTCCTATTCATACATACACAGGAAATAAACGCCTCTTGGGGGCGCGTTGTGCTTAAACACGGATTAACAAATGCAAGCGTTTTGTATATGCAACTCTATACCCTCCAGTGTGCAGTGTATTCCATGAAAAGAGTATAAATCGAAAGCAAATAAAAAAAAAAAAAGAGGATAAAAAAAAACTCCTATATTGCAAACACAAGGGTATCACATCACTTCATATCACAAAAAGTACTCAACAACCGCGTTCTGGCCATCCTTATTCTGTTGTGCTTGTTGTTCGTTGCGGTGTGCTTCGTTCTCCGGCGCTGCGTCAAAGATATTAAAGAACCGCTCTCCCGAGTCACTCACTTCGAGAACACTAGCTAAGTTGCCGCATCGGTAACAGTAGTTGGGTGCACTCCAGACTGTACTTAATCTGTCGTCGTACAAAACCTGATAACCATCCTGACAGAGCTGGTGAGCTCGGAGAATATGAGACATGTTGTTCACCTCCAGAAACTTGCGCACCACCTGCGCGCCAAACGTGTATCCAGCGCCGCGGGGCGACAGCGAAAACTCGTCGTGCTCGATGTCAGGGTCTGACCAGACCAAGTCTGCCATGGGCCCTTCGTGTGGGATTTCGCGGAACCGATCAATAATCTTAATCTGGTCGATAGAATGGATCGAGGGCGACAGTCCCCCGTGCACGCAAAAGATCTGGTCATTGATCACGACGCTGAGAGTAAGAAAGTCAAACATGTCGGTAAAGTAATGCCACACGTTGGCATTTCCGTATTTCCTCGCACATTCCGTGTAGAATCCGTACGACTGCGTGACGCCTCGAGACTCGTGGTTGCCTCGGATCAGATGCACGCGAGACGGGTATCGTAGTTTCAAGCACACCAGAAGAGAAATGGTTTCGACACTGAACAGGCCACGGTCGACGTAGTCACCTAGAGCACCCATATTAGAATGAATCGACCATGATAGATAGCAAGAAGGATATACCCAAAAAAAGATAGTTCGTATCCGGACAGAACCCTCCGATCTTGAAGATTTCGATCATGTCGAAGAATTGGCCGTGAATGTCCCCGACCACCGTGACCGGGGCCGCCAGGTGCACCACATTGCTCTCTTTCATGAGAAGCTCCTTTGCCTTGGCACATATTGCCTCAATAACCGAGTCTGCCAATAGTTCCTTCCTATACAAGCGTTCGATACATTCGTCCAAGTCGATGCTGGCTGCACGATAGCAAAACGGGGGTTAGCAACGGCGCTTGACCAACGGACAGGACAGGCTTGCTTACACGGTAGACCAGGCATGGTGATGCAGCGAGAGAAAGCCAACAGCAGCTAGTTGCTTAAAGCCAGATGTCGGGAGGGAGGTGGGTAGGAAGAGCTGTCGTGTGCGCACTTCAGGGAAGAAGCGATGGCAAGAGGCAGATGGACTGTGTTCGGCTCAGACTGGCTATCATCATGTCCCATCAAGCGGTGCCTTTCAGAAGCCAAGAAGGATATGGGGGCGCCCACGCCAGCGGAAGCCGTAACAGAAGGAGTCGCGACTTTGTCATGATAATCCTCGAATATTATTATTATTAACTAGTCAGCCGCGCAAGTTACTAATTAGCACCCAGAACGGTTAGCCTGACGTATATTTCACGCTAGCCGCAAGAGGCTAATGGCTGGGTGCTTGAGGCCGCCAGCCTGCATCACCTTCGTCTGCTTCTGTATAAAACAACATTTATTATTATTTAATATTAAATGTGTTATTATTCTCTTCCTGCGTCCCTGCCCAGACCAGAGTGATGCAGCTTACCAGCTGACCGCCTGACCGCCTTCCCCTTCAGGCCATGCGCCTCTCACGTGGATGGGACTGAGTGGCCGGCGTCCTGTATGGGCAACAACGTTGGGCTGCAACTCTTCTCTCCTTACGACCTGCTGTCGCGATGGTGTCCCAACACATGAAGCTGCATCGGCCTGGGCTTGTCCTCCCCTGCAGGTCATCCATTCCTTCAAATGGCCCTCTCCCCGCCTCTCGTGTCTGTCTCAGCGCCGTCTGAACACCCTTACTACTAATTACTACCTATTACTACTGCGTCTGACGCTCAAAATCCCGGTATCATGCCTGCTACCCCATGCCAAAAAGTCACGTTAGCATTGCATTCCATGTAGTGTATACTCCTTGAAAGGAGTGATATATATCTACAGTACTGTCTCTCAACAAGAGAAGGTTCACACCCAGCTGGTCCTGTTGGCTGAACGTTTCATGGCCTTGTCGTCCCTGAGCTCTCCGGAAGTTGTTCGCGTTGTTCGCTCCTTGTCGTATTTGGATTTATTTGTGTTTTGGATATGATTGATTGCGTCCCCATTCACAGCTTGAACCTCGATCTTCCATGCCGGGCCAGCGGATTTCTGGACACTTGATCCCCCAGGAGTTGGTTTCGGAAGAACAAGTTATTTACTGTGCGACACTATTAATGAAGAAAATTATCAAATGGATGAACTTTTTAATTTCCACCCCGGTCATACAACCCAGACATACCCTTACCTGCCCACATGGAGGAACGAGATCCCGAGAGATCTCGCGACCACTAACGAGACAGCTCCTTTGGACACCTATTACCAGTCGCCTGCCCTGGCTTCTGTGAGGTCACCGCGCTTTCACGATGCTCGTGAACTACGAGCAAGAAGTAAAACTCGCTCTCAGCCTCGATCAAGTCCGACGTGAGTGAAAAAAAAGTTTGTTTTGCCAGGTTGAGTATGTTTTTCTTATTATTCCCAATTCAGGATCTCGGATATTTCCCCCTGTTCTCCTCCTAAACGACAAAAGACACTTGATTCTGTGTCGTCAACGACAACAACAACAACTACTACTACAAGCTCGTTTCCGCTGCCGTATAAACCTCCATCGGCGAGTCATTTGACTTCTTCTGAGCCTCCCTGGACTACAGTCTCACTAACTTCCCAGCATATCCATTCTTACAAAAAGCCAGTTTCTCTTCAGCCCGATAGGGGAAGGGCTCTTTATGGTTCTTCTGGGGGTGATTCACGGACCGTGTCTGCAAGCTTCCGCGACGCAGGACTCGCAGAATCAACGCTCAATGCTGGCCATTTCTCACTTCAAGACCAGTTGGACTGGCAATATTCACGGACTGGTGGACACCCGGGGTATGGCACTCGTCGTGCTCCACTGAATCCACGCCACTCGCCACGGTCTGACCCGTCGTCTCGCTCTTCATGGGAATTGTCATTTTCCTTAGAAAACCAAAACCAACAACTATTGTTTGACAGAAAACATGGATTCACTGGTGCAGAAGCAGAGCTGCAAACACTCAGTCAGCCCCTTCTTTCAAATTCCGCGGACGACCACGATCCCATGGATTTCTCTATCCCTTCCAAAGGTATTTCAACGTGCGGTTCTAGATATCATTCAGATGCAAATGACATGGCACGACCTATTCGAGAAACCGCTTACTGGCCAGAAATGAAAGACGACCCCATCTTCCGCGATCTCTCAGAAACCGGATCTACTATACCAGTCGAGGAACTGATCAACCGGCGCAAACTGACACTGAAAGACCATGTTGTCCTTCGGCCGGCCATGAATGAAAAAAGCACACAAACTGATTTTGAGACTCCTCCTCCTTCTTCGCCTGCCGTTTCCAACCGTTCGTCTGATCGTGATATCGGGAAGAGTCCAGACCATCCAAGGACATTGGAAACTTCCCCTCAGACTACTACTACTCAAGCCGCGGAAGCGACTTTTAGACATAAATTCAGGCCTGCTACAAACTCGTGGCCGAGAAAGAGACCCAATGGCATAGCAAACCATAGACGACCCGGAAGGAACCATTTTTCAGAGACATCAGCTGGCCATCATAAAATGAGGAGCCTTAAAAGACTGAGAGCCGCCACGGAAGAAGACTACGAAAGTAGAATTGATACACAGGACGCGAAAGTAAATAGCAACTTGAGACCGAGGGACAATTCCGTTTATAGGTATGTAATCTTGACCAGATATAGATGATACCAGCGTGCTAACAGAGCAATTTAGCCGAAGGTGGTAGTGGTAGTCCAACACCAACCCTCCTGCATCTTAGAACACGAGCTTTTTTCCCTCTTCTTGTCGCTGGATGCATTATTTTTTTTTATTTCTTACCAAGGCGTTATGAAGATGGGGAGTATGTTAGAGGAGCCAAGGCGATGAATAAATACAACAACAGGTTTGTTTGCTGGTCGAGAGGAGTTGAAAGTTAAATGGAAGATTTTATTGTTGATATATTTAATTGCGTTTGGCTTTTATCAAATTGGTCCAGCACGGATATCTATATCATTGGCAGGTTGATACCGTTTTTTATCTGATTTTTCTCGTCTCAAACCTGGCTACATGTAAGCGAGAATTTGGTGCTTCTTGTCTTCAATACCCATTCAAGGTTAAGGAAATTTCGTTCTTAATGTATAACAGTAAAACGTGTCATGAAACTATCTTTTATTGTCTAATTTAATACTATTTCTCCAAAAGGCCGCGCTGCGCCGAGACATCTTCGTCCGAGGCGTCCTCGCCGTCTTCCTCTTCTTCAGAATCTGTTTCTTCCTCTTCCGAGCCGGTTTCGTACTCGGTGGAGCCAGACTCTTCTTCTGAAGAATCATCATCGTCATCGTCATCTTCCTCCTCTTCGTCTTCCTCGTCGAGCCAATCATTTAGACTCTTATTCCCTCCTGGCCGGATCCCACCCGGTGCTGCTGCTGCTCCACGCTGTCGCGCGGACGCAATGCTGATTTCGTGTTCCTTGACAGCCTTATCTAACCGCTGACCAGCTGTCAAAGCAGCACCACCAGCGCCTTTACGCTCTACAGAAGACTCCATCATCAAGCCGGCATCGCGCAGGGCTCTGTCCGGCTCTTGTCCAGCCGGTACCCAATCTGGCAAAGGCTCGTAGCCGGTCAGACCATGTGTTCCGGAATCAGGACCAATGACGAGCGTGGATGTGCCAATGACAAGATCCTTGCGAGTATCTGATGGGCTGGGCGCGTGCGGAACGGGTTTCGGAGCGAGAAGCAGTAGGCTAGCTAACTGAGTGTTTTGGGGGTCGGACAGGAGACCCCTGTACATGCGTGCACGATCGCGGAGATCGTATGAAGTGTCGTATCTTGTGAGAAGGAGGATGTATCTCCACAGGAGCGTTATGCGGTCTTCTTCCGGTTGCTGCTCCTGCTGCTCGGGGGCTGGCGGTTCCGGGATGTTGTTTTCATTCTGGGTATTATCATCTGCCCATTCGTTACCAGGGTGGGGCGTTGACTCGGCATTTTCTTCCTTTTGCTTTTCTTCTGGAGGGTTTTTGAGTAGGTGGTGGAGATAGACTTTTGCTGCGAGTAGCACAATCTGTTGTTTGACTTCTTCTGTTTCGTCCGCGAATCCCTTGGCTAGTATGCGTAACACGTCTGGGGCAATATTATTCTCAAGCTCGGAAGCCGCGTATTCGCCGACAAGCCAGATGATGGAAGCCCTCGCCCCAGAGCTCGCCGTGGTATCGAGATAGCTAGCCAGGCGAACCACAGTTTGCTTGTGAGCGCCGGGATCTTGTTGAATCAAATGGCGAATGACCGTCAGAGACTCAGACACAACATTTTCATCAACGCTAGAAATCTGGCTTAAAAGAAGCCGCAAGCAGTGGTTTGACGCCCGCACGTCGCTTTGCGCACACCGGCCAATCGCACGCACACTTTCTCGGACCAAATCCGGGTCTGGCGAGTTTGAAAAATGCTCGAGTTCGCTAAGAATGATGCCTCTATAATGTATTCCAAGGTGGGGGAAGATCAGAGTAAGCACCTCGAGTTTCAGGCGCCAAATATGCGGCGGGTCGATCGAATGAACCAAAAAGTGAGATGCGTATTTGATGAATAGTTTGGGTGCTTTCAAAGCGACAGCAACGATATTGTATAATGCAACATACTGAATATCCTGCGGGCAGCGAAGCAGCGCCACCAGAGGCCCAATCGCACTCTCCAGGTATTCAGATGTGCCCAGGTAGAGAAAGCAGCGCGCAATGCTGACAATCACAGCAGAGGTACGGCTTTGTAGTAGCGACCGACAGGCACGCAAAAACAGTTCAAGGTCAGGGTCTATCACTGGAACTTCTTCACCAGTCTCATCACCACTAGTGACCTCGTTGGCTGAAGTATCGTCATCATCGTCATAGAACCCCTTGGCTTCGGTTTTCTTCACTCTTTGCATTTTTCGCGGGAAGCATTTTCTTGCATACACGGTCAGCAAGCGTAATGTAGCCAGCTGACTCCATTCATCCATGTCCACCAGCTTCTTAACAAGGCTGCGGTAGTGCGCGTGAATCAAGTCCAACTGATCGGGGCAAACGTCAAGAAACGCCGAGACCGCAGGGCCGACCACAAAGTACTGATTATCACCCAATAAAGTGGAGAGATATCCCGTGAGCTGTGGGAGGGTATTCGGATCAAGGCGGTAGCACTTCGGAATAGCCAAAGCGGCGGCTTTGCGCACATGCGGGCTCATGTCACCCACGCCGCGCTTGATAGCCAGTGAAACAATCTGGCTGATGACGGGGACCCTGATTCCGGACATGGTTCGCAGGGCCATGACCCGAACCTGCGGGTTGGAGTCCGTAAGCGACTTTTGGATTGCATTGATGGAAAGCAAAGCGAGGTCTGGTTCGGCTTCGGCCTGGTGGAGGAGATAGATGTAGACCAGCTTCTTCACTTCGATATTCGGGTTTGCGGCGTTTTTGACAACGGCCGAGAAATATTGTAGACACGATTCGGACTGGTACATCAACTACGCCCAAGGATATCAGCATCTCGCGCAAGACCAAAAGTGTGGCGGACGATTGACCATACCGAAATAACCTTGCGGAGCCCCTCCAATATGTCCCGGTCATTACGACTGTCTAGCAGTTTCTTGATTTGCGCAGACGAAGAATTCCGTACGGAGCCAGTCGAGCGCAGAGCTCCACTGCTGCTGGCAGACTGAGCAGCTTCGATCGTGAGGTCCCGAGCTGTGAGCACACGAGTGGTGGTTAGCAATGGAACATGTTCAGGCGGGCGGCGAAAAGAGAGCAAGAGCAAGAATAACAAAGCAACGAACCTGCTTCCAGCATGGACGATATCCGCGATATTGTCTCCATGCCTGACAGCTAGACCTGTACCGGTCTTTGTACTCTCGGCCAGCGTGCTGTCGTGGGGATTGAGCAGTCTTGAGGTCTGGCGGGGAGGCCTGGTGATCCGCAGCCAGTGTGACTTGAAGGTCTCCACTCTCCACTGTCCACTCTCTCTCCTCTTACACAATACACACGCGATCGACAATGCTGAAGCTGCCAACGTCAGACCACAACTGCTCCGGACAAATATGATAGGACCAGTTTGCGATATTTGAGAGTAGGCTCAACGCGCATCTGGGTTTCCATGGTCAATGCACGGGTGCGTCCCGTTGCATGGGTGGCCGACCTGGTGGACTCGCTTCTCAACAACACCAGTCGCCCTGCGATCCTAGTTGTCTGTTCAACGCGGGCGAGGTTTCTCGAGCAACTGTCTGCCGGTCTGTTAGCTCGGGCACGAGAAGCCCGGAACGAAGCATCCAGCGAAGACGAATTACAGGGAGCACAACCCACCAAACATCCTCTTCTCACGAAGACCATCGGCGTTCTTGCAAACTCGAGACGAATCCATCTCGTTTTCTGTCCCTCGCTAGAGCACTTCCGCGCATATCTGTCGTCCTTGCAGCTCCCTCAGTCTACTGATCAAAATGTCGCAGCGTGCGGGACAACGAGCATTGTAGTTCTCGACCTCGTTGCTCTCCATTACATGAGCTCCGAGTTCTCGGCACAGGGCCTCTCGCGGACGCTAGCTCTTACGGTTGAAGCGGCAGCGAGGACCGCGTCGAGTATACTGTTGTGCGAATGCGATGACGCGGTGGTTTTACGGAATCCCAATCGCGGCCACAGACTGTGGGATGTGCATCTTCCTATCTTGAGCGGTCCCAGTCAGCCAGAAGATGGAGGTAGACAGCTCTCTCCCCGACATGTAGCTCAACGGTGGTTTCGATTTGAAGACAATACCGCTACTATTGGTATTTAAAAAAAAAAGAGTGAATTATCACTATCAAACGCAAACTCACAGTCACTGGGTATAGTTTCATAACCTGACACCGACCAACAGAACTCCGGACCCAAAAAATCCCAACTACAGAATCCTGACTATAGACACTTTTCCATTTCCGTAATATATAGTTTGATATGGGATTCCAGCTTGAGGTACTCATCATGTGCTCTGTGGATCTCATTCTCAATATTCTCTTTGAGATCGGTCATCTGCAGAATCGTTAAGGAATATACTATTAAAAAAGGGCATGCATAACTAACCTTTTTCTCAGTTTGCTCAATACGAATTCTCTTAATCTCCATCGCCTTTTGTTTTTCTGCACGCTCTTCTCTGAGCTGCTTTTGCGTAGAGCGTAGCTCCTCCATTCGGGCTTGGGCGATTTCTTGTTTCTCCTGGCTATTCTTGCGGAGAGCCTCGATTCTCTCATTCCACCGCGCCAGCTGTCGTTGCAGCAGCTTTTCTGTCTGTGCGACTTCACGCACATTGTTTCCTCGCTCAGAGATTGCATCTTTGTTCCTTGCTGCTCGCGCATCTTCTTCCTCTTCTTTCTGTAGCTCGACGGAAATATCCTCTAGAACCTTGACACATCCCTGGACTTCGTTTGCGACGACAGTGAAAGTGTCAATTGATGTTTGCAGTGCCCGCAAGCGTCGTTCCATGGTGTCTACCTGGCCTTTGTCGCGGACCAGACTTTCGGACAACTCGGCGAGGGAAGTCTGCAAACTCGCATAGCTTTGTTGGACGTATGGTTTGAGCTTGTCGATCTCTTGCCTTGCTCGAATCGCCTTTTCTGTTTTTTCTTCAAGCGCAGCCTGTCTCTTCGCCTTGTCCGCCTTGGCCCTTTCGAGTTCCTCTGTAATCTTCGCTTGGCTCTGACTCAACCCCAGTAGCTGCGCTTTTAACGAGTTATTGCGCTGCACTTTTTCTTTGACCTGACTTTCAAGCGCCTTTTGGTTTCTTCGCAATTCGTCCACCCGTTCGCTAATGTCTTGGTTGTCTGCATAGAGGGTTTCGATACGCGCCTTAGTTTGCTCCGCCTTGTTGAAATGTTCATCGATAACGGCCGTCTGCGACTCGCGAAAGCGGACAAAGTTGATCAGATACGAAAATATCTTGACAAGCCGATCATGTGTAGGTCGTGTAAGATCGGAGAATGTAAAGTCGTTCACTCCGCACTGCCCATCTTAGCGTGACTGCAATGACTTGTTAATTACCGGACAATTACCTCAATCATCAGGCGCCTCAGGTTAATAAAAAATCCCATAAGATTACGTGTATCGTTGGGAACAATATCCGAGTAGTCGCCGCAAACATCTTGCGCAGCTGCGCGCATTGCCGGGTCGACTGTGTCGCGGGTGGTGTTCATGAGAAGCTCAGCGAACCATTCCAGCACCATTTGGATCTGCTGCGGATTGGGTTTGAGCAGGTCGGCTGTGTTGAAGGGGACGCCGATGTCGTTGATGCATCCTGCGATCTCCTTGTCGGGCTGTTTGGTTGTAAGTTTGAGTTAAGATGTGCAGAAAGAGACGGGCTTACCAGGCGCATCAATGCGTCGCTGTCATCTTCCTTTTTGCGATTCCGGCTTTGCTGCTGGCCGCTGTGCACTTGCTGGCTCTGTCGATGGTTGTAAGCCATGGCGATTGGAGGCAGACAGAGAGAGATGGTCGTTGAGTTGTCAACTCAGGCGATGTTTGTTGTTTATCTGCGGTTCTCGAAACGGCTTAGTGCGGGATCCCGATCGCTCCTGCGGCGACGGCGGGGCGCGATGCAATCGGTGCAAACAGGCTGCGGGATGACTGGATTTCTTGTGTGAACAAGAGACTCTTTTTCAATTGCTTTGCCTGGTTATAACTCCAAGTGTATTCAACAGACTTGGCCCAAGAGCTCTGGAATTATGGCACCGCAGTCGGCCAAATTCGAGTAAGTTACACTCCCCAAGCTCTCATTTCTACAGCTAATGTGGGCAGCATCGTGTCGACCTACCATGACCTGCTCAGGTCTGACCCCGACCTGACGATGCCAATCGCGGCCATCGAGGCCCTGGTGTTGCTCTTGACGCACTCGCCTTCCAGCACGATTTCAGAGACGCTCGACTTGCTCGCCAAACATACAACCATCCTCAAAAACGCCGTGCCCAACCCAATCGCCCTCTCCGCCGGCACAGACTTATTTCAACGATACCTGATCACCACGCTGCAGCGACCGGGACAGCTGGGGCCAGCGGGAGATTTCAACGCCATACGCGCTCATCTGTTATCAAACGGAAGGCTCTTTATCAAACGTGCCAAGGAGAGCCGCAACACAATCGCTGCATTTGGCAAGGGATTTGTCCGGGATGGCAGCACAATTTTAACGAATGGTGGATCTCGCGTGGTGTCGGCCCTGCTACAAAAGGCAGCAGACGAAATGAGTGACTCGTCTGCCGTCCGGTTCCGTGTGATTTACGTTCTTTACGGTATCAGCGACGCCGACAGCCTCACAGTGGAGCCCGAAGGTCTAGAGACGGTTCGCGCATTGAGAGCAAAGGGTGTGCCAGTTGCCACTATCCCGGAATCCGCCGTCGCCTACTCTTTAGGTAAGGTCGACACGGTCATTGTGGGCGCTGAAGGTGTTGTGGAAAACGGCGGCATTGTGTCTCGAATGGGCACATACCAGATTGGTCTGCTCGCAAAGGCAATGGGGAAGCCGTTCTACGTTGTTGCAGAGAGTCACAAATTCGTCCGTCTGTATCCTCTCGGACAGTACGACCTCCCGATCGAGCAACATGTGATCAATTTCAAAACGGAGGAAGATATTAGCGAATCTTCGCCAAAGACTGGCGACGCGGCTGCATCAGAAAAAGCAGCGACGTCGACCAAGGAAAAGGCAGAGCACATGGCTGCGCTGTTGAACGGAGCGCCAGCCAACAAAGCACAGGGACCGCTTCGACGCGATGCGGTAGATTTCACTCCGCCACATCTGATCACAGCGTTGATAACAGAAAGCGGCGTGCTTACGCCAAGTGCGGTCAGCGAAGAATTGATCAAGATCTGGTTTTAAATGGACGTCCAGCACTTTGGTTCGTTACGAGTTTAATAGGCGTGCACCGCCAACCTTGGGTCTTTCCGTAGCCAACAGGCACGGTGATATACAGCATCGTCAGCGGCTGTCTACAACGACATAACTGAATATGTCGAAGGCACGACGCGCACCGGCACTGCACTGTGCTGGTTTAGAGATGGCAGTGTGTCTTGCTGGTTAATGAGTCACATGCAGATGGCACGGTTAGGAATTACGAGTTATGAACATGTCAATTGCCAATCATACTGTAGATTGATGGATAGCTTGAACGAATCAATACGTTTGAGCATGAGGTTGCTAGCGTCCAACAGTAACATATCTGTAGCAGATCCCTTAACAAACGTCGTAACACCGGATGGATTGTGCCCTGCCGTATGTATTTCGAGTCGATCGATCTGGAATAAATCTGCACAACTGCAAACAAGGTGGCTTGTCACCTCGGCGGGGTGACCGTAACTTCAAAATGTTGAGTGGTATAATTCTTTTCGGTTCGACAAGTGTTTTTTTTTTTTTTTTTTTCATCCCTTGAACATCAATTGATCAACGTGTTTCATGCTTCAACCAGCCGAAACATGATGCACATATTCCCTCACGGCGTGACGAGCCGCTGCGCTTTCAAGCAATACTGCTGCTTCAAGAGTCTGCGTGATATTCATATTCAACCATGACGAGTCTGGCAGCGGGGCAGGCCCTGACACATGCGGTGCCGCAAAAGCATACAACAAAAGATATCCCAGCGCGACGAGGAGTAGAACGGCGGGCATTCTGAATCGATTTGCTCGATTGATCTCACTTTCTTCTCGGATTTTTTTTTTCCTTTTTGCCAGTATTATTTTTACAGAAGCAAAATCAAAAGAATCTCAAGAGTGGGGGGATGTTAGCATTTATGTAGATGAGCCTATTGTTTTAATTGACTCATGCAAGGTGGTGCCTTTTGACAAGTCGACACATCATTTACTAAAAGCTTCGAGTAGATCCAATCAGGATGAGTCGGGCATGAGTTTTTCCTGCATATCGTTTAATTACTATGACATAGACATACTATATACCAGCAGTAGACTATACTAGGAGTAGTGAGTGTGTTGAATTGATTAAATAACGGTTACATCGAACGTCAATTGATGCACACCAACGAAATCGGATCAGAATATTTATCGGCAACGCTGATTTCCGTCTGATTAATACTGAAAATATATATATCTATATAATTAAATATTAATCATTTAGACTTTTGGACAAGGATCGGCGTTGGTCTGGCGGTGAGTAACTGTTCGTATCGATAGTAATTATAGTAGTTACTAAGTGGGGGTTTGTTCCCCGCGTTTCAGAACAGTTCGTAAGTGAATAGTTGTTATACAACGATGACTTGGAACGTTGAAGTATTGTTTAAAGGATAGCGATAAATTTTAATAATAATTCTGATCATTTATTATTAAATTTATCCTACGGGTTCTATACTACTCGACAAAGAAAAGTCGAGCATTGCCCATAATATATGAACCGAGACAAACAAAGACAGGCACATCATACAAGTAACATCCGAATCAGCCGAGTCGGACTCGCAATCCGCCAGTGACTTAATAAGCGCGAGCCAGGTCAAATGATTCAGTCGAATGTTGGTGTGGTAACTACGTACTTGTGTTGGATAATAGCCTTTTCTTGCTGCAATATTCCAAATATTGAACTTGCCACTCCTTTGAAAAGCACGAATATTCACTACCGCCATTATCTTCCAAGATTATCAGACGACCCGCCAGGTGGAAACTTGACCAGTCTACTCCGTCTACACACGACACACGCTGTGCTGGCACCACTTGGCACCAAAAAAATAAAAATTAAACAAATAAGAAATAAAGATAAAAAATGGACGAGATTTCGACCTCGTCCAGCATCGGCCACAGATCGTCCAGCCTCCTGATAGGCGAACACCGGCAGTCATACATGCCAGACGAGCATGGCCAAAACATCAACGTCAACTTGTCCTGGTCGATCCGCAAACTGCTCAGTCGCCGGCCCAGCGAAAAGTATCGCTCGCTGGAGCGCCGCGAGCCGCGCCGGTTGAGGAAGAAATCGCTGTCGAGGGAGGGCCAATGATATATCTGTGTGTCGCATTTAAACTGTGTATATGTATATGTCCGAATGTCGACGATTGGTCGATATACATGATAAGACGAGATATTATAGTCTTAGTCCTACTGGCAGCGAAAAAAAAAAAAAAAAACTAGCCACTGAAGATTTACGAAACATGCAACCAACTTTCTACTTCTCATATCGTCTCATCATATCGGCATCACTGTTGTAAAGAGGCTCAATTAAATGTGGCCGAGTCGTCGAAGCCCAGAGACGGAGTGTTTTCTGCGGTCATCAGCGCAGACTGCGGTCTTCTTCGTCGACCACCGCCTCCTCCCCCATTTGGATCTCCTATAGCAATCGACGCGCCGGGCGTGGGTGCTGGCGGTGGCGGAATGGAGAAGAGGGCTTGCTCTTCGGCTCTGGCGGCAGACACGGGGCTCTTGGACTCGGAGAGATCGGCCGCGGGCCGCCGTCTCGTTGTGTTGACGCTGATGGTCTGGCCGGGCTTGAGACTATAATCTTTGGGCGTCTCGGCCTGTTCTGATGATGTTGCTGATGAAGACACTGGATTGCTCGACGACGACGACGCTGCCAGTTTCCGCGCTTCCTGCAACGCAACGCCAAAATCAAAGGCATCGCTCCGGTCCTCAAAGCCAATGCCCAGCGTCGCCTTGCGTCCCTCGCCCACGACCCTCAACACAAAAAACCGCGACGAATCCAAGACGTGCTCGACGGCTCCAGGATCAGTGTAGGGCGCGGCGGCAAAGAGACTGCCGTCGTTGGGGTCTTCGAGCAGAATGTCCGTGGTGACGGAGTCGTGGACGGCCGTCTCCAGAATGCGCAGCCGGCCCGTGAAGATCTGCCGGTTTTGCTCGGTCCAGTCGGCGGCCATGTAGCCCTTCAGGGACGTCAGGGGAGGAATGGCGTAGACGTGGATGGTGCGAGCGACGAAGAGGACGCGCTGCAGGGCGTCTGCGGGGAGGGGCTCGCCGGTTGCGGGGTTGACGGCCATGATATGGATATGGATTCTTGGTGTTTCGTTTTGTGGAATAATAGGTTGGAGTTGTAATTAGATTAATGAGTCGTGACAGCGACTGCTGCTAAAATATTATGTAGTCATAAGCATAGGATGGAATCAGAAGAGAAAATCGGATCGATATAGCAAGGCAGCAGTTGGTCGGGGTCTACACCGCCCGTCACTACTACTATGTCCTACTATTTTAAGAAAAATCTTTCTAAGAAATTATATTAATCTCATTAGATTTAATTTCTATATATATATATATATATATTAAAATATTTGTAGTAAAAGAAATAAAATGGTAACAAACGGATTTTGACAAGGTGGCATGTATAGTCTACAGCAAAGTCATGTCGGGCAAAGTTTACTTAGGAAAGAATAGATTTCAATGCTGTCTCTTGAAACCACCAAATTTCACCTTTCAAGACTCAGTCTCATATTTATACCCAAATATTCCTGGCCTCGTCTAGAACAGTTCAATGCTCCATCTCTGCGGGTCGCTTTTTCAAGAAGCTGCCGAATTTCTCATATTTCTGGATCTCACAACGCCTTTTTCTCTTTACAAAAGTCTATCTCTAAGCTTTTTGGTCTAATTTACAATCAGATTGACAAAAATCTACGTTTCACGTTTCATGTTTGTTTGGAGGTATGCCAGCTCTCGACGTCGAATTTAGATATCTACTTCAGGCAACAAGCCAGTAAAAACACGCGCGAGAGTCGAATCCACTACAATAGGGCTGTTGATACTTTGTATATACGTATCAACTGATAGGGTTTACTAATCTAAAAATAGAAAAACAAGGGCTTGAAATATAGTACATGAATATAAGCGCCAAAGATATCAGACCGAATAGCTACGTGCAAGGGGAATGCTTCCCTCAAATTCCTTCGTCGGCTTCAGATCGCTGGGATACCAAATGAAGAAAACAACCATGACAATCGCCATCGGCACAGAGTCAAAGATATAAAGCGTCCACTCGTGTGACAAAGGGGTAGCCATCGTTTCCAAGGACATATTCGACGATGCGGAAAACTGAGCGAATAATAATTAAGGCACTAACAGCGTATAGCATGTACAGTAACTTCTTCCAGAGAATCCCGGGCAGGAGCGATTCCGGGGTAGGCGAGCGACGGATGCGTTTTTCAAAGATGATGGCTGTGAGCGCAAAAATTGAAAACGAAATAAGCTGGATTGCTAGTCCGGCAATGACTGCCACCTTTCCTCATGTAGCATATCCCAATACTGAGAGAGGTGAAGAATTGCCTTGGACGAGAAAAGACAAAACGTCGCCCCAGACAAAGGTCTTGGTCAAACGCGAGACACCAATGATGGAAAGTTGTTCTCCTCCGGTGCGACGAATGAGACGACCCTCGGTCATGTAAATGGAGGCGGCGAAGAGCGTAGGACTGAGTAGAATGAATATGTTTGCCAAGATATATGGCCCCATGCTGGTGGTATTACCATGCGCAACACAACGACCTATGTATCCTAGGATTTCAACTAGGTATGTAAATTAGTAAGAGTAAGTTCCCCGGAGTGTATACATACAGAAGCCACCTATAGTAAAAGCGATGCAAAACCATGTTCTCATCGTGAATAATTTCCAAGAATGAAGTCCAGTCAGAACCATGAATATAAACATAAAGATGACCGCCCCGGGCACTGATGGAACATAGTTCCAGAACTTATAGGAGCGAGAAACGATTTCATGCATACTTGGCAATCAATTGACTTGGTTTAAACCAAATTGAGGGAGGAAAGAAAAAAGAAAATGAGAAACCAAGAGGTAAGAGGTAATAATGAGTACACCGCCATCATGGTGAGTAGAAAAGATTTCCTTGAGAGATTTAAATACTTATCTTGAAAGCCATTCGAGTGCGGTATCTCTATACATATGTAAATAAATATATACGCGTATTTGATAGTGGGTCTCATCGGTCCTCTAGCATCAACCTACTATTTACCCTGGTTCGGAATACGCGTATAGGATTTGCCTTGAGAAAAAGAGCTGCCTGGGCTGATACTAGCTAGTATATGTGGCTTTTCATGATAGAATAGCCCTTTTATAACATTTTAAGAAATAGCCTGAATTGGCCAGGCCAGCCAGTTAGACCATTCCCCACCTAGATGCTGACTTATGAGGTTCACCAAAAACGCGCCACCATCCCTGCACATCCACATGTCACGACGAGAATGCACTGCGGCTCCAAAATATGCCAGAATCACCAAAGCATGCGGCTCTCTTCGTCTCAACAAGTCAGTGTATCCTTGGCATATCACCACAGGCCAAGCCACGATAGAATGGATGCTGGGCCTTCCTTGCATATTTGAATATGCTGCAGTAAAAACAGACTGCAGCGACGATATGGCTTGCTCACAACTGACAGCATCTTCCTGAGGGATGTCGGCTGATTCGATCAGATTTTGCAGTGGCGAGCAGAGCTCTCCCAGAGGCGAACCCCCAGGGAAAATAGTTTCGGCTTTTTGTAAAAGCGGCCTCAGAATACTCGTTTTCAGAATGTGCCATGAATCACTGGTAATTGCTCTGACTCCTTGATGTAAGTAGAGATACCGAACAAACTTGTCCATGAACGGCTCGAAATCAGTCTCCCGGAAAACAAAGGTTTTGCACATCTCATGTAGGCCGAGAATTGAAGAGAAAAGAAAAAGTGGAACGCAGGTTTCCTCGTTGACTTGAGGTTTCATCGCGTTGAGTATAGACAAAGCGTGCGTCTGCAGTTCAGTCGCCTGATGGAGATAGAAGGTTTCTTCGCTTGGGTTCAAGGTGCTCCGATGTATGGCAGCCAGGGCCAGGAGCTCGTTCATGAGATACGGAGCCCACACCGCCTCTTTGAAGAACTTCTGAAATGGGATGTGGACATCCCAAAAATCTAACCGAAATGATTCAAAAGTTTCTGTTGAGAGATGGTAGAAAAGACTGACGTGCTGCATATTCACCGCGCCGCGGTATTGTGTTTCTAGTTCTTGATGATCGCTCGGTCTAACTGCGGATGACTCGCTTTCAGCCACATATTGGCAGTCTCGGTCTGAGCTTGTGCAGTTTGAACAGATGGGCCTCTTTTCATCGCACTTTCCAGCCAGTCAGCAACCCCCTTCGGAGATGAGGGAGCTCAATACCTTCATATGGCGTCGCTTGCATTCTAGGCAGCCTTTGCGCGACTTGCGATGTGACCTACGAGGCATTTTCAAACATCCTAATCTGTTGAGAGCCACATTGTATCATTTGAGATAGCGACCTTGTTCGGTCGACGTTCCACTGTAAATTGGTCGGAAATCTTGTGTGCAAACAATGCAAACTTGAAATTTAGGGTTATTGAGGTCGAACTACATAGCAATTACAACAAATTTTATATTTAATTCATGTATAAGTACGCTAACTAGACAATACAGTTGATTTCTATGATATGTGTTATCTGTTTGGACTGGATGATTAGTGTTGAACCCAGTAAAAATGATTGTTGTTGAAAACGTTTACTACTCTATAGTAGTTTACCCTGAAATTTAAATATACCGTGAACATTCTCTGCATCAATTGATTAATTGATGGCTAGCTTCGCTCTTTAATTGACTTAAAAAATACTACTGGTGGGACTGAAAAACTAAAACTTGGCGACTTTCTGTAGTAGCAACACGGAAAATCACTGTTGGTTTCAAACGCAATCACAATGGCAGGTAAACTAATATTTACATGCCATTCAGAGATATGTGTATGCATATCCTGGAGATAATATTTATACATAGGGAGCCTATGTAGCATTTGCAGGTTGGCGGTAGACTAGACCATCGACTGTAGTGGTCAAGGTGCCATTCGCATAGAACTTGTTATTATTAACATCAATATCAAAGTGGAACCCATCAGGGCTCGTCACCTTGGAGCTATTACTGATGCCGATCGAATGCAAGTCTGAGAACCAGTCCACGTGAATCAGAGTCATATTTGGGTATGTCGCCGACACTTTCTCGGTGCCCATAATGAAGTTATCGCCATCGTCAGAGAAATCATTGTACGTGGCGAGGACAGTTTCGAGAGCAGTGCCAGCGCTGTTGGCAATAAAGGAAACCTCGGCGTGGCCGCTCACCTGGCCGATCAAGGTGAAATTGCCAAAGGGAGCAAGCGATTGGTCCGGGGATCTGCTTCCTGGAACATATGGTTGTCCCCAAGGCACGGTATCAGAAACCGGGTCCATAGGTGCCCACGGAATTGGCTCGCGGCTCGAAAGCGTTGCCATCATGAGCCGCACAGTGCGGTGACCCGGCGCAGTGGAGTTTGGACATGGTAACGGATTGCTTCCCCCGCAGTCGGGGGTTTGGACCAGACGTTGAAAGTAGGCAATCTTGGTCCCATCGAGAGAGAAACGCGGATCAGCGCCGCCGTTCCAGAGAGGGTCATTCACGCTCCCCGGTTGGCCATTCCCGCCGGCATTGACCTGCTGGCCTTGATAAGGGCGGATATCTTTGTCGTCACGGGTGCCGTGGCGCTCGAAAAGCCACGGCTGGAAGAATCGCCGGTGACCATTGTTTCGGATAGAAGAGATGGCCCCCGTGATCAAAGTGTCGACAAGAGGTGGCACGCTTCGCATCCCCGCCAGAAACATCATCCGGTCAGAGGTCGTGGTATCCATTATAACTACCCACTTGCCGTCCGAGGAAGTGTCGACGGGGTCGACGTACTCTGGGCCGTAGGTCACTCGGATCACCTCGCCGGTCTTGAGGCTGACCCCGAAGATATCGATATTGCAGGATTCTGCAGGGTACCCGAGGTAGGCGACCTGATCACCCTGACCACTCAAGCCCCGAGCCTCCCCCACCGAGATTGACTGCCTGTTGATTGTCAAGTGGCTCCCGTTGGCGGATAAAGGGGGCTTGCCTGTCGGATCGGATAGCAGTGTGACATTGACTAGGTCATATCGCGGTGTGAGGGGAGTCCCTGTCGTTGGCGCCGGATTGAACTGGAGTCGAGCAAAATAGGCAAATTGAGATACGGTGCCGGTAGTATAGGACATGGCATTGAAGAGCAAATGGACATCGTCAGGGTGCTTGCGCAGCTCCCGAATGGTGCCTCCAGAACCGTTACCATTTGGAGTGATATTCCACCGGATAGGATAGATATGAACCTTGTTCGGAGTACACTCCGGGCTGGCGAGTTGTGCGGTGCCGCAATCAATGATGTATGCTCCTGCGAGGACCCGGGTTCCATCAGTGAACGCCTGAGGATACTGGTAGTCCATCGTCGAGGTGAGGCCATACTGTTGATCAGCTGGAACTCCGCAGGTGATACATTTCCATGGATCCCCATTAGGGAAAAGCGTTCCATTCACACGGACGATGATCAGGTGGAGGCCGTTATAAATGCTGGCCGGGTCGGGAGCGACGGGAGCACCTGTGAAGACCAACGAGGCTGTGACATGATCCCCGTCCGGTAGAAAGTTTCCACTGACTAGATTGGAGGTCGTTGCACCTATGCAGCCCGTTCCATGTGGGTTGACCTTTTGTGTACAACCGCCTTCGGTCTCATCCTGAGTGACTGGGGGGAGGGGAAGCTCAATGACCTCAATGGGCTCGGGGTCTGGTGGGGATGAGACGGCAATCTTATTCTGCAAAGTGTAGGGCACTCTCTGGGCTGTTGCAGCCAGAAAGATGCCAGATAGAAATGCTGCCTTTAAGTGCATGGTCCTTGTAAGAGATGGGTTCAATACCCGTGGGCTCCCACGACCGATTTAAGCAACAGTCCATACGCTGGAAGTCCTGGAAGATCAGGCTGTAGGATTTAGTTATTGGCTTGGTGAGGTTGGCCGAGCATCCGCAGGGGAACGTCCGTATACCTATACGCGTATTTGCTCGCTCCGCAGATGATCGGCAAGAATAAGGATCCGGTTTTTTTTCCCCACCAAGATCAAATGATAGGTAGTATTCTACTAATAATTTAAAGTGAATAGAAAATATTACAAGAGAAATAGCTATATATTGTAAGCAATATTGTAAATGTTATAATATAAAAGATAATTATGGATAACCGGTGCAATTATCTGAATTACTAACCCAATTAATGAGTAACTTACAGATTGACACGCCCTGTCAGAGTATAGAAACAAGTAATCCTAAAACAAAGTGGCGTGACACCTTTTTAGTCTAGTGATTAGATTTCCAACACTCCCCTTAACCCTATTCTAAAGAGATTTCTCTCCTTTGCACTATTTGATTGAGGACCCTCTTCAGACCCTCACACTTGCAATTTAAAGGAAGCATTGACAAAATAATTATCTCATCAATGCCTGGCTGAGAGCATGCCACTTGCTATGAGAAGACTTTCTAAGTGAAGGTATTGTATGCTACTCGCCAAGAAATAAATAACGGATAATTAATTCCAGCCGTAGTTAAACCCGCGGAATGACAATACTGTTCTGCTTTACAATCTCTTCAAGAAGAGGTCGCATAAGAACCACATCCGCGGCGGATTGCGCGACATCAGTGCCTTCGTTCATGTGGACGCCGATTGTAGCCTGGGCAAGAGCAGCGGCACCATTCGTACCATCACCACAGAAAACAAAAATCAGTTACTTGTGATCTGTACCAATATCGAGGATCTTCTAGATATAGTCCTTCTTGTCGGTGGGCGAGCTTCAAGAACGACATTACCGTCAGGAATACTAAGCTTAGTTACCAAAGACTAAACAGCTCCATTATGGTCGCCAGAAACGACATGTACCAAGATGCCACACTTCTGCAAGATCTCAATCGTCTCCGCAGCGTCAGGCCAGAGTACATCTTCAAGACCATACACCGCTTATAACACAATTGTCGATCGTTAAGCAGAAGACAATGTACCCTTGAGCAAGCATTGGTTGAACAACTTCAAGTTCCAATAGGTTCAGCCAGCGAGAATTACCAGCTCGAAGTCTCCAGCCACTGAACGTTGTTTCAACGCCTTTACCAGTAAGACTCTTGGGCTCAAGAACAGTCGAAGCAATAACTCCAGCATCTTTGAGGTGAGCAGCCACAGAAACCGAGACTGAATGTCAACTGAATTCGATGAGGCCAAGAAGAAGCGGGAGGTTGTCAACGTTGACGCAGTCCTTCTTGATAGTGGTCTCGCGCCACTAATACAACCATTCCTAGCGTGTCGTCCCTGGCCTATCAAATTCCGGTGATATGGCCAGTTTCTAGCCTAGAGTTCCTCTATGAGGTCTCCGGAATAGTGAAAACACCCCGCAAAATGTAGCTATCTTGGAGGGTTTGGAATAACCGATTGTTGTTTCGTGAGCTGCCAATCCTTGGTTTCACCCATTACAAACTTCAAATGCAATCCCCATCGACCGTGTACGATGGTTCCGAATGAACTGTTCCCAGTGTGCATGCCGAATTATAGGCTATTATCGTAATATGTGACGTTACGTTAGCTTGAATATACTCGTCAAGTCGCGTCCTGCTTGGCTGTTCTTCTTGAGCCCAGCTGCTTAGCTTCATTGCTTCGGCGCAGTCTGAATAATCAATCCCATGGGACGTGCAATACCCCGTAGTGAAATCTGATGACCCAAAAAGTTGACTCTCTTCTTCATTTTTGGAAAAAGTAAAAGTCAAAAATCGAGTCGGAAGATAGGTCACATTCGCAGCCGGGTATACATATAGCCGTCCCCCATGAATGTAGTATGAGTTGGTGTTTGGACCACCCGCATTATCCTCAAGGCAAGGGAAGAGAATGGATTTATTGCCGCCTTCCTTGGCTGACACATCGCTGGTTAACATCATCATAAAATTGACCCCCGCCTGGTTGTTTTGGTTGGTGAATGCCACACATTTGTCGTTACTCAGTGTTTTTTAGTTCCCTCGTTCCAGATCGGAAACAAAATCAGACCAATGGTAATTCGCCACCAGCCCGCTGCCAGGATCACCTGGATTTATGCCGACGCAGTTTTCCACAGTGGGCGTACCGAGAACTCCGATATCAGCGACATCGAGGTCTTTCGACCCCAGAATTACATTGTAATAGTTTGAAGGTATCGACTTGAACATAATCGGGTTGTAACTGGTTTTCTGATTGGTTTCTGAAGTATTATCAACCCGGGACCGTGACACGGACATGGCATATCTTACATTAGATGAAATGGAGTCGCCGTGATCATAAGTACAAACCGCAGTGCAAGCCTAGACTTTGGAATCACAGACATATTCCTGATACTGGCAGAGCCAATATCGAGCCATTTGTGCTTCGCATGGGCCCTATCTATCTCCTGTCGAATCGGGGCAACGAGAGTTTGCATCGAGAAGTTACTCGCTGCTAAAATGATAGTACCTAGGATATTGATCAACAGATCCAAGACAGTAGTTCATCGATTTATTAAAGTGCAGTTTCCCTGGTGTACAACTGCAGTAGACGAAAAAGTCTTGATGTACGAGTATCGACTTGAAAGCCCAGCAGCAATTCCAACAAAGATTAGGTTAAGGACCAGGACCCCGGCTATTACTTCAGCGCAGCGAAAGACGCCTTGATTCCAGTATTTCTTCTCTGAGTCTGTTTCACTCGTGGAAGTCATGGCCGTACTCTCATCCTTCTGAGTATCTGTTTCTGACGGCATGGCATCGACGGGGTATTTGTTCTAGCCTTGGAGGCTGGGAGCTTTCTTGGAGGCAGAGGGAGGGGAAAATAAGGAAAAAGAAAAGAAAAGAGAGAAACTGAATCTCAAAAATGATCGGAAAGCTTGACACTAACGATTCTGGCAGAAAACATGATTGTATCGTGAATACGCGGTACCTTGGTTAAGGCACTGGTGTAGCAACCCTAAAAACTTCGTTGCGACGAATGAGGGTGGGATGGAGTGGACCCTTGTTAGGTACACCCATGGTTAATATCAGGTTGCTCATGAACGGGGTCTGGGAAATCATAGCGGTACCTCTTCCTGTTTTGTTTTCTTTTTCTTTTTGTTTTTCGTTTTTTTTCGTCGAAGCTTTCTATGTAGACTTGACCACCGGAATACTTGATATATAGTTTACATGCATTAACTGTGCTGTGTATTCTTCACAGCTGGTAACATTTCTCATTGACAACGAGTGTATGCATTAGACATACAAATATAGAACTTCTGACTCGCAACTGCCTACAGCCACGTCGTCTAATCTTAGCACGATAGTATGATTTGGCGCTGGGCCGTTCAGTTGGCTTTAGCGAATCACCGGGTTAAAAACGGCAGTTCCAACATCATTGGGCCGATACGAATTTACTATTAAATATCACGTACTTATAATATACTTCATACCCGTCTGAACATGCTCACAGATATGTACTTTCTACTCGAGGCTTCTTCGTACTCGTTACTATAGAAAATGGTGTCGGGCACTAATAAACTCAAAACCTCATCTATATAGATAACACCCGTTGCCTATCTCGGGGCCTTATTGGCTCGAGTACCCGTCACAGCTGCTAAAGACTTTTGAACAATGGTGCCCATGGTTCGGACACTGTGAAAGGGGTAATACTTGGTATCCTTGCGTGTCGACCTCGTACATCATCTCTAACTTAGGCGTATACTGTTTGGTAGTCATAAATTGTATTCTGGATAGCTTGACGGAGGCTAGCAAGGCGTCTATGGGCGGCATTGGTGTCTTTCTCAGCTTCATACCGACAATAATAGCGTTTTTTGGTCCGTCAAAACTAGATATGACTTGTATCTCGATCACGCAACCAGTTCTGTCCACAATATGTGGGCTGGGTACGCCAGGGTATTACCTCAGTCGGCCATTCCCGCTTTCCAGTACCAGCTTCGGTTTGCAAAAAGCTGTTAAAAATGAGAAAAGAGGACTAGGGAATGAAGACCAGTCTGGCGATGGAGTGACAGTTGAGGACAGATTATATGAAGCTATTGCTAATGCGAATTTGATTTATCTCCATTATGCTATCAGGTGGCTGTTCGATATTTAGATTCGTGTTTGGTGGTTCGCTTTTTCGCTTTATAATCGCGTTTGAGATTGGGGGGATGAAATATTCGTGGCGCCACAAAAACCGGAGAAATAATTCCGAGTCACATTTTTGCATTATCACCATTGTCACATTAACACAACTGGCATCATGTTTGCTGTCTACTTGTCCTTGAAGAATCCTTGGTTAGGTTTAGGTGTGCTATCATTTCTGTACATTATATAGATCAATTGATCATATTCAATCTAATCTCACACCAAGTTATCAGCAATGATGTATAAACAGATGATTGAAAAACCTATATTTCCAACTCTTACATATAGAATGCTAATTCCGCTTGATAAAGGCACATCGCCATTGATCTTAAATTCTCATCAGCATGTATGTAAAGCCGTGATTATATGCAGTGCTAGCATAATATTTCCATCTCAAGATATCCAGTTACCACAGCTTTCACACGGCTTGAGACTGTCATGTAGGGGCCGGTTACATTAATTATAATATATATAAGTTAATTTTAGATAAAGAGAAAAAAAAAGCAAGTGATATTTTAAATATAATAGAAATAATACAAGCGAAAAATACAAGCAGACACATCACACATACTACTACAGTGAACAAAGCAGTAATATTGCTACACGTCAACTGGTACCGAGTACAGTACACGCAGGAACTAGTTCCATGGACACAGGCCAACATGTGGCTAGCCGGCGGCCGCTAAGCAAGCGACATATGCAGGTCGCGTTGAATATGTCTCACCCGGCCAGCTTCAAGCAACAGATGATTACAACGCAGCAGTCAAGCACGGCGTACTCCGGACTCCGTCTTCACAGCATTAGAAAAATACAAATGAATTAGGCTACGGCAAACTCAAGCGATGACAAGCGCAGGCCCACCGTCTTCTCCGGCCCACCAATGGCAGTGAAGAGTTATATTTAACCTGCCCTAAGCCCCAACGGGCAGCCAACAGTCGCATTTAGACTTGCAGTAGGATGACGGTGTCACACAGCCTTAATACACTGTGGCGATGCTGATTGAATGCATTTCATTTTGCATTGAAAAATTCCCTTTTTTTTTTTTTTTTCCTTTTTTTGAATAAAATTAAAAACCAATAAATTTGTCAAGTCTTTTATTGACGTTCAGAGTACAAAGAGATCCACGTGACGCATCGCCCACGGTCCAGACCCCGCGTAATTACAATACGCGCCGGCGGCATGATTGGCCGGCCCGTTACCGGGTGGGGCCGTCTGTGGCCGCCCGTACGGTCGGTATCGGTAATTTATTACTCCTCTCAGTCGCAAACTCGGAGCGCCGATCGACTGGCTGAGGAGCGCTAACTGCAGCTAGCAGCCCATAGTCTGTTTGCCAGCGCGTTTTCAAGTTTTCATCTCGTCAATAATGCGATAGTAATGATGTCAGTGGACACTGGACACTGGAAAGCTTGACGAAGAGACCGTTTGGAACCAAAAAGAGAAAAAGCGGGCTGGTATTGAACCGACCCGTCACGACTCGGTACGGGCCCCCGGCTGCGAGAGGCTGGCTGCACCGTTGGTAATACGCTTACACGGGTACGGAGGCCTGGTCGGGTCTCAGTGTGGTCACGCTTTCCGCCCAAGCCTGCGCAAAAAGTGTCACATCCGCTCTTCTCTTTCGCTCTCCTCTTCGCATCCCCGTTGTCTTACGTCTTTACATCCCCTGTTGGCCTTCTTGTCTCCGTGCTCGCCACATACCATCTATTCCAACGTTGGAACTCGTCTACTCCAAAGTCAATACTGTCATCAATAATCTGTACACGCACCCATGAATCCACTCATCCTCAGTCGCCAATCGACCACTGACCCTGGCGACTGCCACTCCATTTGACCGTTGTCCGCCAACTTCCCCGGGCTGGCAGTCTGGTCCACTATCGCCAGTTGCAGATAGAATCGCATCGCAGTTCTTCTCTCAACATGGCGATATGGCCCTTTGGTCGCAAGGGCAAACGGCCCCGGAGTCAAATGAAGGCCTCCGATGCGGTCGACGGACGAGCGTCAATGCCGAGTGCTGCCTTGTCGCCCGTGCCTGAGCAGGGCCCCGTGGCCAGGAAGCCGTCGAGAAAGCGGTCGAAACGCGAGAAGCACAAAAGTACACCGTCTCGTGCCGTTGAACCACTGCCAACCACTGCCCAAAAAAGCGCCGATACTTCCGTGGGCTTTGCCTACAGCCTCGACAACCATACGTCTCTGTCGAGTATCGGACAGGACAATTTTTCCAGTCGTGCCACGCCGACCTTGAAGCGCTCCAGCACCACTAGTAAAGGCACATTGAAGAAGAGACTGAGCAAACGCTCTGCGCGGGAGCTGCAACGGGAGCAGGAAATCAGAGCCCTGAGCTCTTCACCTCCACCGAATCATCCCCATGCTGCTTTTGCCAATATGCCCAGTGCTTCGATTCGCCATGCGGATCGCCATTTTTCCAACCAAAGCCTTCCCATGGATTCTCGTTCGTCTCTGTCTGACCACTCCGACTCGTATACATACAAAGTCAACGCTCTTGCTGTTCTGGCGCCACGGCCGATCCTTCGCTGCAACGACAACTCCAAATATGGCCTGCCTCGCAGCCTCAACCCGTCTGCGACGTCGATGCGAAAAGATTTCAAGCTCGGTGAGGAGGACTATCATTCGAGACGAAGAATCGCCGAACTTGCCGACGATCTCGACGCTCCTGCGCTGAGAGAATTGATGGAGAGAGACCGTCGACGGCGAGAAAAGAAGCGCCAGGAGAACCAGGAAAGAATCCAGCGCCGATTACAACGGAGAGCTGAACGGGATCGCGAGCAAGAGAGAAACATGGCCACAAGCCCAACGATAGGCTTGACCGAGAACCTTGAGGATTTGCGCGGCAGAGACCGCACCCCATCTCCCGCAACATCCTCGAAACCACTTCCCACAGAGGCTGTTGTTGAACAACCCGGCTCATGGTTGCGCGGGTCTTCCAAAGAGAGCCAGCGCAAGAGCAACCGCTTCTCCGATATTTCGTCCCACGTAATTGGAAATATTGACGACCGGTCGATTCGAGCCGGCAAAATAGGCGAAGAGTCGACACGACAACACCAATCCCCGCCTCAAAACTTTAGTCCTCCACGAATCAACCACCTTGCTCCTGAATCGGCGTCTGACTTGTCAAAGTCGGAGAAACGCCTCTCAGACAACAGTGGCCGACGCATGGCTAGCTGGATGTCTTTCTTTACTCGCGGCAGCCCTCGTAGCAAAGCCTCGAGAGACCTTGACGCTCCATCTGATTTCTCTAACACATCCAGAGAATCATTTTCGAAAATTCCGTCGACCGGACCGGCTCACACCGCGGCCATCCCCATTCCCATCTCAGAGAGGAGCTTTTTGCGGGCTGGCACCAGCCACCGCTCACAGTCCAAATTTACCGAACACCTTGATTTCCCTATTTCCCCTCCCGACTCTCGCGTCCAATCTCCGATTCCCGTGCCGTTTGAACGCAGCACGAATATTTCGCCAGTGCACGAGTCGGCTGCTGATGTCAGTTCCCATCTGGTTAGTGGTGAAGCCAACCAGGTGGAAGACGCCGACCGTGCTTGGGACGACAACAGTGGCATGCTGTCGCAGTCGCTAGCCTCGATTGATTCCGAAGGGTCGTGGATGTCGGGCAAGTTTTTGCGCCGAATTTCGCAAAACACCAACAACACTGCGTGGCGAAGCAGTGCCGGAAAGGCTAGACTGCAGGAAACAAATGAGACCGACGACTTGGCCAGTGACGAGTATTTCGACGAGCTGGCCGAAGAACCCTTGGACAAACGCCATTCAGCGGCAGGGTTGCGCCGAGCAAGCAGCAGCGCGATGGGCCTTGAAACCGTTGACAGCGACCGGTCCCCGTCGCCGGATATTGAAGGCAAGAATGTCACGGAATCTTGGCGCGCAGGTGTGGCTCGAAAGCCAACAGTGGTCCGTCATGCAGCTACTCGGGCGCAGTCCAAGGAAATCGTGCTGACGGACATTGACATGCTCGACGCGTCAATGGACGAGAGCCCGATCAGCCCGGTGAGCCAGGACGACGAGGTTGAGATCCAGCGCGCCCACAGTGTTGACTATGGCCGCGGTCACAAGCATGCGCGGCAGATGAGTGCTGGCAGTGCTAGGTTGTTGGACATTCCGCCACGACCGTCAATGGACTCGACCAAGGAGTAATCTACGGACAGATAGACGTTGTTCTTTTGTCAGATCTTTGTATGCCATATCTTTTTATGTCAGAGATGGAGGAGGAGATGGCGTGTTGACCCCAGTTGAATCAGTCTTACATTCTTTCTACATTCTTGCAGCGGAGCCGAGGCCGAAAACGAAAAAAGAAAAAAAAGGAAAATCAGCAATGAAAAAAAGATGAAAAGCAGCGAAAAAAAAAAAAAAAAAAAAAAAAAAAAGGAAAAACAAGAAAAGAACAAAAAAAAAAGAGAAAAGGCAAAATTACATATGAACCATATATACTTCTTCGCTCCGCTGCAATTACTACCGACCATGACTGGCAAAACTGACGAGACGCGTTGATCTGACTCTTGACTCTGGGTTTCTTGTTGTATTAGATACCCTATCCCAATGTTCTATTTATTGCGTGTATATCAGGGGTAATATTGAGTTTTGCGTGTAATATTCGATTCCGTTGGCTGTATAGTGAATTTTTTTTTATTTTTCTTTATAATCTCTCACTTTTCATCAGTTACATGTATACAATAGCATACAACTGCATACAATAGTAAGCAGCACCATAACAGGACTGTAGAAGCAAAAGTCTAGACTCGGACGAGCTCGGCGATTGGTAAGCCGCAGCTGCCGAGCACGTCATTTGCCCACCGCCTGCTTCTTCCGGGCGGCAGAATCAGCTGTTCTCAAAACACTTTTGCAACTTGCCTCTCTCTAATTGTTTTGCCTCTCAATTGTGTCTCTTCCATGTCCTTCTAGTCTCGGACAACTAGCAAGACAAGCGCTGGCATCCAGCAGTAGAAGATTTATAAGATTATCAGAATCTGTAAATATGCGGTATGTTTGTTGTTTCGTCACGAATCTTCCATGAATCATCGCCTCGCCAATCAATGCAGTCGCGGCTCGCGGTGGCCATTCTGACTAATAACGTCACTCACTGCCCCTCCTCCCCTCCTCGTCTTTTTTATTTAAGCCCCCCGCTCTCTCTCTTTCTCAGCATCATTATCATATCATCCAACTGACATTCCCATTACTGTCAAGACCGGCCTCGCTGTCTCTGCGCCGCTTCGCTCTGTCGACTCCTTCATACCGCGCCTTTTCGTCGTCACCTTTGTACAACTTCCGCAACACACCTGCCACCATGGTCGTTAATGAAATCAAGGGGTGAGCTCCCCATCTTTTATTCTTTTTCTCTTCCCTTTTCCCACAATCAAAAGCTGACAAAAAGTAGCAAAGCCGAATTCGACGCACAAGTCCTGAAATCCGACAAACTCGTCCTCGTCGACGCCTTTGCCGAATGGTGCGGCCCTTGCAAGGCCATTGCGCCCGTTATCAACCGGCTCAGCGATGACGAACGGTTTAAGAATGATGTCAGCTTTGTCAAATTCGATGTCGATGACAGCCCCGACGTAGCCCAGGAGCTGGGGATCAGCGCGATGCCGACCTTTTTGTTTTTTAAGAATGGCGAGCAGGTGGATAAGGTGGTGGGTGCGGTACCGCAGGCGATCGAGGCTGCGATTTCGAAGAACCTATAAGCAGCAGCTAGGGCTTAGTGGAAATTTTGAGCATTGATGTATTTTATTAAGCTGATGAAGGAACAATCCATCACTTCTTCATAGATGAAACCATGCATCATCATCATCATCATCATCATCATTATTGCACTCGTAACATAATCCTATAGAAAGTTTTTGAAACTAAGAAGAACTGCTCTTCTCCCTCGCCTTGATCCCCGTTTTGTTCTCCGTATACACCTCATCCTTACTCAAATGCGTCTTGCGCATGAACAACGACGCCACCACCCCGACCACCGCAATGCACGTATACAGAATCCACAGATTGCGCAAACTCCATGCCCACGCGTCCCTCACCGCGCGGCGCTGCAGGGGATCCTGCAGCAAATCATTAATGAGCAGCACGCTCGCCGTCGCATCCTCGCCCGCAAAGACCTCAATTTCTTCGGCCGACAACCCCGCCGCACGTAGGACCGGTTTGCGCAGGACCATGCTGTTCTGAAACACCACGCCGCCGACCACAATCGACACGGCAGTCGCCAGGTTGCGCACAAAGCTGAGGGTGGCCGTGGCGCTGGCCGTGTCGGCCTGCGAGACGTTGGCCTGCAGCGCAATCACCGGCGCGGTAAACAGGCACCCAATCCCCAGGCCGGCGACGATTTGGTAGCAAATGACTTTGACGAGCGACGAGTCCGTCGAGAAATTGATGTAGAGGCCTGTCCCCAGCGCGGTGAACAGGCATCCAAATTGCAGCAGCTCGACGTAGCGCCCCGTGCGGTGGATGAGATAGCCGGTCAGCGCGCTGGTGAAGGCTTCGGTGAGCACGATGGGCAGCAGGAGAAGACCGGAGTGGATGGGCGAGGCTCCTTTGGTGGATTGGAAGTAGAAGGGGAGGTAGTATTCGCCGCCCATGAAGACCTGTCGTCGTCAGTAAGCACTTTTTTTTTTTCTATAAAAGGAAACGTACAGCCCCCTGGCAGAACGCAACCACAAAACTGGCCTTGTTCGACGTGGACCGAAACACCTCCAGCGGCATGAGCGGAAACCGGGCCAGCCTCTTCTCGCAGTAGATAAACACCAGACTCATCAAGCAGCCGGCCACAATCAAGCCAATTACCGTCGGCGAGCTCCACGCAAAGGCATCGCCGCCAAAGTTCAGCCCCAGCAGCAACATCAGCGTCATGCCCAGGATGGCCAGGCTGCCGGCCCAGTCAATCGCCCTAATCCCATCCATAAACGCCGTGCGCGGGTTGTGCACGTCCAGAAACAAAACCAGCAACGCAAAAGCCACGCCGCACACGGGCAGGTTGATCCAGTACGCCCATCGCCACGAGGCGCGCTCTGTCAACGCGCCGCCCATCAAGGGTCCAATGGCCCCCGCGAGCGCCCACATGAACTCGAGCAGGCCAAAGTACAGACTGCGATGGCGCACGCTGAACAGGTCCGAGATGGTGACCAGCACCAGCTGCATCAGCCCGCCGCCGGCCACGCCCTGGAACGCTCGCCCAACAATCATCATGGTCATGTCGCCTGCTTTGGCGCAGATGATGGACGAGACGAAAAACAGCGCCGTCGTCCCCAGAAGAATCGGCTTGCGGCCCCAAATGTCCGACAGATTCACCCAGATGTTGGCCCCGGCCGCGTTGGCCAGTAGATATGCGCCTCCGATCCAGACATAGCCTGCTGCAGAGTGCAGGTCGGCCACGATGGTTGGGAGGATGGTGGACACAATCGTCTGGTCGAGTGCTGCAATAAACAGGCTGAGCTGAGGGGGAGGATTAGGTTTTTGTTTCTTCTTCCTTTTCTTTCTTGGATGCTTACTGCGAGAGCGGTGAAAATTGCAACAACACGGAATTTCCCCCGTGCGACCTCGCCGTCTTCCACCTGCACTGCTGCTGGGTCTGCAGCCGCTGACATTCGAGACGAGACATGCGCCAGCTGGATTTCCTCCAGCGCGAGACCGGTTGGAGGGGACAGGGTGGTGGACGCTACATTTGATGCTGTTTGAACGTGAGATGCGGGGGGAGACATTTCTCAAACTCTCGACGCAATGCGGAGGTAACGCAGTCTGGTTACATTAACTTTTGACACTAAACGGTCGAGATAAGTCGATAATCGAGAATCCGACTAGTATATAAACTCGACAAGTACTAGTTAGGTACAATTAGATGACTCATTTTTCGCACAACAAATTGACGATCCACCTCGGAGTGGATTCCAGATCAGCCCCGAATTCCGAGCCTAGTCCGACAGGCAGACATGCAGATATAACATATAAATAACCATATAAACAATCAACACAATTGCGAATGAATTGCGAATGACTCACAATTGAAAAAAATGGCGCTTCCCCCAGGCTACTCCATCCACCCCGGCGTGCCCGATCTGGAAACATACATGCATCTCCGCACATCCACCGGCCTCACGCCGCCAAGCGCCGCCCAAGCCGCGGCCTCGATCCAGGGCGCCTGGTATGGCTGCCACATTGTCTACACACCCGACAACAATAATACCTCTCCTGAGACCGTCGCCATGGGCCGCATTGTCGGCGACGGCGGATGGTACTTTGTCATCGCCGACATGGCCGTCTCCAACGACCATCAGCGAAAAGGATTGGGGGATGCAATACTAAAGCATCTGCTACACAAAATCAAGACGACTGCGCCTGTGACGGACGGGTTTCCGCCGTTTATCAATTTGCTGGCGGATCCGCCGGGCAGGAAGTTGTATGAGAAGAATGGCTTTGAGTATACGGCGCCGCGGTCGTTGGGGATGGTTTACAAGGGGCCTTAGGTCTTGCGTCTTTGCTTTCTTGATGATTAGCCCAAAGACTTGCCTTTGATATGTTCCATGTAAATATATACTTCTTCTCCATCCGTGGGCCACCCATACACCTCAGGGACTGGTGCACGGCCTTTTAAGTAGCCGATTAATTGCATAGAGCGTCAAGGCCTCAGATATCTCTCGCAGTTGGCTCTATCATTTTTTAGGATTTGAACTATTGTTTATTATGGCCCTAGGATTTTATACTCTTGATGAGTAATTTTCGTCCGGTATAGGTGAACAAGCCCTGTAAGGAGTGAAGTAGGTTAATAGTAAGAAGCAGGAGTCGACTGGTGATGATGCGGGAAGAATTGCCAAATTAGGAAATCCGTGATAGAGCGTCCCTGCAACCTTTCTGCTTAAAGTGACTCCTCACGACCGCCTTTTTTTGCCACCCCGCCGAGCCGCATTGCTGTTGCCTTCCCTCACTTTTTCCTTCTTCTTCTCGTCTCCTCTATCACCAACATCAGATATCGACTGCTGCACCAAAAGACCAAAGGTCCCTTGGGCAGCCAATCTATCGCATATGGAGGCGCCAACCTCAGACGCTGGTCGACTCTTCTTCTCTTTTCTGTCTGCTCTCAACTGACCGCCTTGCTCAAAACAGCTGCTCCAGTCGTCATCCACCCCCTTCCGAAATGCAATCCCAATGTCGGAAGGGTAAGGAGCGGTCGTTCTTTACTTTTGACCCTGCCACTAAGATTTGCGTCTAGTGTGGCCAAAATGATGGATCTAGCAGTATCTGGGAGTTGCACAACTCATTACTTAAATTCTCTACAATAAATGGTTATTCGAGTATATCACAGCTTCGCCGGTCTAGCCAACTTCTCCACCTCTGCAAATCGGTAGTAAAACTCCAAACTCTGCGGATTCGCCAGGGTTCCTGACGGTTTGATCCGTTTCCCAGACACAATCTGCTTGACCGGCAGCTCGACTTTTTTCCCGTTGACGGTTGTCTACATCTGCATTAGCTTGGACACGCCCCACAAAAAAATAAAAGGAAGGAAGAATGAATGAGGCATACCGGTATCTCGGGCGTCTCAAAAATATACTTGGGCACATGCCGCCGACTCAGAGCCTTGCTAATCGCCGCTCTGATCCGCTCTATTAAAGGCTGAGTCAATTGTTGGCCCGGTTTCATGAGCAAAAACAAAAACACAGACTCGTCGAGGTCTTTCGGGCGTCTCTGCCCAATGCAAAGCGATTCCACTACTTCGCTGGCAAACTGCGTCTCGATCACGTTGTATATCTCGGCCGACCCAAACCGGATGCCGGAAGGGTTGAGCACGCCGTCGGAGCGGCCAAAGAAGGTGATTTGGTGGGTGATGGGGTGGATGGCGATGAAATCGCCGTGTGTCCATGCATCTGAATCAATCACTTCAAGTCAACGACATGTTAAAGTCATGTTTCAATGTTGTGGTCACTCACTGTTGAACCGTGCAAAGGACGCATCAAAGTACTTCTTCGGTCCGTCCTCGCCCCAAAAAGTAACCGGCATGCTCGGAAAAGCACCAGTAGCAACCAACTCGCCAGCCTCGCCATGCGGCACGGCCTTTCCATCAACACCTTGCAAGCCTTCGTCTACCTGGCCATAAACTTCAAGCGGGATACCCAGAGAAATACCCTGGCAGCCGCCCACATACAGCGGACTCAGCGGGTTTTCAATACCGAAACATCCGGCCAGATCAGTACCTCCAGAAATATTGGCGAGCTGGACGTGAGACGGGAATCCGTCGTCGTAGAACCATTCAAAGAGAGAGTCGGCCAGAACCATACCGGTACACGTCACGATGCGCAGGGGGCTCAAATCTGCGGTCTCGCGGGGGCTTATTCTCTGCTTTCGCAGTTCTTGAAGATAGCGTGGAGATGTTCCGAAATGCGTTGCCCTAGCAGTCTTGCATATTAGCAACTTACTTCAAGCTGGGAGTAGAATTGACAAACCGCTGGCGACCAAGTAATTGGATAAGAAATCGAGCATCCGGAGCAAACGGGCTGCCATCGTACAAAATGACTTTTGCGCCTGTAACCAAACTGGACACACACACGAGATACATAATCCATCCTGTTGTTGTATACTGCAGGATTGTGCTATCGGGCCCCATGTCCCGGTGTAGCCTCCCTTCTTTGCTCGTGGTAATCAAAATCCCGCCTGTAGAGTGCACAATGCATTTCGGCTGGCCTGTGGTTCCGGACGAGTACACAATCAGAAACGGATCGCGAAAGCCAACGCGCACGAATTCTAACTTGTCAGACGGAGCTTTGGCCAGGAAGCTCTCCAGAGATTGAGTCCGGGGTACGTTGGATATGTCATTTGGCCGCCCCCGAAATCGGGGGATTGCAACAGCGCCCTGGAATTCAGAGACAGCGTGCATTCCCCGCACAACCTGCGCAATCTTGGAGCGGAGGTCGATTACTTTGCCCTTGTAAATTGCAGAGTCTTCCATAAACAGCCATCGCGGCTTGATTTGGGTCAGTCTGTCCAATATACCTCGCGATCCCGTGTCAGACGAGGTCGTCGAGATCAACGCGCCCAACGCCGCCGTGGCGAGGAAGAGAACCATGCATTCTACGCTGTTGCTTGCCACAACAGCCACGCGGTCACCCCTCGTCACTCCTGCTGCTTTAAGTGCTTGAGAAAAGTGGCCGACTTTTCGTCGTAGTTCGCCCCAGGTGATGTCGCGGGGTGGCTGGATGTTGCTCTCGACGACCTCGTGCACGGCGACCTTGGAATCTTCTTTTCCGGCCGTCGAGCGAGAGCCCTTCGAGTCTGGAGTGAAAAGGATGTTTTCGGTAAAGTTCAACCGCACACCTGTGAACCAGTCCGGGTTCTGTTGTATTGGAACGGGTTCGTTGACTGCAGTTGTGTACTGCCCTTCATGGATGAGTGGGAGTTGTTCCCATACGAAGCTCCAGAACTCGGAGCGATTCTTTATCGACCACTGATACAGCTCGTTGTAGTTCTGCAATCATAATCAGCTTTACCATATCCTAGAAAAAAAGAGAACCGTTTCTTACAGCGAGTTTGACTCCCTTGGTGTTCTCGAGTCGTGATTTGAATATGCCCATTTGCGTTGACTCGGGGCTGGGATGCTCCCAGAGCTTACGCGGGACGTCGACTTGGGCTGCCATTTTTGGGTTCTAATTTTTTTTAGGCACGGGACAAGAGGAAAAAACCTCAAAGGAATACATATTGTTTAATATTTATTCCAGAGACTTGTTTATGCCTCGGGGTTCTTCGGGCCGACCAAAGCGGGTTTGCGGGGAAAGCCCCGTAAACTTTAAAGTATATAAATAGGATAGGTCCCGCAGCACCGGAAACTCGGAGATAGTTTGGTCAACTGATACTCTAACAAGTCGAAGTTGTATCAGACATGTAACACCAGTGGTAGACTGGTGACAGGTCTAAATCCAACGTCCATATCAATCGGGTCAAAATCACACTTTGATATATCCGAAAAGCACGTCTCCTCCAGTACCGCAAAAAATCAAAAAGGACGTAATTGTACCGCTCTGACATGTCCATCATACTGTCCTTCTTTATACTGACGTGTTTGAGCTTTTGCATAAAAGTATCGACAAAGGGGTCAGGAGATGCTCATGAGACTTCATTGCAGGCGCGGAGAATGTCCTGCTTCTGTCGACTGAATCCATAGTCCCATTAATTGATGGCGAGCTGAAATGTATAGTCAAGTCACATATACACGCGAGCCCTTCAGACCTGCAGCTTACAGGGGAGAGGCTAAGTGCTGGTTGAAAATTCATGTTCAATTATATCTGTATTAGTAAAGTGCTCAACTGATCGGTTGATACTCTATAAAGTCTAAAAAATAGTCACACGCCGCGCGATAAGGTCTTTATTGTGCTGGCACATCACCAACAAGCTGCTGTCGTCAATCACGACCTCTCCAGCCCAATGGCAGTCCTCTTGCACCAGCGTCTTTTCGCCCCAGCTGACTCCTCCATCGGTACTGGTGACAACCTTGACATTAGGCTGATCAGCGTCTCTGTTGTCTTCCCACGTTGAGAAGCTGGCAACAAGAGTCTTTCCAACGAGCACAACTTGCGGCGCTGCCTCGGTGGGTCTCCCAGAGCCCTTGTAAACGCTGCCGCGCTCTTTACTCCAGGTGTTTCCATCGTCAGACGATGTGATTGAGGTGATGCCAGTGTTATCTGCAAGGCTCTCAAACACAGCAATCAGGTTTTCAGAACCCGGGGCAAGTCGAGCAACCCCCAGCATTCCGTCGCGCTTCTGGATGTCACCCCCGGAAATTATTGTTTCGTTTTCCCAGGTTTTGCCGGCGTCGGTGGAATGGATCAAGCTGCTGTCCTGGTCCCGGCCATCGGTTCTCGTTTCGCGAGAGAAGAAAAGCATCAAATCACCGTTTAGCTTGTCCATGACAAACGGCTCCCAAATTCCAAGGCCCGTCGTGTTGGTTGTTGCAACAGTGCTCAGATATTCCCATGTCTTTCCCATATCGTCAGAATAGTAAACAAGCATGATATGCTTTACATAGTGGTTTGTCTCCACATCACGCTTATGGTTACGAAAAGCCATGAGGATGCGGTCCGAGTCTGGCAGTTGGTGCAGATAACAGTTATCCAATCCGTGCGTTGCTTGGTCCTCAAAGGTGGCATTGCCCCAACTGTTCCAGCTTGTGCCGTTGTCAGTAGACTGCACCACGTTGAGCCCGATTTGAGTGCCGCGTTTTGCGGTATAACATCCTAGCAGAGTGCCGTCGCTGAGGTATGTTGCGCGTGGATAGGTGCCGTTCGTGCCCATCAGGCTGGCATGGCCGTCGACTTGGACGCTGCGCTTGAATACATGGGGAGTTGCGACGGCAAAATGACAGGTAAGAAAAGAAAGAAGAGAAAGAATTGCAAAGGAAAACCGAATGGAAGCCATGTCTTCAGTTCTAGGTATTTGATGTGATTCTACATGAGAAATATCGGACGCAACTTTTTGAGTTCTTATACTTTTATCGGCCCTTAAAAATTAATGATTCGTTGTAATTGATCCAATACGAATATACTTGTGTGATGCTATATTTATAGTACTGGCGGCCGTTTTTCCCCGAAGCGGAAGAGCTGAGTATCATGGTGTCAGCAACCCTAACTCTGATTGAGCCCGCCCAGAACTTGCCAAGAGATCTTTCTGCAACCCAAGCCAAGCTAGTTGGTCAAAACTGAGCTTTAGGCCTCGTTTCAGCCTATAGAGATCCTCTTTCCCAGCCGTGGAAGCACTGGAAATACGGTCCAAGAGTGTAGATCACTTGACGACAGTCTGCACTGACTCTGCAGCCGCCAAGAAGCTGAATGTTGATTATTAAGATTCAATGTTATCTTCTCGGAAATATACCTGGCGAAGCCTAAAACTATCCTATATCTATATTTTGTGCAGCCTGATGTGACTAATTGATGATACTTAGATTGACGTATAAAGGGAGGATAAGGTTTTATCGTCTAACTTGTTGGTCAGTATCGAGCTCATCTTTGGTCAATTGATGATGATAATTGATAGAAACCCCTGTCGTTTGAACTTATCAATGTTAAAAATAAAGGGATTGAGTCTGTTGGTTTATGTTAATGGGTACCAGTTCATATTTATTGATGAATGGCATAGTTTCCTGTTATTCGATCAGCAAACAATGAGGTTCTTAGATTGGACTAACAAGTCAGTCATGCCCGAGACATAGCTTGTCGGTAAAATAATGTTTATTCTAGCTGGCTGCCGGCTCCTGCAGACGCTCCGTTTCTGTCATGTGTAAGTACCACACTATCTGACTCAGAATTTTGTGGATCTAACTTTCTCTATCTAGTGCGCTTGTATGGCCCAACAGAAGACCTGCAGAACGGCAACTGGGAGTATCCTGCGATTTCAAAGGGGGGTGCCATTGTTGCCTAATTACGGCAAAACGCCAGTATAAATGATAGAAGTTTCATGGCTTATCCTGTTCATATGGGTATCTTTCAATTGATCAATCGATACATTCATATACGCTTATCTCCAGTGGTGTATATTATATATATTAAATAGTAGATACTTTTATAGACATGTCAAATTACTCTTCATGTTCAATCTCCTCCTGTTTCCTAGAAAGCCTCACATTGGATAACCCTCTCGCCAGTTTGCTCATCTGAACCGGATCACGCCCCAAAAGCGCGTACAGACGGTCGATATCCCGACCAAGCCCAACATCATCGGCAGTGTCCAGGCTGCGAGGGTCGATCGTCGGTGCGAGGACGGGCCACACAGCCTGTGCGTCATCGCAGAACAACTCGACAGCTACGTCGCCGAATCCTTTGATTTCGCGGATTAGTTGGCGGATGTGGGCCGGCTTGTGCTCTGCTTTTTGGAGGAGGTTGTTGAGATCGCCGTCTAGACCACTTGCTTTAGTAAATAAATTCTTTATGAGAATACAGGAATACAGAGGGAATGGTACCGTATTTTTGAATTACCAAATTCGCCAACTCATTCAGCTTCGTTGCTGTGGATTCATCGTATCGGCTATATCCCGCCTCCGAAAGGACCTTGACCTTGTCATCCCAGGAAGCTTCGGACAGGGTTTTGATATCGTGATAGCCGGCATCAATCACTCCCACAGCAGCCTTTTCTGCGAGATGGTGTGAGATTCTGGCTGATTTAAGCATTGAATGAATGACTAGTGCAAGAAGAGTCTCAGGGGTGGGCTTCAGGGGCTCTTTCACCGCCATTCCTGCCAGAGGAAGACTGCCGTACTCGTCTATGGTTTTGTTGATTTTGTGGATAGCGGTATCTTTTGAAGATTCATGTTTTGGAATTGAATCCTTTTCTGCCTCTTCCCGAGCAGCCTTTCTGGGAGGTGGTTGCTCGGTCTGGGAAGACGGAGACTGGCCGTCGACTCCGACCGGTGCTTGGGTCTCATTTTCGTCGCGTTTACGTTTAGCAGGGTCATCTCTTTCCTCAGTTGGTTTATTTGGTTTGGTTTGAGCGGTGTCATTGACAGTCTTGGTTTCGATCTGGTTCTTTGAGTCTTGTTTCTCTGAGTCTTTCTCTGCTGCTGGCTTGGGAGCGGCTTTTGAGTGGCTGGCCGTGGAGACCTCTCCAGAGCGTGTCTGAACCATTTTTCTTTCTTTCGTTTTTTTGAGGTGATTAATTGAGAGTGATGCAATTTTTTCTGGTGTAAATTGAGATTAGCATTTGATATACCCCTCTGAAATTTCACATGGTGACGTCGTAATGATACGCAGTCATTGAGTAGATTTGTGGAGCAGAAAAATTTTGCACGCGGAGGACCCAGACTTCTGGCCAGTATTAGTAAATTCCTAGAATCCCACAACCCCTAATACATGTATATGTACTAGAAGAAAAGAGTAGGGCTGACAGATGATACATATACAACTAAAAACAGACGAAGACTTCCGTAAGGGGTTAGATCGGCATCTACAAAGCGCGCTGATTCGCCGAGAGACAAAAAATACCCAATTGGGTAATTCACTACAATCCGATAATTCTATCTGTACATGTTACATGTATAGGACAGTAATCCATTCGTCTGGTCATGTCGAGGCTATTCAGATCCACGGTCGATTGTTTAACAAAGAACAATAATGAGGTCATGGCTAGTTGCGTATCTGTCCCTGACTGTGAATAAGCATTGATGCCTGAACAGCCACATCATAGACTCTAGGCAAGCTGTTACTTATTATCGAGGTAGAGCAATAAATTATCAATTGATTGCCAGCTTTTGAAACAACGGACGTGTCTCTACTTTTCGTCTATTGTGTCAGCACGAGCTCTTGCAGCATCTCACTCCAGCAACTTTTAAAAAAAAAGGTTGTTACTCATTTCTGCTACTCAGTTATACCATTCTCTTTACTCCAGGTAAACACTCACAAACAGCAAAAATAGAAAATAGAGAAAGCACCTATAGCCCTATTAATATCTCATCCTATTTCGTCCGGCAGAACTCCACCGCCTGGGCCGCCCGCCAATCAGGCGCCCGGGGAGTGTCCACAGTGTTGTCGGTAAGCCCGGCCGGCTCGCTTCTTTGTCGCTTCTCCTTGCATGCCCCGACCCGATTTCCCTGGCTCTCCCTTGTTGTTCTCCTGTCCCTTTGCTTTTTGTTGGCTTCGTTAATATTTAATATTCTTTACCCTGCTGCTCTGCCCGCAAAGAAGAATCCCCCTCGTTGCATCCGCATCCTGCCAAATGAGGGAGATTCTTCGATGCAGCAGCAACCATCATCATCATGGCTGATGTGCCGCTGAACCGCGACAGGATCGTGCCTGTCATGGCCGCCCGCAAACCCTCGACCAGAGCAAAGTCGGCCTCGCCTGCGCCCCAGCCTGCCCCCAGGCGGACCACGCGCTCGCAGACCAAGCTGCTTGGTCTGGACAATGTCGACGTCAACCTGAAAACCCTCGCCGATCGCGGCCTGTATGCTCACGAGACCAAGGGTGACGGTACGTCGGCCTCTTTTGACTCCGTTTATGCCGTTTATTTATATAAGCATTCTTTTCCATAGCATTAATACTCATACTTTATTATAGGGAATTGCTTGTATTATGCCTTGTCTGACCAAATGTACGGCAATTTCGACCACGCCACCGAGATACGCGACAGTCTGGCGTCACACATGGAGGCCCACCGCGAGTACTTTGCCCAATTTGCCGTCGTGGGAGGAGGCGAGCGTCGCTCCAAACGCGCCATACCCCGGAGAACAAGGCCCCCGGTCATGAGCCCGTCGCCGACGCCCACCGAGATCGAAGACGCGTTTCAAGACATGGTCACCCGCACCGCGACCGACTATGTCTGGGGAGGTGCCGAGGAGATCCAGGCCTGTTGCCAGTATTACCGACGCGACATTAAAGTGTATAGCGAGCATAATGTCCAGGATTTTCGAGCCTGGGATGCTCCGGAAAGTGAACGACGCGACACGCTGCATTTGGCCTATGCGGTAAGACGTGCTTTCGTTTACCACGTGTATAATTTACTGACTGCTCAAAGAATAATGTCCATTACTCGTCAGTACGGAATGTGGATGGACCTCACGAGGGCATGCCTAGTGTATGTCCCAAAGAGCCGGCCGAGGAGAACCCGGTCTTTGTTGACCTCGAAATTGCTACACCCTGGAAAATATCGTGTATCCAAGAGGGATTAGGAGGCCAGTACAATCACGACACGATAGTCGAAATGCTCCGCCGATGTCGCGGAAACATTGACCGAGCGTTTGCCAACTTGCTCGATGAAGAATCCTCGACGTCTTCAACAACATCCTCCTCGGCATCAGCCACATCCTCCCAGTCTTCTGTCACGACCATGGCTAGTTCATCCAAAGATGAACGACCATTTCCTAGTGTCCTGCAGGCCACATTCAAACCGCGTCTGGCATCTTCTCGATCTTCTTCTCGTCACAGCACTGCTAGCAAGCGCTCTGCCGACGATAGTGATGACGAAGGTGGCCCTATTCTTGGAAGACGCCAGCGAGGCCGAGAGCAGAAACGCCGCATCTTGCCCAAAGTGACAGTGGGCATCAACATTGGTGATCAGGAAAAGCCGGATCTCGTGTCTCTGCGGCTGCGGGTTGGTTCGGATGCAGAAGCCAAGCAAGCCAGCCCTTCTCCTGCGGACGAAATCCCACCGCAGCAGCCAGAACAGCCAGGGCAGCGAGAGCAGCCCGACCAGAGCCGAAAGTTGCGGCCACGCCGACCCAATAATCCTATTCCTGTTGACCGGAAAACCCGCTCTGCCTCTTCTGCCACTTCAACCGAGACGGAAGTGAATGCAGAAGTGAAAGTAGAAGAGTAGATGGCGATTTTACTCCTTGTTAGTCAAACGATTTGTGCGATGCCTTGTGACGACGATATGAGCATATTCTTGGGCGTTTGTCAGCATTTTTAGGCGGCAACCAGCATCCTGCATGGCAAGGCGTTTGGTGTTATTTTTATTTATTTTCTTTTTGGCTAAATCAGTCAATTTCCTTTTTCTTGTCAGAGCGTGACTGTGTTGTACATAGGATAGAGGCTGAGCCTCCAGTCTGCCATCTACCAAGTATCCATGGAGCATGGAAGAATTGAAGACCAATTTCAATCAGGATATCAGCAGTAGCTTTATCTTATTCGAGAACAGCTACCATGTAACGGTTGTGATGAATCGAGTCAGCATGTGGACTTGATATCGGATGTGATGTGTCTTGTATGTCTTGATCATCCACAATATTGACTGTTAACAGCATCAATTTTTATATACTAGCAGACTAATCACATCGACTGAAAGCAGTTAAAAGTTTTTAGCAAAAGTTTTTATTCTCAAACCAAGTCCATGATAATCTCCCCCCTCTTCCCCAGATCCGACCTCATAAGACTCCTCTTCCCAGCCCAGCAGCTATGACCAGACTTGGCCAATTCTTCCGTCAACGTTCGTATCCGCTCACAAACCCATTTATGATCCTTATCCCTGGTGTTGCTCAGCAATTGTGCTTGGAACAGTTTTATCCTCGTCGGGAATATTTCCAAGCGGATAGGCGTGAGTTTGGATGAAACAGCAGCAGCAGACTCCCTTTGATTCCCTGATGGACTGTCTTCACGTACAGCAACACGATAAACGGCGCCGAGATCATTCCGGTATTCGGCATTGACGGCATAGTCATCTACGAAGTCGCCGCACCCGTAAATGATCACCTTCCCCGGCGCCGGACACTCGACGCCCTGGATGTGATGCGACGAATGGCCATGGACAATATCAATACCGCATTCAAAGACCAGGAAATGCGCCATTGAGCGGATCTTGTCCGCGGGATGCCAGGAGTAATTCGGGCCCCAGTGGATAGAGAATATTTTCAGCGACAGCCCACCACTAGATACACCGCCGTCTGATGTTGATGGTGAAGACGAGGAGGAGTACTTCTCAACAACCCGTCTAAGATGCGCCTTGGACTTTTCCGAATAATCAATCAGATGAAACATGGGCACATTATTCCACATCAACGGATGATCACTGGCCGCATAGACATGCACGATATGTTTCTTGCGGCGCTCCTCGCGATCCTCAGTCGACAGCGCAGCCGGCCGTCCACCCTGTTTCACACCCCCCTGTGCCCTGCTCCTAGGCACTTCCAATATCGCTGGCGATATCGCCTCTTGCGTGGTTTCGCCAGCGCCCGCAATGCCCACTCGCGCAGCTTTCGTGTACGGCGTATCGTTCTTGAGCGTCCACGCCGTTTCAACAAGCCCCTCCGTGCCAAAATCCATCGTGTGGTTATTCGCCAAACTCGCAAAATCGATGTGTGCGGCAGCCAGGATTTCACGCACATTGGCTGGATGCATGCGATAATTGAAGGCTTTTCCCGGCCATGCTTCGTTGTTTGTCGTGACTGATGTCTCGAGGTTGATCAGGTTCAGATGGGCTTCAGCAAACAGGGGAAGAGTCGAGCCCCAGGGGCTGGCTGGTGAGTATGACTGTAAATGCGGGAAACACGCGACAAAGGATTCGGCGTGGGATTGGTCTTCGGCGTTGTCGACGTGCGTTGGAAAAAGTTGATCGATGAGTCGGCCAAGCATGACGTCGCCGGTGAAGTTGAGGGTGAATTCGGGCTCCATTTTTTTATTCCCCCCGGTGGATGGAGTATACACATTGCTTAATTAATCTACAGGATGATAGAAAATGTTGAAGTGGTGGAAAGAGAAAAACATGCTTCAAATGCTGTTCATTTAACTTCATGATGACATACATATTCCGTAAACAACCAACCCAGCTTTTGCCCCCTCACACTCCTCGCACCGCTGAAACCAAACAAGAAAAGAAACCAGGTTTAAAACAATGGCCAAATTATAGTAATAAAGATTAAAACAAACTCCATTCATGGGAGCGTACTAGTTATCCAGTTAGCCTACTGCAAGGCACCAGCACCCCCGGGTATAATCTAAGTAGTGTAAAAGGCCGCAAAACACATCGTGATAGTCGTATGCTGGGAGGAAACTCATGATTATCTCTCAAGCTCCGCCAATTCTCGTTCCTTGGCCTTGAGAGCCTCCCGCATTTGCTCAGCCTCGCGCTGGAGCTGCGACCGACGATCAAGCCTGACATAAGAATCTGGCTGACCAGGAGAAGGCAATGGCGAGCCCGAATGCAGCGGTGGCGAGTGCCGGTATCCAGTCATTTTGGATTCGTCCGCTCCTGCTCCCTGATTCAGAATCGAGGAAATCGGACTAAGACGGGCCGGAGGAGTAAGGTTGGCTTGCGACATGATCGGAGGAAGTTGGTTGGAAGGCTCGATGGGCGCCAGTATCTCTCCGTCTCTATGACCCGGTGTGGACCCGGGCGAATGGGACTGGCGAGGGAAGGTTGATTGCAACTCGGGTAGCCGGGGACCAGAGTGGTGAGGACCAGTCGTCGCCTTTGAATTGTATCCAGTAAAGTCAACCGGAGGAGGAGCCAACATCGGTCGGTCAGACATATGTGCAAGAGCTGCAGGTCGGGTTTCGGGCGAGACAGAAGAACCCTCTGATGACTGTGTCATACCACTGGGGGAGTGGTCACGCATCGCAGGCACGACTCGTTTCCTTCGTTTGATAACTGATTTCTTCATCGTGGTGGGTCGATAGCATCCGTGAAGCTTGTAATACAGACCTAAACATTATCAGCTCATGAACTCCACTATTTCAAGTCTAGCCAAACTTACCACATGCATTGCAGATGGGATGTCCGCTCTCATCGCGTCGCCAAAGAGGTGTCACTGTTGTACCACAGTTCTGACAGGCAACTAATAGGTCACCATTCTCATTTCCTCCCGAGACAGGTTCCAGTGGGCTAGATTTTGTCTTTTCTGTATCGGCAGAGAGCTGACGATACACATTTTGCGTCGCTGGTACTGCTGCTCGTGAAGCTGCTTTATAGACCCGGTTGTTGTACGCCGGGCATCCCTCGCAGCCTTCGGCACCGCCTGTTCCATTACAGTTCCCGCCGCCGGGACACGATCCCACAGATCTGCAGGCAGTTGCTGGTGGCGTGGTCGCCTTTTCTGAAGACACAGGGTGTGCGTCTGGATCCGCATCGCCGCCAGATGCTACCTGAGATCGAGGACGGTTGCGTTTTGTCGGCCGGTGGACATTCCGCGCCTTTAAGTATAATCCACATGCATTACAGATCATAGCACCAGTGGGTGACCTTCGCCAAAGAGGCGTACTCTTCGTGCCGCAGTTACTACTCACTTGTCAGTCTCGGTAGGTCTTTCAACAACGAGCTTAATCCCGTACCTGCACGAATGGCCTAAAAAGTGGGCATCCCGGTTTGTAGACGGTTTTGGTGAGCGCCGCGGTCCAGCGGAGCCGTTTTCAGATGGTTCCCTGCCAGCCAGGGGCTGATCTGGTGTCATATCCATCGAGTCTGAGATGTGCATGTTGGCAGTTTGCCAACCTTCATACCTACCTCCTCTGCGGTGTTCTGCGATGAGTGTGCAAGGTCTGGCGCACGCAGCACACACGTTTGATTCTTCCACAAGCACTGTATTGCAAACAAGACTTTGACAAATGACCACTGGCAAATCGAGTATGCGGCGAAACCTCTCCCTTGTTCAGGAAACCTGGGCGATTCACACCAAGGGAGCCTTAACACCGATATCGCCGTTCTTCAACCCTGAGTTACGAAATCAACAGTATAGCACGATTCGACGGTAGAGAGCTGATCAGAGCGACCAGAGCGATCAAATTCGGAGAAACTTGTAGTCGAAAAGACTGGAAGTGTGGGACGACGAAGGTCTGGGGAGTCGGTGAGTGGCGTTGGTGGCCGGTGACGAGGCGGCGGCAGCTGACGGCAGGCGCGGTCGAAAGTCTGCGAGCGCTGCGACCCTACGAATAGCGAGGCGAATTCCTGTTTGACTGCTGTCCCAAAGCAGGCAGAAACAGCGCGTTTAGGTGTGAAAGGAATTTCTGGAAACACGGGGAACGCTGGTTTTGTTCTTGCAGTATGTCTTGGCAGAACCGGGGGTGGGCTGGTCTTGACAAATCAACAATCAGCCGCAACAAGATGATGCGATATGGAACGAGTATGACTATGATAACGAATAGGGTGGTCTTGATTATTATCTCGCACGTAGGATAAGGCGTGTGCGTGTGCGTGTGTCCATCCAGCCTAGGACATGCACGTACTCCGGAGTAGAGCAGGGATCCAGAGGCTTAGTGCAGGCAGACAGTTGAACCGCGACAACTGGGACTTGGAAGTTGGGACTCGGAGAAGTGCGTGCACGTGGAGTGAGAGAGCGTGCTTTGACAGTTACTGCATCGACCTTCCTCGCTTGAGCAATAATAATAGCAAAGAATACTAAGATGACAACGACAAAGACAGCGACAACCTCAAAAGAGATGACGCCAGGATTGGCGCGAGTTTAATCTGGCCGGAGCTGCTGGGACGCAGTGAGCGCATGCTTGTTGCTAATCCCTCGCCTTCTATTGGACGCGCTGCCCCAACGTTGCCCCACCTGAACCGTGCTATACTTGCGACTTTTTGCATTTCTATTGGCTGAATGGGCCGCACAGCTGGAGCTTACCAAGGGGAGAAAGTCGCGCCTTCCGATTGGCTTGCAGGGCGGATTGAGCTAGTCAGCAGTATTAACTGCAGTCTTATTGGCTCTTGGACTGGGCCCCACTCGAAGCGACGCCCCGAAAGTCTCGCCGCACTTTGTTCCGCTCGTTCCTGCCATAATCGCCATTAATTAATAATATTAGCTCTGGATCTATATCCAGATACCATTATTCAGGCATCACATGCATCTCAGCCAGGTGCAGCTACGCTAAGTGCGACATTGCACTTTATCAATCACTCCCGACTCGCGTTGTCGTGGAAACATTGGCCATCACCATGTTTTTATAGACGCACTTAGTGATGCACCGCCATGAGGACCTCGAATGGCTGCTGGACCTGCCGGCTTCGGCGCAAAAAATGCGACGAAACCTATCCTGTATGTGCTGTCTGCAGGGCTCTTGATATTACATGCCACTACCAGGATGAGAAACCGGAGTGGATGGACGCCGGCGTAAAGCAGGATGAGATGGCCGAGTGCATCAAGCGCGAGGTCAAGGAGAAGGCCCGTCTTCGCCGCGAAGGAGGATATCAAATCCAAACCTCCAACGAATCGATGGAGATAACTCAACATTCGCCTAACGAACGGACTTGCCCGGTATCAAACCTTCTAGAACCAAGTCTAGAGCCGCCTCCTCTCTGGCTTCAACACGGGGCTGGCAACATGTATAGCGGCCAGGGCGCCTCCGAGAACTTGACTCTCAACCGGTCTGAAGCCGTGCTCTTCACTTTTTACCTCGAAACCTTGTTTCCCTTCCTCTTCCCGTTTTACCGGCCGTCGTACCTTCAAGGCGGAAGAGCCTGGATTTTGGAGATGATTGTAAGCAGACCCGTAGTGCGGCAGGCCGTCCTATGTCAGAGCGTCTATTTCTTTTCTCTTGCCCAAGGCACAGCGGCCGATTGCGAGTTAGACTGGGAGAAAGTGCTCACCCAGACTGGCGATGCCTTTGGCGTCTTGAGACAGGCCCTGCAGGTGATTGACGGTTCAGGCATTGCAGAGCATTTGCACGGCGCCGTACGGATCATGTCAAGCATCATGCAACTACAGCGTTTTGAGATTGCCATCTTGAGCTTTCACAACTGGCAAACTCATCTCAATGCCGCCCTTGCCCTGTTTAGACAACTCCTACACAGCGTCCTCGACCCGGGAGAGCCTCGAACAAAATTTGATGCTGTTTTGAGCCACTTGGGTTCGTCGTCGTCAACCAGCCCCGGCGACCAGATTCCAAGTGCGGAACAAGCTGCTTTTCGCTTCTCATCCGCGCTTGTGATATTCGATGATATTATTGCTAGTACGGTGCTGCAGAGTCAGCCCAGGCTTTATGAGTACCACCGCAGCCTTCTTGATAATGCTGAAGGTACTAGCGGCCCATTTATAGACCTTGAACCTATTGTAGGCCCGAAGAACTGGACCTTGCTACAAATCGGTGAGATTTCTACGCTTGATGCTTGGAAACGGCAATGTATAGCAGCGGGGAATCTCGATGTTGTGCAACTAGTGCATCGTGCTACAGTTATCAAGGACTTATTAGCGACCCACCTCGCAAGACTCGACACCGATCCAGCTCATCTCTCCAAAGAGAATAGCAGTATTTTGGATGTCTTTACTCCACCAACTTGCCAGGGTTCCTTGGTTACTCGTGTCTGGACTCATGCAGCCCTCATCTATCTATCTACGGTAGTCTCTGGTTGGCAGCCCGCAAACGCCGAAGTGCGTTGCAATGTGAGCCAAGTCATCGAGCTACTTCTCAAAAACCAAATATCGCCGGCGTTGCTACGGACAATGGCATGGCCGTTTTGCGTTGTAGGATGCCTTGCAGAGCCCGCCCAAGAAGCTCAATTTCGGGGGATAGTAGAGCAGTTGCAACCGCCAAGCTTCTTTGGGACCATACATAAGGCGTTTGAAATAATGCAGAATGTATGGCAGCACAGAGGTGTAGATGGTGCGACCCACGATATTGCCAAATGCTTTAGCACTGGGGATGATGTAGTGCTTCTCGTTTGAAGCGTATGCTGTCTTAAGAATTAATCGATGCACTCAATACAAGAAATAATGTATATATTGGCTCATGAAGGATTGTAATTCTTTCTTAAACTTGCCGTGTCAATTAAGCATGTGATAGTTCACCTTGTGGGCCTACATGAACATTTGAAACAGACCGCGTTGCATTATAATTCTTAAAAAAGAAGAAAAATTGAAATTAAAAATAGAATAAAACTATTCAAAGAAGACTTTAATCTTTTTAGTTCTCAAGACATTTTTTTCTAAACCCTTTACAAAACATCTATTCAAATAACAATAAAATATCTATGCTGCAGGTGGATTATACATGTGTAGCTCTTCCATACCCTCTCCGGACCCATGAACAACCTGTTTTCTTGCTGCGTCCTACTCTGCCCAGATCTATTTTTACCTGACCGTATTGAATCTATGCATTGAATCGCCTCTTTTCCGTGCCGGACTTGATAATTTTTCTATGATAGATGGATCTTTTCTCAGCGTTGCTGATCGAGTCCAAAACCTAGTCGGTTTGATGTGCACCGCTGTGAAGCACACACCTGGCCAAATTGGCGAAGAGGGCTAGTTTACGCGTTACGAGAAAAGCACGCTTGCAACCGGGCGCGCGCTTTCGTGGCCAATGTGGATTATGTTACGACGTGGCTTTGCGAGTCCGCAACAGATGGACATGTGTCGACAGGCTTTGGATTGTATTGGTTCAAGTACGGGGTATGGCCTTGCGTCGTGTTTGAACAAGGCTAATGAGTCGCTTGTTTTTATTGATTATGTATATAACAAAGGAACATGATGCATATGTATTATTATAGTTAAACACCAAGGTAATTCAAATGATTATCGTATGGCCCATTTGATCACTATCCATACGTTTCCTTAAACATTCAGTTTTTTTCAAATACAATAAATACTCTATAATATGTTTTTTTGACTGTACTTGACTGCCGTACGAATTGACGTATATTTTGAAGTGTTTGTCTTCTATTTTTGGATTCCCTTTTTCCTAATTGAGGTTATAGGACCACATTCTCATCCTGTTTCGCAACAGGGGCTCTGCAAGAAGTGGATTCGCAAAGCATCATCTTCCTCGTGTTATTCAACAACGCCCTGTACATCTTCCTGACAGGAGTATGTTTCATCAGCTCCCGGCCACCCCCCTTCCTGCAGTGGAAGCGATGGTCCGGCACGGGTTTCAAGCCTTTTTCTCTCAAAGAGACCATCGCAGCTGCTTATGCGGCCCCGCGAAGAGCATCGGCCTAAGTGAGACTGATCTTGAGATGAAAAGACGATTTATGAGACGACTTTGGTGAATTGTTTGACCCTGGTAGTCCTGCCTTTTCAGTGGTTATAATCAAGATGACCCTACATATAGCTCAGCCAGCTACTTTGATTCTTTCAAGAATCTAACATTGAATGCTTTAGTTTCAGCGCAGGTATTTAAAGGAAATTGGAGACATTTATTTGGAACCCCAGGGCTCATAGACTAATTTGACAACAATAGCGAGAGCATCCGGTCAAGTCCTTCTATTTCAAAATAAAGACAAGGTTCAATAGCTTCGATTTCCATCAAGATAAACGGGCGATCTTTAGTCACCAAGCCATCCACGCGCATATACCCCAACTTCCCTGTTGTCGCAATCCCGAACCGATCCTTGAGCGTATCAAAGATAGATTTAACGACAGACAAGGTCGTCTCCTGAATCCCTTCAATCGGTATGCGACTCAGCTCGCCGCCAAATGACGGTTGGCAGCGGAACTCACCGCTACGAGGCGATTTCAAAACCACGTGAGAGAGACTCTCGCCAACAAATATGAACGAATATTCACCCGCCGAGATAGACGGCTCAAACTCCTGCAAAACGATTGAGCTTCCAAGACTGCCATCAACACATGACTGCAAGTGTGCGGTGTCTTCCTTTGAGAGGGTTGAAACATCAGAGATGAGCGTGGTGTTATTAGAGGATGCAGAAATCGCTGGTTTGAGGACGACGGGCCCAGATGATTGAAATTCAATCAGCCGTTTGTGCAACGCGGACACAGAATCAAATTGTTTCGCTTCAATCATTTCCATCTTGGGTATATCGAATCCCGTCGCGTGCATCTCCAAGAGATATTCCTTGTCCATGTTCCATTGGACAAGCTCGATGGGATTCACCATGCACGGACGACTATTAACGTCCTTGATTGACTCGATCGCTGTTCGAGCTTCCATGAGAAAATGCTGGAATTCAATGGGATGTCGAATGTAGTTCTCAGCCCAGAGAAACGTAACAACATCGTGATTTAAGATGGAGGTAATGACGTCCTCATCCAGTCACCTTTGATGGTGATCAATGCTCCTGCTCGTGAGAGGAGTGGCGGTAACATCTCATTCGACCAATCATCTTCTGCAAGGTATTTCTCGACAAGCTCGGTTGGCGGAGTCGTAAGGAAAAGGATTCGTTTCATTCTGCTCTCAATACAGCCTTTGAGTGAGTCCAAAGTTTTGGCGTACTTTATACCGCTTCACGCCCCATCTTCGTCCACCTGCTCTGCGGATTTTGGCACGGGCGAGCCAAAAACAACAAGGGGCATGATCCCTGCGACAAAAGATATAGCACCTAGTAGAGTTAGCATATACATGTAAAAAGGCACATGGGCAGACAAAAAAGTATTTCTTACCGAGACAGCACTGCAACTCGAAGTAGCCAAAACGTCCAATAACCAATTCCGCCAGCAGAGGACCAGTCATCAGTCCAGCCATCCAAGTCATATTGGTGATAGCTAAAGCACGGGAATATCCCCCGTTGGCACCGAAAACGCCAAGGTTTTCGGCCTCCAGTATATCAACCGCTTCTATAAAAACCAGTTAGCTTCCAGTAGATGAAGATCGCGGGATTGCACCTACCAGTTGCCTGCATCGTACCCACCCCGCCGAGTAAAGACAAAAGACACCCTAACAGCGCCATACAAACAACAAACAACGAACAAAGGCTGTGCCAAATGTTTATCCGTTGCCCAATGGAACACCTGGCTGCCTGGGATCCCCGAAAAAATGAGGAATGGCGATAACGCAAGAAAGCCGAATGCTGTCGGACATCGCGAGCCGAACTTGTCTTTCATCCAACCGACTGGAGCCGCCAGTACCATACCAGGCCCCTGAATCCACGCCAGCAGAAGTCCAACGTGAAGCGCTCCCCATCCAAACGCACTCCGGATATGCACGGCCAACGTACTTTCAATGCAACCAATTAGCAGAGCAAAGACGAAAGCACAGAAGACACCACTGGAGAATCTCGATTGGCGGAATATGAGTGTGTAGAAGCGCCATCCCTGCCCTTCTGACGATGTCGAGCTATTCAAATCATCATCGTTCGATCGAGTCGGCTGATTTTTTAGCAAGGGGTCTTGCTCCGGGTCTTGATCTCCTTGTTCGGATTTGTCATGCTTTTCAATCATGATCAGGCGCATCGAGATGTCGACAAGCAGGAATACAGCTGGGCCCATCCAAGCACACCAGTATCCTCCTAGTTCGAATGAGACTCCAGCAAGAATAGGACCGCCAGTTGTTCCCGCCGCTGTGAGTGTGCTTGTCAATCCGGCAATTTTTCCCATGTGTTCGCTCCCAATATTCTCAGCCATGGTGGACATTCCCACGATCCAAATGCCATTGCTTGTTAGACATTGGAAAAAGCGCCCGACAAATAGCCATATCACTGGGAAAATCATCAGCACACACTCCTATGGGATAGGTCAAAGGAAGACTTACGATGGGTTGTGAGGGATAGACAAGCTGCACTGATTAAAGTCAATACAAGTAAAATCACCAAGAGCTTCTTTTTGCTAGAGATTGCATCGGCGATGGACCCAAGAATCGGGCTAGAAATCACAGAGATAAAAGCTCCCTCGGCCAGGAAAACCGACGTGTATCGCTGTGTCAAAGACGGGTCGAGACCAATCCGCTGTTCGAAGACAGTCGGCAACAATGGCAGCATGAAGGCGAACAGAAGCTCATCTGAGGGATTTTATGCATTAATAAGCGCTCGGTTTCCACGATGCAGTGAGGTTGTACGGTAACTAATTACTTACCCGTGAAAATCGCAAGGCACATTGTACTGACAATGAAGCCATTCGACGATCGCCAGGCATGGCCCCATGGCGCGCGGTTCTCTACACGCGTTCGCATCATATTACCAGGCTGCTCGTTCACATAGTCAATATGGAAGCCCGACGTCAACTTTTTGGTCAATTTTCATAGCTTGCAGGGAACAGGTGTTCGGCCGGCGCTGTTAGCTCCCGCAGTAATTTAGGGTTTGGGAGATCATCCCGCCACTCAAGTCTTCAGCCCAGCCCAGCCCACGCTAATGGGACTGGTATGTTTGGGCCCAACTAATTAGACGTTCTGTCACCCAATAATTTAGGTTTGCCATGTCATATACGAACCTCAGCTATCGTCGATCCTTCAGCCTGCATGAGATTTTACGGAAAGTCGACAAATAACAAATTGGTTCTCAGCGTCAAATTTGCCTGGGAATGCTTTATAATCTTATATGAGCAATTTGATACATGACGGTTCTATCTATCAATCAAGGATAAGCGAGCTCAAATGATCGCCATCTATCGATTGATAACCCTTTTCCCGAGAAGACGCCATTCCTACCTGATAGCCAATTGAGCATTAAAGTGGTCGTCCTAGCGGTAAATTACAGTTCCATGTTTCGACAAGAGTATATCAACGTGTGCTTAGCAACCGGGATATTCAACAATGCTACCAAGTAAGGTCCTTGACAGCGTACGATCGGTTGAGAAGCTAGGAGCTCCGGCTCAGTCAGAGTAGTAGTAACAGCTTAAGATGCCTCAACCTAACCTTATAAAAACGCTAGAGCTTCCTCTCTAGTGATTCCTTACTCAATAGATATCTGTTTATTAGACCTTTTACATTTTTACTTCTCTTTCTCATGCGCAGCTCATAAATCGTAGTTTTCTTTTCGTACGAGTAAAAGATCATTCATAGTCATTTCATAAGCTTTTGACATGCGCGTAATTGCTTGATTAATCACTTGATTCGGGCTTCCAGTGTGCTCATCCACAACAGAAAGCTCAGTATCTAGGGAGAACCGAAGCCCTGGTCTGTCTTCTGTCACTTAATCTAAAACAGTAATATTGGAAGACAAAGCGGTACAGTTGATAGCAAGATCGATAGGAGGATAAGTACCCCCCAGCGGCGCAGTGCTGCTATAATTATACGTCGGACTGAGCATCATGATCTGACCCACTGTAGTCCCATACTTCTCCGCCAAGTCCTTGTAGACACCATAGGAGAAAGAGTATGGCTGGATGATACATTGGCTGGGGTCGCACTGAGGCACTTTGATAAACTGCCCCGGCGAGAGCAAGTCAGATGCACTGCTGTTCCCATTGACGTCTCCCATCAGCGACTCAACTGTGATATTGAGTCTCTTCAGCGCAATGCGCTCGTACGTATCGCCATTAACCGTGTAATACAAACGTGGTCCTCCGTAGATGCATTCGTTGGTGGTGTCGTTGCTCCATGGAAGAATACAGGACTCATTGTCTGGCTCGCAAACCTGTGGCGGGATGAGAATGCTTTGCCCAACGTTGGGGATGATTTCGACGTCGGCCATGATGTTAAGACGGCCAATGTCGCACACGCCGCGGCCTGTCGCCTTGGCGACGTCGAATATGGTTGTGCCTTCTTCGGTGATTGGGTAGAGGTATTCGGTGGTGTTGAGGGCGCTGGAGTTGCAGGTTGGGGAAGCGACTGTCAGAGCTGGAGTCATGGCGAAGAGAGCCATTAGGACTCTTGATCCTAGTATCTTGGCCATTTAATGGATGCTCAAGTGCTATCTTGACAAAAGAATGATATTGAAGAATTAACTTTTAGAAAGGAATGTAAACGTGTATGCGAAAACAAAAACCCTTCATATTGGGTTTCATTCCCCATTTATATACATTTTCAAATTTTTTCATTGTTCCACTCCTTGCTATAATTTCCATCTCTATCGATGAGCTGAAGCTTCGTAATGACTTGCTCATCCCGATTACGTGGAGACTGACGATCAGGTACTAGAAGTGTTTAGGGCTAAACCGGAAACAGGGGCAGTTTGCGAAAATCATTAAAACACTAAAGTCAGCTGCTGTTTTTGTAATATCTTTTACAAATTTAGGCCAGGGCACATTGTAGAACCAATTTTAGAAATTTGCTATTTCAGAAGTGAGCAAAAGTCCGCGAGGTTTGGAGCCCTTGCCTTTGAGCCGTATTTTGAACACCACCCGAGCTTGTACGATGCGCCGTGTATAAATGATTTTATTTGGCGACTAAACTATGCTTACTTCCAAAACAAACCCTTTTTTCGCTTTATACGCTTATCGGCTCAAACTCGGTGTTGATCACTGAACGATCATGAAAACTAGATCGTGGCTTGTTCTATCGATATCACGCCTGAGAGACATGAAGGAACCTCAAATATCACTTTCCAAAGGAATCCCTAGTCTTTCTTCAAGCCCACCTTGCCAGTCTGCCGCAGTCCTATAATCGATATAAAAATACAACACACCATCGCGGCAAACATGGTCCAAAAGCCCGCCCGATACCCTCTCAACATGTCACTAGCAACTTCCGAGGTTGTACTGTGCGAATCGCCGTTCGAATTTACGCCGGATCCCATCACTCCTAGAGCAACCACCTGGCATACTCCAACGCCCAAGCTTGTTCCGAATTGGGCCACTGTGCTGAACACAGCGCCTGCAAGAGCCTGGGTTCTGGCGGGAAAGTTGTCGCTCACAATGATGAGACCGACTGTGAAGAGTACGTCTCCACTCAACGGAGCGAGCATCTGCGCCCAGAGCTCGAGATAGTAGTATTTCCAGTTTGGGTTAACCAATGCCATCATGAGCGGTGCGAGAGCGCACAGAAGCGAGGATCCTACTACGAGCCAGCCTGCAGGCAGCCGATCGACAAAGATTCCCACACTCAGGTTGATGCACACGCCGGCCATGAGATTAGGAAGGAGGTATAGAGATGCAATGAGTGTGGAATGATTCTGGACTTCTTGGAAACTAGGAGAATCGGTGAGCGGCTTCCATCTTGCATTTTTCTTGTATGGCAGTGCTTACTACAAGCTGGAGAATATCTCCATCGAATTCATCGCGCCGTACGACAATGAAACAAGCGCGCAGATACTCGTGAATGGCAGGTTCTTCCACAGCGAATTAGGAATAAGAGCGGATTGTCCTTTACGTTCGCGATATCGCATCCAAAGAGGAAATGCAATGAGCAGCACGAGGCTGACAGCAAGCAGGGAAGCTGTTGTTGCAGATCGTATTATGGACAGATCGGCGCTTACCATTCTTTGCGTAGGTCAGTCTTAAAGAGTACGTAGGTAGCCCAACGAGCTTCAATTTACTCACGCCAAGACGTAGGACAATAATGCCAGTCCGCTGCTGGCAATGGTTCCTCCGACCCAATCGACCTCTTTCCAGAGCTTCTTCAGTAAGTCCCCTATTTTCAAATTTCCAGTCTCGGTCTTCACTTTGGGGAGGGAGAACCAGGAGGCGACAGCAGCAGCTAAGATTGCAGCTCCCGACAGGTAAAACCCAGATCGCCACCCAATTCTCTCAATCATGATTCCGCTGGCTACCATGCCAAATGAGAACCCTAGCGGTTGGCTCAAACCTAAGCAACCAAAACCAATGTTCCGCGCCCTGCCTGCGGGCACCGCACCCGCGATGATTGAGACCGAGGCCGGAATATGCATAGCCAAAGCTATACCCTGCAGAGCACGGAACACAACAAGCTGAATGCCGGTTTGGGAGAAACCACAGGCTAGGACGCAGATGCCTATGAGGAATATGCCGCAGACCTCGACATGTCGTGCACCAACGATATCTGCAACGGACCCGGCGATCAAAAGAGCAGCACCGGACGTGAGACTGTAGACGGAGGATGGCCAGAGGTAGAGAGAGCGCTGGAGGGATATAGATGATGCAATGACCGGAAGGCCAACTGTGATGATTCCTGTCGTAAAGCTGCCAAAGAAATTGATGAGGGATGGCTGGAGGATCGTCATTGTCAATTTGAGTTTGGATAGAGGTCGCCCGGAGGTGATAGGGGTGTCTTCAGAGACATTGGGGAGGTTGACGGCTTCGCGACTCTCGGAAAGTCGATTAAAAGGCTTAGATTCTGCCACATTTGGGAAGCCGATAACTTGTAACGGCTGCAGCTCCATTACCTCGGCCGACAAAGTAGAAGTCATTTTGAAAAATTGGCCCGTCCCGGTTGTCCAGATGGATGTGGGATGGATGAATTTAAGTGCAGATGCCGCGACCTTTTTGCTATGTACTAAGGCCTTAAGAAGTTGCGTCAACCTTAATTAAGGAACCCTTAATGGGGGTTTTTGTCATAAAGGCTCCTTATTTCTGGCGACAGGTAGATCGCAAGGCTGTGGGGTTCCTCTTACCAAAATTGAACGCGTTAACAGATGACAAATTATAATCGTTTTTAGACTTGATTGTTCGCACTAACTAGGAATGGGCCGCTTTACGACCACTTTTATCAGAAAGAATTTATGATTATTTAGAATACTTACTGGACATACTTAAAATAGATCTGTGAGAAATGGCAGAATTCTCATAGACATGCAATCTAACATAAAAAGTAGCAAGATGTAATTCTGACCTACATAATCAACATTAAATTGATAAGGACAGCTTAACGTCTCGTTTATGTATACCAGGCATCAATGTATCCATTGATACGCTACATATTAGACAAGCGTGATATATTGTTCAGATGTTAGAATTTCACATAGCCCTTGCCTTTGACAAATGTGGCATTCCATGGAATATCCTCATGCTTCACTAGCTGCGCGTAAAACTCGGCATGTGCAGGTCCATCAAGAGCCATTCCCTTGAATTTGCCGTCTTCGTGACGCTCATCGGCGTAGAAAAATCTAAACAGTTAGAAACAGCTCGTGCGAGGATTTTTTTTTTTGAATACTAACCGAAACCCCTTATCCGCACTTATTGCATCAGCAAGCCCGATCCAGGACGCCGAAGCCGACTTGCCCATGGCTAGATCCAGCATCATGGGCATGGGCACAACGGAAACATTCATGATATTGCCAGTGTATATGAACGTTTTCTTGGTTTCTTTGGGCAGTGACTCCCACGCGAGAACAGCTTGTTGCGCTGCGACATAAGGACTAACAGTGTTGACATTCAAATCCGACGCAACACTCTCTGCTGGAATCGAAAATAAAGAGTCCTTAACGGGAGGAGGTGTGAGTGCTGCTGCATTGTATATGACCACGCTAGGAGAGGCATTAAACTCAGCCTTGACTGCCTCAAACAGGGCTGGGATAGAGTCCGGCTTGCTAAAGTCTGCCTTGAGAGAGAGGATTCCTTCAGTGGTATTGGTATCGCTTCCCTTCCTAGACACAATTGCCACTTTGTAGCCGATACTGGCGAATTTTTGGGTAACAGAGGCGCCAATTCTAGGCCCGGCTCCGAGGATAAGGACAACAGGGTTGGTTGCCATCGTGTTTTTTATAACAATGATCAATTGAACACTCGAGATTTTTGGCTCTGAAGAATTGATCCGGAATACAATAATGGAACAGTGGTATTTATACTCAGCTGCTCATAATGATTTGAAATCAAAATATGATTTATTTCTGTAAGTTCGCATAAAAAAAATTACCTGCCTATGACTTCCCATTTAGGGCAACTGTCGAGACCCACAAGCCGCGCGCGATGCCCCCGCTTCCCTCCTCCTATTCGCCATCAGTCAAGAAGTTGTATACAATCGCGCGCGGGAATGATTATTGATTGTTCGACATCATCAAACTGCTTCCAAAGTAATATTAATTTGTCAGCTAGTTTCAAATGAGTTTAAACTCATTTATAATGCATGCATTTCCTCATTTTAATTGCTGGCAAGAACCGGCTAGAGAGTATAATGTACTCGGCTATCCGCTCAGCTGTCCGATCAAAGTATCTTGCTGTTCTTGTTTTTAGCTTTTCTGTCCCATTCATCATCCGTACTGCCCAGTCGTACACCAACAGTTTTTTCCAGTTTACCACTACCACATCCAACTCTTCCCATCTGAATACTTCTACACAAGCAATGGCTTCAGAATCCAAAGATAATGTTCCAGCACGGACACCCGTCTACTTCCTCGGTATCGGCGGGCCCAACTTCATCGAAAATACAAAGCATCCTGCATATGCACAACTAGCCAGCATTGGACACGAGATTACGGCACAAGTCAAGCCCAAGGCCGTCGTCGTCTTCTCTGCGCACTGGCAAAGCAGTCCGAACAAAATTGAGATTAATGTCGCCGAGCAGGTGGATATCATCTATGATTTCTATGGCTTTCCGGCACATTACTACGAACATGAGTATCCAAACAAGGGCAGCAGGGAGATTGCTGAAAAGGTTATTGAAAAACTGGCCGCTGCTGGGATTGAGGTCGATAGAGTTAAAAGGGGTCTTGACCATGGTGTCTGGGCTGGGTTTATGGCTGGTAAGCGGTAAACCTCCTAGGTGGTTTATGTTTTTCCTAATTAAATTCTCTCCCAGCCTTCAATCCAAAAAAGAACCCATTGGGTGTGCCAATAGTGCAAGTCTCGCTGTTTGACAGTGAGGACTTGGATCAACATTACCACCTCGGACGGGCGCTGGAAAGTCTTCGAGATGAAAACATTCTCATCATCGGCGCCGGAATGGCTGTCCATAACACCCGTGATTTCCGGAGGACACTGACAACTGGCGAGACCATGCCGTGAGCAACCCTTCCTAAAACTAATCACATCTAGACTAACACTTGCCAGTTACGCCTTTACCTTCGACGAAGCATTGAAAGAAGCTACCACGGCAAATCCCGAGGACCGACAGGCCAAGATGTCAGCATTAATGAAGCGCAGTGACGCGCGACAGGCTCATCCCAGTGTTGAGCATCTTCTTCCGATTCTTATCAGTGCGGGTGCTGCAGGGACAGATGTTGGCGAGCAGCTGTGGACTTTTCCCGAGGGGAGCTTGAGTTGGGCGCAGTATCGATTTGGCAAGGTATAACCAATGTGCTGAATCCGGTATCTTGTATTCATGTGTCAAATATGGACATGTAACTGAAGAACCATAATTTGTGTTTCTAAACATACCAGTGACAAATCACCTCTATTGAAGTATCGGATGACCCCATAACATGCGCCTTTTGCAATATAAGACCAGTATACAGCTAAAAATTTCAAAATTTATATCCTCCTCTTCAATCTCATCTAGAAAAGCTCCTCTTCATCAGAAAAATAACGAATATTGCAGGGTTAAAAGGGTACGGACTTGGAATATATGGTCCAGTAGCCCCTCTGATTGGCCGCTGGCTGGTTGCGGGAGTGGGTCTCTCAGGCCAATCAGCACGCGCGCTGACGCATGCGTGCAAAGCCTCCTGACCGAGCTCTCGTCAATTAATTTCCTTGTTGTTCTCACTTAATCTCTTCTGCAAAACTTCGCCTCTGCTTTGTCTACCGACTCTCCCAGCTGCTGCGCTCTCAACAATACAAACCTTTCCGGTCAAGGTATGCGACCATTGCTTCAGAGTCCGGGTTTCTACTAGACTTGTGCACGGGGCCTGCGGTGTGTCCGAACTACGTATTAGGCGTCAACAAGAACGCTGAAGCCTAGTACAAACAGTCCTATCGCAAGCACTCTACAGCATTCATGTCGTCCCAGAGTTTTCTTTATCAAGTCGCTGATTTCCATGTTTCTGATCCCAGGTATTATTTCGCCAAACGCTGCTCCGAACAAATCGTCGAATCGCAAACTCGCCTCGCCTCTCGAGCAGTCACAATGGATTTTTCCAACATTTTGTACGTCTTCCCTGCCATTTATCTGTCGTTCGCATTGACCATCTTGTGGATGGGATAATAAGAAGCTTTGTATGGCTGTGGTAATGGATTGCGACTAATATTCATGCAGTCGCTTGGTGAACATCGCCATCGGCGTGTTGATGGTTTTGGGCGGTATCAGTCAATTCTTTCCCTTTGGATTTGGCAAGTTGATTGTCGGGATCTACGTTATTCTCTTCGGTCTCAGTATGTGAATCGAAACTGCGCTTTTTAGTCTAAAACAAAAGCTGATTACGGCACAGTTGTCGGCGGCCTCGAATTTCTTCCTCAGATCCCCGACTACGTTTACCGTTACGCATCTTTCCTCTTCTCTTTCCTTGGACGTGGTGGCTGTAAGTGTTTTTTCACTGTTGGTCTGACTCGGCCATGCTGATACTTGGGTCTAGTCTACATCTTTGTCGGCTGCCTTCTTTTGGACACCCACATCCTCCGCTACATTGCCGGCTCGATTATCGGTTTCATTGGTCTCGGCTACATTGCGCTGGAATTCATTCCTTCGATCGAGGCTCCCTCCAACATGCGAGAGTCCGACCCCAGCTGGGGTGCTGAGCAGGTTTAAGTCCACGTTCGCCGAATTCCGACATGCCTGACAGCTATCTTTGCTCGCGGATTGTATTCTTTCGTGGAATATATACTAGACCACGGGTGCAGATTGTCTTGCCGGGAGTTTGCTTCGTCTGGATGGACCGGTGATGACACCTAATTACGACACAATGATAGAAGCGTATATGCGATTATATATGATTCTGACGAAATTACGATTTTCGAGAATTCTCTCGATTCGTAATACTTTGTTCCTTATTTTTTCTGCCTTCAACATTGTTCTTTCTATTTTCTTGATGTGATTTCCCATGAACCGGAGAATGCAACTGGATAACTGGAGACGGATTGTGTTTTGGGTGGGGCAGTTTATGTACTTAATGTTTGTCGATGATTTTTCATGTCATAATATGTAGACTATGCAGGAAAGAGTACTTATTTGAACTGATCTTGTGGGTTGTTCGACTAAAATCCTACAATCGTGGTTCTAAAACAGTAGACCCTGAAGTGGTAATCTCGTCAAAAGTCATGTATCTGCAATCTTTTCCCGGATAAAGACTTTCAAAGTATGTATCTATGTACCATGTATATGATGAGTGTGGACAGAACCAACCCATCTCTTACCAACCTTCTATTTTCAAACCTTATGTTTTACGGTGAAGAGCACCGGCACCGCCCTACAACAAAGGTAAGCACAATTCAGCGACAAATTGGGAAAAAGTTTACCTGGTGGTTAGGGTAGATGAGAGTATCGGCAATGACAACGTTCTCTCTACGGCCGGCAGCGAAGACGATGAACTCAGCAATGTCGTCGGGAGTAAGAGGTTCAACACCACTGTAGATGGAAATGTGTTAGTGTCAAGGCATTGGGACATTGCTCGGGTCAAGAAGGCGCATACGCGTAGACGGCATCAGCCTTGGACTTGTCACCGTAGAAACGGACAACAGAAAATTCCTAGACAAAAAAAGTTAGATCTTTACCAGAGTGTGGATTTTGAGTAATAAATATTCGTACAGTCTCAACTTGACCCGGATCAACCTCAATGACTCGAATGCGCGTAGAGATGAGCTCCTTTCTCAGCGAGTCGGTGAAACTGCGCACTGCAGCCTTGGTAGCGCAGTAGATGCTTCCACCAACATACGGCTCCCGTCCGGCGATACTTCCGATGTTGATGATGTCCCCGCGACCGCCGTTGTCTTTTTGCTTGAAGACGGAGAGCACTGCCTGGGTCATGTTGATCAGCCCGGTGACATTCGTGGCGATCATAACGTTGATATCTGCTGGTTCGATATTGGGGGCCTGCGCAACGCCCTTGACGAGACCGCTGATACACGTAATCAATACTCAACCAAAACATATCATAGCATTCGAAATTGCAACTCACGCATTGTTTACCAAGACATCAATGTCCGCGAATTCCGCCGGCAGCGAGGGGATAAAGTTCTTGACAGCCTCTGGGTCCGACACATCCAGCGCGACCGGCAGCACCTTGACACCCTCGCCGACTTCTTCCTTGATTTCCTTGGCCAGTTGCTCGAGCTTGTCGACGCGTCGGGCCGTGGCAATGATCTTGAGGTTCTTGGGCGAAGTGCGCGCAAACTCCTTGGCAGTACTATATCCAATACCCGACGAAGCGCCCGTGACGACAATGGTCTTGCCTTCGAGGCGCTTTGCGACTGCAGAAGCCATGGTGCGTTGAAAGAGGAAGAACTGCGGGTGCGAAATGGATTGCAGGGGGTTGCAGAGACGAGACGGAGCTGCTCCGAAAGACGAGACGGCGCGAGTACAGTGGGTGATTGAGCTACGTGCGCTGCTGAGAATAGTCATATGAGGTGAGCGATGTAAAACGTCAGAAAAGAGTTGAAATTGGTCTATGATTGATGGTCGAGGGATGTTGCAGTGGATCGGCGTGCAATTAATAATGAGGGGGAGAAATGGCGTCGCTGCGGGGACAATCGGCCACTTTGCCGATGCCGGAGATATCTTCATATATACTTTATATATACTACGCTCATGAATTGTTTATAAATTTTGTTATGGTTGGGTACTTTTATTTTCTATAAAGTTTCAATATATTATATTAATGTGAGATTCTATACAACAAATCATAACCATTCGTAATAATAACTGTAGGTGAGATTCAACTTCCCTTCTTCATAGTCTTTGGGCTAGAACAGTCAGTCCAAACTCTTGTTCACCATACATAAATCTTACCAAATTGTCAAAGAAATATTCCACCAACCCAACCTAGTCCGCAAAGCATGTTTCCTGCAGTGATAAGATAGGTCTCTCCTTGAAAACGTCTGCACAGAGTCAAAGTCAATCCAGAGTACTCTATCTTGGTTTTCCGAGACTGCCATGTTTCTGGGATAAGGGTCGCCATAGAGGACCTGTGCCTGATGAATATTGGCAAGAAATTGTCGGAGCTAAGAAAGGCGCTTCTCGGAGAAGTTGGACAGATCTATCTGCGGCAGGTCCGGGGTATATTCAATATGGATGGCGTCTAGAGAAAACTCATCGTTGACAAACATATGCAGGTTGGGCCAAAGGGCCTGTTGTAATGAGATAATCACACCATATAATTCAGGAATAACTCTTCCATCGCACAAGCCCCTTGTCTTTAGCCGTCGATATGCGGTAGATTCACGAACAAATAGATCCCATTCGCAGTCAGGGTCAGAATACAGACACGGGACTCTATAATGGTACTTTATTTTCCAGATGTCAGTTATGTATTCTTGTAGACGATATGTAAACTGCTCGTATAAATTGATATAACCTGAAAGAATGCCGCCCACTTGCCGGTGTTTTGAGGAATACGACATCTGAGGGACTTACATCAAGTTTATCAGATGCCAGAGGCGGCCACATTTTGTCTTTGTTTGCACATTAAACTAAATATCAATATCGGTTGGTGTAAAAGAAAAGGTCAATACATCTATGTTGGCTCAAAGTTCTATATTTCGAGTTCAGTTGACTAAAGTAAAATTGAAAATATTCATCAATGTTGTCAAAAACGGTCCACAACCTATATCAATCATACTGGTAAGTTTTGCACATCAATATATGGATAATTATTATTTTGCGGCACCCTTTTTTACAACCTTCGATCCTTCTTTCTCGGCGTACAATGAATGCAGTATAACCAAGGCATTTTTGTATTTTCCTTTATTACTAATTAGTATATTATGTTCGCGGTGACAGCAAACGGGTGTCGGCCAGTCTCGACAGAATTGCAGGCCATCACCAAAGTATAACCGCTTTGATTATGACCGCTTTCAAAACGTCTGCGCAAAACCATATCCTTTTTATTCTGACCATTTCCTACCTAGTATTTCTCACCATACCAACCAAAATCTGCCTACCTACCTATCGACCTACCCAAAACTAAAACTACTGGAAGCCACAAGCATGGAAACCTCCCCCATTATCGAGATGCCTGTTGAGAAGGCAGCTATGCACACAGAGCTGCCAGCTATTACTGAAGATAACTCGTTGGTGAGGATCCCAGTTAACTATAGGAAGAAGCGTATCATCGATAAAGGAACTCCTTCTGCTCTTGAGAAATCCGTGGCCGTTGCAAAAAAACTCCCAGCCGTTGAATCCAAAAGCCAAAAGAAGCTATGTCTCACCAAAAAAATGAAACCTGCGCTCAGACCCTTCCATTACATAAACATCTTTGGCCAACAGATACACGCCCGAAGCAATACCCCCGCGGCAGACTCGGTGTTTTATATTTGGTCAACATTGGGACGCAAACCCAGCGACAAGCTGTGGGATCCCAAGGGGATAAACAAGCACCAAAGCCTCAGGCATCAAACTTTGCTTCTTGAGGCACAGAAATGGGTGGATCCAGTGGTCTACACGGGCAGTGAGAAAAGGCTCCAGGGACTTACGGGGAATGATCTCAGGGATGCTATACGTCAGCATGCCAGCAAGATATATATATCTGCTGGAACATGGGTGCATGACGAGGAGACTCGACGTGAGATTGTGAAGAACCCTAGCAGTGGCTCCACCAAGTTTCGTGTCTTTAGGGCATTTGTTTTTAGCAACAGACATAGCTGGACGAAGCCGTACATCAGCACGCTAAAGAAGCCGCGTCGAAAAACATCGCCAAGGAAAGAAAAGCTGGCGATGCGACAAACTGAGTGCTCGCCCCTCCAGTGGTCAAGTACGCCTGAAACGGAACCAATGGCTGCAAATTTGGAAGCTGAACCATGTTTTCAGACGTACATATCTGTTGCAAGAAAGGAACTATACCACTATTTCTGGTGGAAGAAACCCGACTCCTCAAACAAGACATTTTTTGAGGTGTCAGAAAACAACATCGAACCGACACAAACAATAAATGTGAACCAAGGAAATGACACAAAGGGCATGGGCATAGATACCATGGTTGTGACGGGCAACGCATTAACCATAATACAAGAAACCCACCATGGTGACGATTCAATATATGTCGATGCTCTCGAGAGTTTTCCAACTGACGCTGCGCGGTCCTGTTACTGGGACTGGATTTGGCCAGGGTTGACGACAACGGCTAATTATTATTTTCAGCAGGATGGCGACCAGGAGCTGTCTGCTGCTGATGGATTGGAAAACTCAATTTACTGGAACATTTTTGAGGTTTTCTTGCTCTCTACTTGAACTTTGAATGTTCCATTAAGTACACATACTATATAAAAAATATACGATCAGATTGTTTAACAAGATAAATAGAAAACACTGATTCGTTATTGCTTGTATTGGGGCGGTTCGAAATATTCCGTGCAACATTATGAAATGCCTATCCATAGACGTTGATGCTATTGCTAAATTAGGCAGGAACTTCTACTTTGGACCATGTTATAATTAGGGCAAGCAGCATTCAGTACTACTAGTAGAAGCAGTATTGTAAATCGCTGATTCGCTTATTAATTCGAGTTACATCGCTTGGAATAATAATTATCATCGTATCTTTGTCTGCAACGTAAGATTATTCAGCAATCATATAATATTATCAGGCTTTGTTTAACCAATGTTGACAGCAACGTCAAACTAAGTCAGTTAAAACCAGCACCGACCTCAAAGAGTCCATTGTACATATATGTACAGTCTTTAGCGAAACACATTCAAATCGAGCCTGGCTGGACGTGATGGAAATGAATATGTGTGGAGGGTTGCACAGTGTACTACTACACACCACCACAGCAGATGGACGGCCAAGATCGGAATTGACAATCGATAGTAGCGAATAATTTAATTGCGATGACAGAGTGCGTCTAAACTAGAGCCACCAATGACCTCATGGCGTGCACATCGAGCCAAGAACGTTTCTAGAAGGCGAGCAGAAACTACGGAGGGAAGGGAGAAAAGGGGCTCGCTAGCCTGGGACGGAGTGGGCTGACGATGTACGTATTGGGTTTATACTCCGGATGTCCACCAGGTCAACAGTAACCACATGCAAATAGGGGCTATTTGTTATCCATTCAATGTTGAAGAAGAGCAATCCTGATCATGTGTGATATGATTCATTCATTGATTATGGAGTACGGAGAGATGATGGATTGGCGGTGGAGAGATGGGGCAGTTATAACTTATATGCATCAGGGATCGGCGCTGCATCCTCCGCAAGGGACGGCTCGTTTTTTAGGCGTGGTTATGTAGAGTATGTGTGAAATCCACCAAATGGCAGAGAGAATGTTGAGGCCGGACTCGGACTCTATACTGTCCGAGCAGAGTACTGGGTATGCGTGCGTTACTCCGTATGGTCGTACTCTGTGCTGCGAGCAGCGCACAGTCTATTAAGATTCTAGCAATCGCTTGCGAGGGCCAACATCTGGAGAAAGCCCCCACTGGATTAGCTTGTGCAGCTAAAGCGATGCTTACCCTATTTGAAGCTAGGGTTGGATGCGACTAAGACCTTAGAAGATTTGCGCGCTCCCAATCACCGCACGGCCAGCGCCCACTGGTTAGACTGGAGGTGCAAGCTGTCAACTGTGCTAACCAAGGCTCGGAGGAGTCACATTAGAATAATATTTATTTACTCCGTATTATTATACGAATTAATTATTGTGATTTCACCGCTGGAAGCGTTCTTTATTGTATTTTGAAAAGGTGAAAGGTTATTCCACTTTTCATTTCCGCCCAGGCCCCTCGGCGTCAGTTGCTACCAGGTAATTACTATTACCAAGTAGTGCAAGTGAAGCATCCAGCACGACCCCCTCTCTGTTTTTTTCTGCAATTCCCACTCGGCCCTGACTGATTCGCCAGCGCCGAGTCGCTAGTCCGGTAGCATTGCGTATGTAACAAGAAAGATAGCCAGGCAGTCGTTGAGAGCGCGTAGAAGAGCGATTAATATACAAGCACAGCCGGTTGTGTATATTAACTATGCTATCAGACTACTGTATGATATATTACAGAGTATTAATTAATTACTAGCAATCATTAAATATATCAGACATGGCATCAAAATGGCCCGAGACCGAGACAATAGCCGGCGACCACGCTGGCCCAACGGTGCGGGCCAGGACCAGCCAGGGCAGCACAGCAGGGCCAGCCTAGGCTAGCCGCAGCCAGGCTGGGCACTGGCACTTGCACATCGACGTCGCCTGCCGCCGCCGAACCTGCAGACCTGCATCCCCGATCCAACTCGACTCCGCGAACCGCATCCTGGCGATAGCTGATTCTGTGTCCTTGTCCGTCTTCTGTTCCTGTATACGCTTGACCTGCCGTCCTCTCATATACACACACATGCCCAATGGCTTCCAAGGTCAGTTCCCCCCTCGCCAGTCGGCCCTCTTGTCTTGACCGCTTCGCTTTGGCCTGCGCCCCTGTCTTCTCCCCGTGCCCACAAAGCAGCCATCTGGAACAGCGAAGAGTCGGGAAAACAAAGAATGGCCGAACCCCAACCCGAGCACGAACAAAAACAGAATCAAAAACAAAAAAACAAATCCACTGACGTCTCCGTTTTCTGCGTCGATAGTTCCTACGAGAATATAAGCTGGTCGTTGTTGGTGGGGGTGGTGTCGGAAAGTCGTGTTTGACGATCCAATTAATCCAGTCTCACTTTGTGGATGAGTATGATCCGACAATCGAAGGTACGTGGCGACCGAATTCTGCTGCCCTGCTACAGTGTTGGCCTGGGAGAGTCTGCTTGCTCACTATCCTCATCTACAGACTCCTACCGCAAGCAGTGCGTGATCGATGATGAAGTCGCCCTGTTGGATGTGCTGGATACGGCTGGCCAGGAGGAATACTCGGCTATGCGAGAGCAATACATGCGCACGGGAGAAGGTTTCCTTTTGGTCTACTCGATCACCTCTCGCCAATCATTTGAGGAAATCATGACATATCAACAACAGATTCTGCGCGTCAAGGACAAGGACTACTTCCCCATTATTGTCGTCGGAAACAAGTGTGATTTGGAGTCGGACCGCGCCGTCTCCCAGCAGGGTGCGTCGCGTCATTTTACATTTTGTGGTTTTTCTAACTCATCAAACAGAGGGTGAATCGCTGGCTCGTCAGTTTGGCTGCAAGTTCATCGAGACATCCGCCAAGTCTCGCATCAACGTTGATAACGCGTTTTATGACCTCGTTCGCGAGATCCGCCGCTACAACAAGGACATGTCGTCCTACCCCTCGGGCAGCGGCGCCTTTGGCGGTGGTGCTTCGCATGGCGGCAAGATGGACATGTCCGAGCCTGGCGATGACGCCGGCTGCTGCGCGAAGTGTGTCATCATGTAAAGACACGGCCGAGTCGACAATTTTTCAATTTTTCATTTTTCATTCGGATAGTCGATTGAAGCGATTTTCCCCCACCGAATACCACGCCATAGCCGTTCGCCTAGTGAGATGGCATGTTTTATCTAATCTATACATTCTCGGTTCATATCGACATTTTACGTTTAGGCTTGAGTTGGTCTCTCTCAAAAATTGCTTCACCTGTAAGCTTGACATCAGTTGCACGGTTGCACGGTTGCACCTAGTGGAGCCTTTTGTTTCCTTTTTTTTTTTTTTCCTGTTTTTTTCTCTACATCGTCTGCGTTCTTCCACGGGTGAGAACCTATCTAGGCATATCGCCTACCTCATTGTTCAAGCCTTTTTTTGACTGTCACTTATTGCCGATTTCGAAGCTCCTCCCCACTTTTATGCTATTCCCCCCAAGTGGTTATTGTTTATTGTCTTTTTCTCCTTATTACGACGGCAGATGCATCCGGAAGGCTTGGGGATTATGTGTTGAACCCACGGCGACATACACGGACTACGTGTGTATGAGAAAGGATGCGTACGCCCGAGAGGTATAAAATGGGACACGATGCTATCTCATTGTCATCTTTTGTTATTTTGCCCGATTTTCTAGAGGCAATATTGAGGTGCAACTCTTGATTCGTATTTTATATGTGTGTGTTACGGAACGCTCGGTTGGAATCGTGTATGGGTGCACTTTAGATTTTTTTTTTTTGAGCAATTCCAGGCTATGCAATATCATTTGTAGTCTACGAGTCAATAGTTCTTTCGACTTGATGGGTAATGCGATAAATGTAATTGGTCTTCTACACAGCATATATGAATGTAAGATGTACAGCCAGCCGTAAAGCTTTCTATTGCCCAGCCTCGGCATCAGATGGGGGATCGTCCTCGTCCTCCCTCGACACTCGCTTGCCCTGGACGTTCTGCGCGACATCGGCGACGATCGAGTCGATATAGTCCTTGTCGTTGCCAACAAGCGTCACGGTATTCCGCTTCTTACCCCAGCGTGGGTAACTTCCAACCTTGACCCCATGAGGCGCGACTCGCAGCGCCAGATCGGTCAGATAGCCCGCAACCGTACTCTCCGGCAGAGGCGTACTGATGAGCACTCGGTACGAGCCATTGCCGCTGGGATCAGGCAGCCTCGGCACAACAACGACTTCCTTGAGGCCCTCGAGCAGCTTCTCAAACAGCCGGGGGATGCCCGGCAGAACATGCACATTGCCATTCACCGTGGTAATCGGCACCCACGAATCATCCGCCACAAACACACTCTGCTTATCCTCGTCGATATTTTCGTCGTAAGGCAACTCGACCATGCGCAGCCGCGCCGTCAGTGCGGGTGAGGGCTTGTCCCAGTCAAAGTCTGGTTGGGTTGGGTGCGGTTTCGTCAGTTTCTTCATGCGTTCAAAGGCCGGCTGGTACAGCTTTAGGGGCAGCCCAAATGCTTTGGCGATGGATTGGTATGTGATGTCGTCGTGCGTGGGGCCGATGCCGCCGCTGGTCACGACGAAATCGTAGTTGGCGCTCATGCGGCGCACGCCTTCAATGATCTCGTCCTCGTCGTCGGCGATGACTTCGACGCGTTTGAGCTGGATGCCGAGTGAGAAACACCATCGCGCAAAGTATGCCGAGTTTGTGTCTACTGTCTGCCTACACGTCAGTGTAACCCTTACGGAAGATTTCATGGGCGTTTCTAACCTTCCCACCCAGAACCTCATCGCCGATGATCAAGCATGCTGCCGTGCGTATTGTCTTGGTTTTGTTCTCGAAGAACTTGGCGGATGATGTCATGCTGGCAGCGAGCCCTGCCGGGGTGTGAGCGAGGTTGGGTAGAGGGCGGGAGAGATGTCGAGCTAATTGGTTAAAGCGACCAAACATGGAGAGAGAAAGCAGCAATTTCTTTGGAAAGTGATCGTGGTGATGACGGTTGCGTAGGTCGGAGGGCGGGGTCGGTCAACGTGACTTCTCCGGTCTGACTATGACATTGCGGGGCTCGGCCCGACCTCAGCTCAACAACTTTAACAATAAAACAGTTCAAAATCCAGCACGTTGGAATTGTGGTATAGCCATGGTGAGATTGGAATTTTTCTCTGGGGTCTATTTTTGTGGGTGACAACGCTGACCTGAGGATAGTCGGACACGCGATTATACACATTCTCTCCGGAGACACGCGACCAACTCAAAAAGTTCCGTCTCGGCACTTCGCGAGCAAAGGATCCCCAAGCCCTTATATGTACGTTGCGGTGACGGCTTCTACGTTTTATTTTTTTGCTTGTTTTATACACAGACTTAGAAGAACCTGTGCATAGACATTGTCGACGCCAAAACAAAAGAAATCCGCGCAGAGGACAACCAAGTATACTCGAAACTGGAAGATATCGCCGACGAACTCCCAGACTCGTCACCACAGTTTATCCTGCTTAGCTACCCTCACACTTTGGTGAATACTGCAAACAAATTACCCCGGAAAAAAAGAACTACGTACTCATGCTATATAGCCCTCCGGACGCCTCGCCGTGCCATATGTGCTCCTCTACTACCTGCCCGAAAACTGCAACCCGTCGTCGCGCATGATGTATGCCGGAGCCGTCGAGCTCATGCGCAACACCGCCGAAGTACAGCGCGTGATTGAGGTCGAGAGCGAGAGCGATGTGCTTGATATTGAGAAGAAGTTGAGCGGCTCGGAGTGATGGGCGGACAGCACCCACGGTGGACGGCACCGACGACGAACGGGCGTTTGTATTGAATGGATATTTTGGATATTGGATTACTGTGATGTAGTCTTGTTATGTGGTGAATATGCTGCAAAAGCAGTTGCTATAGATGTCTATACCCTTGCTAGTTAACGAATCTATGATGAGCATTGATTGGATGCTAGGAATATCGAGTATCGAGAGCACAAGCTGGGCATGTTCTGTGCTGATGAGAGGCGTATCAAAAACACTGAGATGAGTCAACGATGAGACAATCTGGACAATACGCCGACAGCACAAATCAAATGTCGTCAGCACTTAGAACTTTTCGAAAAGGAGAAGAAAAGCAACGCTGTACCGGGTTTGTAGGATCGCACAATCGTCCCACGTTTGGCAAGCAGTTGCGAGCGTAATTAGATGCCCCATTTCGGAGGGATTTTTGTTCTGCTGGTCTACTGTCAGACTCGGCGGTCCATTCTCAGCAGCAGACGCAAATGTTTCTTTTTCTTTTTCTTTTTTTTTTTTTTTTTTGGCAGACACCGTACTCCGTACAGAGTATGTACTCAAGTCTCAGGCATCAAAGGTCGGTGTCGGTGTCGCCTTCTCGACATTGAGAGTGACGGTAAAGACAGGCTAGAAGCAATGATCTACAGTACATGAGTTTAGTTTTGTGGACACTGGACAGCAATGTCCATCGATCCTTAACTTTAGGGCTGGGAACATACGAAATTTTGCAACTGGGGGCCTCATACATGTATAACCCAGTTGACCCAGCATGAGTTTGTTACAAGCTATAACTATCAGTGCATTGAGATTACAGAGTACAGAGTACAGACTGGAGAGTAACTACGGAGTACTCTATACGGTACAGGCCACTTCCATACACGACCGTTGCAATGTCGATCCATCCAGCGATTATCATTACAAAGCAACGCATACTTGTGTACAGAGTAATACGTCAACTGGTATTTGGAGCTGTACCCTGCATCACGGTGTCACTATCACCAGACCCCCTCTCTAACATCATTACGAGTTATACGTACAACCCCTGCTCATCGCCAAACCAAGATGGGTAAGTGTGATCCGGGGCCGTCGATCGTCGATCCCGACGGAAGCTGCTGATCTTTTTTTTTTTCCTCTTTCTTTCGGCGTTGTCGGCAGTTTCTTACGAATGTTATAGTTTTGATCCGTCTTGACAATACGGATAACACGTACTCCGTAGTTAGCACGGATACGGATGACTTACGCTTCGTTATAGACTAAGACAAGACTGATTAGTTCAAAGCCCATCAATAAGCAATAAGGCCGTAAGACGAAAGAGGCTAAAAAGCTACCCGTGGAGGTTAAGCCTGTTCAGGTATAACGCCTGATCTGTTAATAAGTTGGTGAGTAGGCTTCTGGGGAACGGGGTTTATTCCGCCCACAGTTGCCAAGTCAGTGAGAACAAAGGAAGACTTCTTTACCTGTTTCTCGCAGTACCCAATATTTGCTCACTAAGCAGGTAGTCATAGCCGCTTCGTATGCCTGGTGAATTTGTATAAATGTTAATAATACGCAGGAAATCAGATAGTTCGAGTGTTGGTGTTTGTCTCAGGCGTGTGTACTCTGTACTCTGGTTTTTAATAGGCAAGAATAAAAAGCAAATACTATTGCAGGGTTTATTATTGTATCCGTGACTATCATGGAGTCTGGACTACCATGGTAGCATGTCACCTGCATGCACATCTCCTCTCGACCTAGCCAGCGGTTGATCGACAACCATCCAGACCTATTACCAGATCGGGTACTCCGGACTCCGTACCAGGGTTGATTGCGTATTAGCAAACCGGATAAATTAAAATAAGGTGGTAAAGATAAGAAAAGACGTTGCAAATTGGCGGACAACCCCTGCAGGTCCATCTATTCGCGGCGCAGTTACAATCATTGATCGTTTGGTAAATTTACGGGTGGCGTTAAACTGGTGACACCAGACTGGACCAAAATATCAGAACTTCGGATCAGACTAGGCAGGGGGCAGACATGTACGTAGCAGCAGTATCAGAGAGTGTATAATTTAATGCTTATTGTTGTGTTGGTGTGCTTATTCAATCAATTAATTACTTCGCATGCCCTTCCTGATGCGGAGAACGTACCCTGTACATTGTACTGTACGGAGTATTAGTTCAACACCTAGGACATAAATAAGCTAAAAAAGAAAAACAAATATAAAAGAAAAAGAAAAAGAAAAAGGTGGCTATTATTACTAGCTGTTCATCCTATCGAAGCTTTCGAAGAATCGTCGAGCAAGCAACTACGCGCACGCAATACGATTGGTCCCAGCTCAGCATGTCAGCAGCGGGAGCTGGGGCCACCTGTTCTGTAATCATACCACACGTGAGGCTGTTTTGCGGGGATACTCTGTACGTACGGATTACGTACAGAGTACGTACTTGGTTCCGCATACAGCTGGTGTTTTAGTACACACAGGATATGTATAATTGATAATTGAATCAAAATACGTACAAGTAAATAAACAATTACATATTTATATTATTATTATTATGTTTGATAATACGTTCGAATTCTTCTTTATTAAATTACAACGCCAAGTACGGAGTAGTGTTGGACGCTCTCAGACCCTGAGCCTGAACTCAAGTTTGACCCCTCTGGGGGCCGTGGGTGGTCAATGGGCGGACCGGTCCAAGTGGCAATAATTAACAGGATGCGGTCTACTCCGTAACTTGGTCATTTCATAGCATTGTCATCATTACTGTCATCATTACGGAGCAGTCTCGTTTCTATAATCTATTATTTTTTCAAGACAATATATGAACATGAATCCATGGAAATCATTCACATAGCCTCTACGGAGTATATTAACTATAGATTACTGGATGACCAATTGCAGCGCAG